>WOVY01000153.1:1617500-2031106 GCA_013436015.1 Rhipicephalus annulatus
TGAGCGATGGCCACGGAGCTGTGAAAGGACACTGATGCTCAATGTTCTTCTGCTGAATAAAAATGAACTGTGGCAGCAGGATTTAAAAAGGCCTGCAGCAAAAAGCGGATTGGCTGTTTTTGTAATTGTATTTAGATAGTACAAATTCACCTGAGCTTTGTATGCTCACATGCATGCACACATATCGTAATACAGAGAAATGAGATGAGTGACCTGTCCTTGTGGATGCCTTTATTTTCTCCTTTCTTATAATATGCCTGTTTTTGCTCTCGAGAGCTGTTTTTTTTTTCCCGTAGCCTCTTGCAGACATCTTGCGTAATAAAGCTATCCTTAGCATTTTACCAAAATTTCATATTTCGTCACTTCATTGGATATGGTTGGCTGGTTCCAGCATGGTCTTGGTTGGCTGGTTCTTGAATTTGTTATACTTATCTTCCACTCTATATGCGTTTGTAGCAACACATTGTTAGTGTTTACCAGGCTGCATCTTTCTTCTTCCTAAACTTGCTGAATGAACAGTGATGCAATACAATACATTTGTATTGCATTGGGGCCAAAGGAAGTTTCAAGAAGCATAGCTGCTAGCACAGCTGCCTTTGTTGGTACATGCGAAGAAGGAAGAGACCAAGCGTGCTGCTAAGAGTCAATAGCAACTAACTTTATTGTTTGTTCAACTCAGTCGACTCGGAGACTGGTTCCTCTCCCTCTTCGCGCCTTTGTTGGCAGTGCAGAGAGAAGGAAAGAAATATCGGTCTGCAACATGCTGACAGCACCCCCTGAGAGTTCACCGCACCATCTACATCACGTGTTCCAGTTCTCGATAAACAGTAACATGTTTACGAAACAATATAAAACTCTCTCATGTTATATTTTCACTTTTGCTTTGTTTTAGAGAAGCAGCTGTCGGTTAGGAAAGGCTGCCAATATGGTTTCGTTGTGCTAGTGTGCATAGAGCTAATTGTCATGAGTGATGAAAAATCCTTGAGGTAGGGGGGTCGTCACTGGAACCAACGTTTAAACTGGTCCTGTGAAAATATTGGGTTCAAGAATGTTTAATCTCCTCAACTTTCCAATTTACCCTGGACATCCTTCTTACTTGGATTACTAGGAGTTAATTAGATACAGCAGAAATCCATTAAAAGGAAATAGCTCACATAGAATGGCTGATTGAATAAAACATTTACATTGCGTTTGATTTGGTTGGTTCTGTATTAGGATGCTCGCGCATGCCAATACATCATCAGCTTCGTACTGCACGAAAATCCTGTTAAAAGGAATGTATTTTACCAATTCCTTCAGGTTCTGTTTAAACAAATTTTACTTTTGATAATGAGTCTTCAATTCCACATTTCCATTTGTTTTTTTATTGTCTTGTGTGACCTCTCACAACTTATAAGCTTATTGAATGATTATTGGCAGCCTAGGGGAAAAAGAAAAAACAGTTTGCCGAAGGTGTCTCTTTTCCCACACAAAAATAAGAGGCCCATTTATATCTCGTTGCAAAGCGTGAAATGATATTAAAAGTAATCCATAAACAAATGCACACTGCACTTGAAGTTGATTCCTACATTCGGCGACAACTTATCTTGACAACGAAGTGAACGCTACGAAGGCAAGTCTTCCGCACATACGTGCTGCTCCGCAAGTAGTACGGTAGGTTGAAGCTGATTTCGGTTTCCGCTCACTCGCATCGTTAACACATTTCGAAAAATCATCTACACAATAAATGTGAATGGGAGACACTGTTGTGATTGTTCAGTGTACATTTTAGTGCCATATTACAGGTATAAGTATTTTTTTGAGAACTAAACAGTGTGTTTACGGCCGCACATTGACCCATTGAGTCATGTACTTTCGGAAAACGGGTGCGCTGAAAAGGTGTTGTTGTTTGAGAAATCGAAACGAAAGGAAGGCATTCTTGCAAAGTGGACAACAATTGTATTTTACTTACGACTTTCCTGCAACTGCTTTGAGTGTCATGATGAATAAAGCAGCATTTATTTCAGCAAGACCATTGAGCACATCATTCAGTCAACCTTTAAGTCTTATTTCTTGGCACGGTACCAGGCATTGGCTTTAGTTTTTTGGCTTCTACAGTGCTGTCAGGAAAAGCTGCTGCCGGGTATAGCTGCATCATCTGCCTTCTTGTGACAATAGAATGGTTTGCATAGATTTCAGAATTGCAGGTAATGAAAATTAATACTGAGACTCGAACTAGTATGACTAGTATGATACCTTTATGAGCCTTTGCTTTAGCACTTTAGATAGCATAGTAATTTAATTCCTTTGAAATATTTAAAAATAGGTGTAAATATCAAGTAAGGTAATGATAGCAATTTCTGAAACTGAGTTTAGACCACCAGACAAGTCTCCTGTATGTGAATCTTTTGTGCCCCTAAAACATAATGCAAATTTTTTTTTATCTCACCCTCAATAAATGTGGTCACCAGCTTACTAGCTGTGACCTTGTGCTAAGCATTGTAATTCTATAGCCTCTTTGGCTGGTGATTAGCATTATTACTGAGCAATCCTGTCAGTCCACTCTCAATTTCTTTCATTTGATTTTCAGAAATAATACAACGGTTGAAGAAAGCCAAAGAAGAAGGTGTGCAAGAGAGCGAGGAGGAAGAGCCACAGAAAGACGAACCACCACCTGCAGATGACGATGATAGCGACGATTGAACAGTCTCCACTCATGTACACTGGTGGAAAAGGTTAGGCAGTCTTATGCGATTATACGATGTAAGAATGGGACTTCTTTTAGCTAAGCATATAAACATTAACACCGCATTAAGTATGCTAAAGGGGCCCAGTGGCGCATTGTTGTATGCATTCCGCAATAGAATGTTTGTCCTTACCATGCACAATCGGTGGAGTATTGTATGTTCATCCTCGTTCGTGACGTATGTGCAACCCTTAACTGTGTGATAACAAAAATTTTATTAAGGAATGTTCACCCTGACCACACGTGATATATGTACCTAGTACACAGTGGTTCAAACAAACGCAAGGGCTCTTTCTTATTGCTCGTTCTACACACAAGATAAGTCATGTCTCGTTAATGAATGTGCCCGCAAGCCAGCTCGCACAATGGGCCTTTCCCGAGTAGGTAGTCTGCACCATAATTTTTGGTGGCCAAAACGCTATGAGAGGTGCAGATTAAACGGCATCTGGTGTCACAAACCTACAAATGTCTCACCCAAAGAAAGGTGCAAATGCAGGCCTCAGAGATATCCTACTCGTGCTCAACAGACAATTTCACTGGCCAAGGGCCACCAGTTTTGATTTCGCCGAACTTCGTGGAGGCACTGTTTGCACCAGTAAAAGGCCCATTACAGCATGTTAGTGAAACACATTGTAGAAGTGAGGAAGTTTGTCTCACTGCCCTAAGGTATCAAGCAAGTAATATTTACTACCGCTGCCAGAAAGCATTGCCCTTGTCTTTCACGTATCCAATCTTGCAAATGGAAGTGTATTCAAGGGAACAGGAAGACACCCGTGGAACAGTCTTGCGGAGCTTCTCTTCCACTACTCAGAACATCCGCCCCAAGATAGAGAGCAATGATAATATCTGGGATTTGAAGTCTCAAAACAGCAACGTGATCTCACCGACATTGCACGGTACACAGGTCTCTAGCGTTTTGGCTCTATCAAAAATGCGGCCGCTGCGGCTGGCATCAAACACGTGACCTTCAAGACAGTGAGTAGGAAACCCGTTAGTTTCTCTAGTGCTTTAGCAACCAATCTGTCAGGTGGCACCACTGTGGGATAATATGCACAATCGCTTGTGTCACTGCGTAGCTACACAGACCTCAGCGCAGGTGCCGTAAGGAGAAGTCAGATTACTGTAGCTGTCACAATCGTGCACAGAAAGCACTACATTAGTAGACGCAAAGGGGTCGAGCGTTTCACAGAGTCTAGGCATCGGTGTTTCAGACCAGGTTAGGTTGATGTATTGTCAGTAAATAACACGTAAAAGAAGAGTACCCCAGTATTGAGTTTTCTCATTTTTCGTTTCAACTCAGTCTCCACATTATTCTGCTCATAATCAACGCGAATGCACTTGCACAACTTTCAAACTTGCCTTTTTTTTTCCTGCTCACAGGTTGAAGAACATTATGCAGACACTGAAGCTTGCTGGATACACTCCATGTATAAGCCCAGACGTGGCCAAGGCTACAGTGTGTGCAGTTCTAAGAAGCTGCTGAAGGATGATGTATTTTTACTTACCATCACCATGTCGTTGTCCATGTAGTTTGTATGTATATATATAAATTCATCACTCTGCTGAATAACTTTGTGCTTTTCCTTTCCAAAGCAAACTTCAACCCGAGTGCATTTGGATAGTGCGACAGGAGGCCTGCGAAACACCCAGGAGCGGCACAGGTGGAGAAGCACAGCTGACTGCTATATCACAGATGCAGTCACACTAGCTAGGCATCACTGAATTTATCACCGGCATGGCCAAGAGAAAAGGAATCTTCAGCCCCCCACCCCCCCCCCACCCACGAAAAAGTTTGTTTTGCAAGTGTACATGCATGCACACAATACGAATGCATAAAGTATGGTTGAGACCTGTCCCAAAAAATATTGCTGGCTAGGGCTGTGAAAGACTCGTTCTTACAGTCATTTTGAATGGAGACAGTTAAAATTGTTATTTTAATGTTGGTTAAAAAATCTTATATCACAATGAGGCAGGCCTCATAAGCCCAAAAATTACTTTGAACCTCTCACTTTTAAGCTGCAATGTATTCATCTGTTAAAAGGAACATATATTCTCTTGCCCTTTGAGCCACTGTGCAATTGCCTGAATTCACAGGAAATCACTGTTGGCAGGCACTGAAACTTTTCTTTCTACACCCCTGTGCAGTTAACTTTACGTAGCTTTAACTGAATCTTGCAGCTATGGCCCCAGCAAATTCAGAGCTGCTCACTGCAATGTGTCCTTTATCTCAATGTGCGACATTGTAGGAAAACACTGCAGAGGTGACTAAAGGATCTAGGAGCACGACGACCATGGTGCTAGTTTAGGTATACCTACAGGTCAGTATGCAGCCAGTTATGTCGGGAACTGTAAGCGCTTTTATGTTAAAGGGGTACCGACACAAAATTTCGAGCCCAAGATAGCCTGCGAGGTCGATTGCCGTGAAAATTCGTATATCATTTGCAAAATATCAACAGCGAATATAGCTTGGAAGGTGTTTTAAATTAATTTCGAAGTTCGCATGAACGATCGACTTCATCGTGCCATTGACACCTTCGAAAGAGACTTTTTGGGGACCCCCTACTCCCTTCACGTCACCGACGCTGCAGTCAATGAAACAAGTTATGATGTCATTATAGCCGCAATTTTCCTTTTGTCATGTTTGTTTCCGCAGTCTGGACATCTTGGCGGCTGGTCACGAGTGCGTGGCCGTGGCATACGCTTTGAAAGTTTGGTGTTTAGCGACACCGCAGTCCTGTTTCGTATTGGAAAGTAATTCTTCATGCGGACCGTGCGGAAAAGTGTCGCAGTTCTCTGTGCTGACGTGGTCGAGAGCTGCACACGCTAGGTGGGGATAGCTGAACCCTGCGGCTTTTTGATTTTGGAGCCTTCTCAAACTGAAAGTGGTCGATAATGAGGTGTCTGTAATTATCTGTTTTATTATCTGTAATTATCTAACAGCAAACGATGTGTCCTGTTATGACTTACAGGCCCCCAGCAACACATTTCAGCAGAAAAACGCGAGGCCAAAGTTTTTGTGTCAATGTACCCGTTTAATCGAGACTTGTGTGACAACCTTTGTTACTGGCACTGTTGAGCCTATCATCACACTGTTGCAGAATAACCTTTCAAGGATTTCTTAGTAGACTACAGAATTACAAAAATACCCATAATAGTTTCGTTTTGTATGTTTTAATAACAAAAGCATGCATAAGTTCTCACTCCTTCGCTAAAATTTGTGCGTGTTCGTCATGCAAGGGCAGCTGGACTACAAAGCATAAATCGGGCATTGTTTTTCTAGTGGCAGTCAACGTAAAGTACATTTATTGCAAAATAGTGCAGGTAAGTCAGAATGCCGCGCCTTGCACTCAAGGCCACACTGCTGGGAGCTGTACAAGCAAAGTTAGCGCAACATTTGCAGCGACGGCTTTTTTTAAAACCTTGCATACACATTGACAAAAAGAAGATGAAGAAAAAGTAATATAGGCATGATCCAACTACCACAGGCATTGCCAGGGAGAGAGCTATAACCAAGTTCACCCAAGCTTCGGTTAAAGCATAAGCGAACGTCATGGCAATGATTCTTCAGCGGCTATGAAGCTGGGGAACTTTGCACTAGATTGACTATATCTGCTTATTGGTTTATAAAATATGCAAGGGTACAAAAAGGCAGCCCCCCCCCCCCCTCTCATGTCCATACCTAGCATATGTGATGTTCTGTGTAACCAACTGGCTTTGATGCTAACATGTGCAAAGGCAAGGTAGTGACTATTATACTTTAATACATACAACATTTACAACAGATTCCAACAGGGTTCACTTTCTTTGGAATGGAAAGGAATTTCTTGATTATTGTAAAGCACAGGAAGAAAAAGAAGATGTGCTACTTGTAATCTTCAGTTGTAAACATCCCCTGAAAAAAAAAAATAAAGCAACGTTTTAAGCAAATTCTGTTCTTAACGCACCACTTCCGTAGGTCAGTACACTAATTTTACACCATCAATGAAACTGTGGCGACACACGTTCAATACCAGACACTAACCTTCGCTCGCCTAAGGATAGAGTCCTTGTTTGGGTCGTATGGCTGATCCTTGGACTGGTATTTCCAGAACTGCTGGTATTGACTGAGTGTGGTTGTCAATCGCATGCCTGATCATGTCGGCAATCTGCAAGAAAAGGCCGGACAGCGCGCATTCAATGCAACGCCACAGTGTACGAGGTGTACGTGCAAGCTTACGTTCTGATTTATCAGTATAATATCGATATCTCCGCGCTTGACGAAACCTTTGAAGCAGTCTTCTATTTCGGACACACTGGTATCTGAAAGCAAGAGATGGGTCATTCAGTGCGACGTTCCCCAACGAAGAAACTGTCCTGCGAGAATGCCAAAACTCACTCTTATCGACTACTTTGAAGTTGGGCTGCCTCTGCTTGTTGATCTCCCCAATCCCTCCGAGAAGAAATCCTACACAGGTGTCCTACAACATCAAGAATCGTTATTAGGTGAGCAAATTATTCAGATATTGACGCATTTGCGCGGGATACAACTTATAATTTTAAAGGGTAGGCGAAACCATAGATACTTTGCGGACTTAAATTCGAGTGTTTTCTGATAATATACTTAAACTAGTCATGAAAGCGATGGAGCGACGTCGGGAAGTGACACACGACAAAGCAGATGCAAAGGAGAAACGACTTTCGGCAACGCTTTTACACCTCTTTTAGAAGCGTGCTGACGACGTCTGCGCGCTCACCTCGTCCCCTATGATAGCAATGAGCTTTCCTCTTGCGGCCATGGCTTGATGTAAGCCGTAAACTACCGTAACGGCACTTGGAACCTCGTCGAGTCACGAGACGTCAAGCAGCTGAGCAACGGGAGTTCGGACCAGACGAGCTTCGTAGGATGCGTTCAGTTTTGTTGTCTTGACTTATTAAAACACTTTGTGACGTCACTGTCGTTCATTGGCTGAAAGCAACTTTTACATAACAAATGACGAATAGAAGAGGTTTTTTAAACCTACCAACCAATCATAAGTCAGAGCGTTTTCCTTCTTCGACTGTTTTGTTTTTGAAGCTGTTTTGCCGTGGTTTTAGAATCAGAATCATTTTTGTTCACTCTACGACATTAAAAATTGTCGTACAACAATTTAAATTAAGCATCACAAAATATTTCAAGTAAGTTTGTTATTTTGTTCACAGTACGTAATTGTACAACCGATCACGCATTTAATCTGAGCCCAGTGAAGTGTTTTAGTGCTAATTGCATGCCTAAACTCGCAGGAAAGCTATTAGGCCTAATTGAACGAGGCTTGAGTGACGATATTAGAGCTGCACGACAATAATGTGACGGTATTTTTGCACAAGAATTCCATGAATTTTTTCGCATTAACCGCAGCTCGCTCCGAGCTGCTGGCAACGCTGTTTCAAAATCGGCCGCCCAGTCGGAAAGTTGGCGCTGCTGGCGCTAACATGGCGTACTTATCCAGTGAACAGCGTTTGTAGTGTTTGTAGCAGAAAATATTTTTGTTGTTTCGGCGTGTTAATTCAAGGGCGCCTTGTGTTGTACACAATCACGGACAAATGTTGGGCGTCTTCGCGCTAACCGCAACACTGCCCGGTGAGTGCTTGAAGCGCGATCGTTTTTTGTGCTGTTGTGCTGTGGCGGCTTCCGTCAAGTCTTCTTCCACGGCCGGGCCTCTGTGTCGGCATCATGGCCGAAACCTAAGGTCCCGTCCGTCTAGCACCACGCATGGCGTCGGACAGGCTGCCGTACTAGTCGCAATAATTAAGAAGTGCATGCCCGCTAGACTGCTGGGGCTATGACGCGAAAGTTCAGTCCCTTTTCTGTGCAACGCTAACCAGCAACCAACCATAGGACGACTTGCTTGCTCGATTGTTTGCGACCCGTCGGGCACTCCGCGTCAGTATGCCGCATTTCCAGGGTGTTCACACTAGTTGACGGTAGTAACGTAGCGCATGGCAGTGTTTATGTATATTTATTTCACTTCCTACTCGCCGTCCTACTGCGTAAAGCCCGTGGCGCGCATAATTCGGGGGCCACGGGTGAAGCACGCTTTTAGGGGCACCGCCATGCACGATCATATTGACCACTTCGTCCGGCTTTTCTTACACCCTGTGGCAGCGCGTTCATTTCGCAAGTTCTATCTTCAGTGCGGCTTAAGTTTTTCTTTCTGACAGTTCGTGCGACGCCTTGCGATGCATTTTCTCTCGCACATTTTCGCCCTGTTCGAGGCAGGGGGCTAATTAACGAGCACTAGGCTAATTACCGTAACCGTCTCTTCTTCGCAGAACTCTTTATTTTCCGCTCGGAGTAAGTTGGTGCACGGACACTAGTTTAAATGTCCCGTTAAGGGTCAGAAATAAGGCGCCTGCCTCATTTGATGCGCTGATCGTCTTTTTGGATACCCCGGTTTTTTTCCGGTATCGAAGTCGCACCGTTGCGAAATGAGATGGTTGCGTACGTGTTGGATATTGCAAGAGCGCGATCTACTACGAGCTGGTGATTGTAGAGTCCTGCCACTCCCAAGTGGCGATCGAGCGAAATAAAACAGCTGATTTAGTTTTTCTTACTGTCAAAAAAAAAAATGGCGCATGCGCGAAGTGATAAGCACGTAATCAAAGTCCTTGAGCCGCCGTCTTTTCAATGTTTTATGTGTGTGTGTGTGTTTCTCAATGCATAGTGCGTTAGGAGAAGCTACAGCAGCCGCGTTTCGTACCCAAAGAAACCTGTAAAGCACTAAATGTGCGCCGTGTCGGCGAGCAATGTTAAAGAAAAAAAAAACACACCTGCGACCCAACTATTTTTCTCGTTTTGTAAGTGTCGCGTCGCTATGTTGTGATAATCTCTATGGAGGTACTTCAAACAAAGCTTGTTGAGGTGCGCATGCCACGGTTACCTCCTGTACTAAAATAACCTGCCATGTAGATATCCGTGTTTTTGAAGTGCGCAACTTATCTGATATTTCGTAAATTTACGCCTCAATTTTCGTTTTAATCGTCTGAAATTTTTTCGTTGTTGCGGCCCTCATTGTTTTCCTAAGTGTGCACAGGCCTGACTTTTCCTTTCTTCTTTTGTCTTCACGTTAGTTGTGCCTTTTTTTGGCCATCTGTGAACGTTTACATAGACCAGTAGACTATTTTTACGATGCCAGCTCGTTGTAAGGGTCTTCAGCGCAAAATGTGCTTTGTATTTATTGTACGTATACATATTCACTTGAGTATTGCTTGGAACAGTTATGAAGAAGTTTGGAAATAGTAGAAAAGCTTCCTGACCTTGATTTCTATGTTTGAAATCGAGGAATTAAGCCAATATTGAGAAGTGTTCAGAAGCATAAGATAGTTGGAAGCTATATGTTCCATTGATGAACTTCTTCAATATTGGGCAGTCACCCGCACCCGAACATGGGAACTCCTTACGGTTACTGGAGCTGACATTGAGTCGCAGTACACCTGAGATGCTCCCTCGTTTAAATGCCTAATATAGGGTATATAAAGTGGATAGAGGGATGACCGTTGGCGTAGTGAATTGGTTAGGCATCAGACGCGTTATTCAAAGCTTGCAGGTTTGGTTCCCACTGACGGCAAGTTATCTTTTCGTCTACTTTTCTTTCTGGACATTTACAATTCTGATAATATCTCCATTACTTTCCTTGCCATCATTGTCTGTTAGTTTTGATTAGTACACTTGAGTGGCACCTTTGCAGCCTTTTTTCAAATTTGGCTTAAACAGATGACTGAAATGTTACAGTAGCTGGCATACTTTGCACAGAGAGCACTCGCCAAGCCACAATGAAATTACTGACTAATCATGGTTTTTCGTTATGCCATGTGCAAATGAGTTATCATCAGTAGCCATGCATGTTTATGTGAGGGTCATAGGCATGCATTTAGTTCTTCCTGGGGTTCGTGGTAATGCTTATTTTCAGCGTGTTTATGCACACTGAATGGCTAGGGCAGGCTGCGCATTCGTTTTCACAAGGGTCGTTCATAAAATAAAAGTCATTTAGTTATACAAGGAAGCTATTCACTTACACACATGAAGCTTCCTTCACTTCTCTACACCATCATCTTCTACATTTAAACATTTGTTGTATCTGGTCATGACCTTCAGAATTCCCATATTATGCTTGTCGGCCTCCAGTTCATCAAAGTTGTACTGACACAAAATTTCGTGGCCGAGATAGCCTGTGGGGTGGATTCCCTTGAGTACTTAAATATCATCTGCAAAATATCAATAGCGAATACAGCTTGGAAAGTATCTTAAATTAATCTTGAAGTTTGCGTGAACCCTCGGCTCTATCGTACCATTGGCACTCTCAAGGGGGACCCTTTCGGGACACCCTACTTCCTTCTTGTCACCACACTGCATTAAAAAAAAGGGTATGATTACATCATAGCCGGCATTTTTATTTTGCCGCGTTTGTTCCCACAGTCTGTACTTCTTGGCGGCTGGTCGTGAGTGTGTGGCCATAGCATTCGCTTTTAAAGTTTGGTGTTTAGCGACACTGCAGTCCCGTTTTCTATTCAAAAGTGATCCTTGATGTGGACAGTGCGGAAATGTGCCACTGTTCTGTGTGCTAACGTGGTTGAGAGCTGCACAGGCTAGGCAAGGATAGCTGGAGCCGGCGGCTTCTTCATTTCGCAGCTCTCTCGAACTGAAACTGGTCGATGATGAGGCATCCGTAATTAATTATCTTTCTCATGCTGCAGCAAACGATGTGTCTTGTTATGACTGACAGGTACCCAGCGACACATTGCAGCAAGAAAACACGAGGCCCAAAGTTTTTGTGTCAGTACTTCCTTTAAGCCAGGCGGTCACTGCATTGTCTAGCTTTTTATCACTTCCAAAACGTTTACCACCCGGAAACTCTTTCAGTCATGGGAATGATGAAAATCGCTTGGTGCAAAGTTTCTATTCAAAATAATTCCTATGTTAGTGTGAGGGTGGGCATTGTCGTGAAAAAGCACAATTCCTCCAAAGAGAATTCCGCGCATGCCATTTTGGATTGCCCATTATAGCTTCTGTAGTCTCACAATAACAATTTTAGCGAAGCCAACGTAAGGTTGCTATGACCTAGCAGTTGTGATTTTTAAAGATAATCATTGAAATGTGAAAAAAAAAGGTTAAATTAAAGCAGAATTGCAACAGGTATGCTTATAAACCGCATTATGGGTGACTGTTGTGTATTGATTGGCGAGTTTTAGATATCCCTTCCACTTAAAGGGACACTTAAGGCAAATAACAATCTATGTGAGAGTGAAAGCTCAATGTATGACATCTAAAACAGCACTATTAAAACAGCTGTGCCCTAGTTACCAAGAAATAATCGAAATGTACCTCACGATAGACCCCATGAATGGGTTATTTTAGAAATGATGCCGATGACTTGAGAGCGACCAACTACAATTAATCACTAGTAATCAAAGAAGCTGCAATAAAAAAACAACCTTTCGTGCCTCAAGAGGCGTAACAAAATGCTGCTTGTCTGTCCATTTTTGTTTCAATTATATAAAAAAGAACCGCTGGGAGTTACAGTGTGTGAATGGCACGAGTGCTTCAAAAGTTTTATTTTCGTCAAGTTAAACTGAATAGGTCGTGACATCTAGTGGGGCCCAGTTGAACCAAGTACGCCCGCCATCTCGGGGGCCATGGCAGAAAATTGTTCAATCGCCATTGTTGCTGCTGTGGCTCCCGCTACTTTCACTCTACTATTCAGCCACCAACACAGTGTCTGTGGCCATGCAGTAAAGCCGGGCAGCATTATGCATAGCAACAGTGACGCGAGATTGATGGCTTTCAGGCAGATTTATTTGAAGTGCGCTCACGCCATGCAGACCACTAAAATGGGATTTTATTCCAAAATAAACACTTCCTCGAACAAAAGTGGCATCACGAGGTTTCGAGACCGTTATTTCAGCAATCAACATAGACAATGTTTGCTTTTAGTGTCCCTTTGAATGGAACAGTCTCTAACACTCATAGCCTTATGAAGCAGTGGGCATTGCCTTCCTAGCTTATTTAACCCATATATGCCCAGTCTCCTACATGTAGGACGCTGAAACTTATCAGTGTAACTCAAATGTTTTTTTTCTGTAAAAAAGGTAGCACCACCTACGGTGTGTTGATGCCTTGTCCTCGTCACATGCAAGTCTAGCTGATCGCTGGGTTACAAATAGCCACGTGCTTGCAGTCACAAAATGGCTATTTCGCGTGCCTGTAGCTGAGCGCCATACTGCGAAAAAAGAAATATATATATAAGTAATATAGAATCAAATTGTTCTCGATGCTACTGGTATTTTTGTCGATTGTTCCTCAGTTATTGGGTGCGCAGTAACTTTCGTATGGCAGTGATAGGCGCTAATGTTTTTGGTTCACGGTGTGTCAAATGTTGGTGTCCTACATATAGGGCCGCTTCAAAACCATAGCTCTGAAGATTTTTTTTTTTAATGAAAGCCTTATTTTGTTTTTTGAGGTCGTAGAAGCAATCATTTTGGGGAAATAAATTAGTTTCATTAATTTTCGTAAGTTTGGGCATATATGCGTTAATGAACATGCACTGAATAAGATCTAGCATCAATGTGGGTCCTCTCTCGTCTATTATATACGCACGGTGTGCAGCGTGATCAGATATGTTCAAATTAGCAGCCAGATATATGAAGAAAATAAATGTAACTTCAATAGCTCGTTTTTCTTTGATAGACTCAATGTTAATGAAAACTTACAGACAAGGATGCCAAGGGAAGTATAGGGGACGTTAGCGGTAATTGTAATGTAAAAGAAAGATATAATTGCCGCTGACAGGGACTAAACATGCAACCTTAAATAATCCGTCCAATGCTCTACCAACTGAGTTATGGCGGTGGTCATTCCTTTGTCCACATTATAGGGTATATATGCACATTCAAACGTGAGAGTGTGAGTCAGTGCTGCCAGTAGCCATTACGGCGAGTATAGAGCACTGTTTTTTTTTTTTTTGCCTGCTGGCATTCCGTAGCACGTGATCCAATTACGAGCTGGCAGCTGACCTATATATAAGTTGCAGGAGGTGCAGGTTCAATGCTAGACACTTATTAATGGGGGGAAAGGGGGATGTGCCCATGGAATTACGTGCTATTGGAAGAACTCCAGGTGGTGCAACTTGGGAGTTTCCGCTATTCCCTACCTCATAATTTAGTATTTTAAACACAGAACTTAGAAGTATTGACATGATCTTTTGGATGGGAGTTCGCTCTGCCACACAAGTGCCCTGTATTCAGAAACGGCTCTAAGCAAGTGTGAAGCTCAGCATAAGGTACTTTATTTTGAAATAAAGTCATTTTTTTGCCCTAGCACAGCTATTGACATCTACGCTAGCTTGATGTCAGGCTGCAGTACCACATTAAGTGACTTCACTCGGCAGGCTGGCAAATTGTGATGTCCAGCATCAAAACTTTCAATATGGCCGCTTGTGCGTCGTCGCCAATGGAGCCACGATGCAGAACTGTTGTGGAAAAGTTGCATCTTGCGAGAGTATGCGATGAGGAGCTCATGCCGTGTTGTGATCTCGTAGTACAGTAGGAACCGAGACTGTTTATAAAAAAGCAATGTAATTATATTTTTTAAGATGCACTCATGGTTTGCAGTACAATTTGTAGGCTCTTGAAGGCTTGGCCTTTCATTCGGCATTAAAGAAAAACAAAAAAACAACATAACAACATTTGTGTGAGTACCTCTTTAATACAGTTGCAAATGTTGTGACAAGGTTGATGTCTCCAAGTCTGCTGCGTCAGTTAAAATATATGGCAGCCCGAATAGATGGATTTAAGGTAATGCAAACCGTGTCAGTGTTGTCTAGTTGCCTTTCTCAGTGATTGGAAAGCTTGAGTTGCGCTACAACTCTATTTGATCCTTAGGTTGAATGTAGTGATGCTAGTACCGGCATTTTGGGTTGATCAGCATTTTGAAAAATTGTTTGAAGTAACTTGTGTACTAAATTTTTGGAGGTCTTCTCTTCTGTATTCGTATACGAGTTATCCGAGGCAGTATCAGGTGAACAACGCTTGCAAATTCATTATGCTTGCGTTCTCACTGGCTCGTACTCCCTGCCGCGGTGGTCTAGTGGCTAAGGTACTTGGCTGCTGACCCGCAGGTCACGGGATCTAATTCTGGCCTGAGGCGGCTGCATTTTCAATGGGAGCTAAAATGCTGTAGGCCAGTGTGCTCAGATTTGAGTGCACGTTAAAGAACCCCAGGTGGTTGAAATTTTCGGAGCCCTTCACTATGGCGTCTCTCATAATAATATGGTGGTTTTCGAATGTTAAACCCCACACATCAATCAATCACTAACTCAGATGCAGCATTCACCAAGCTTGGCTCCTTTTGCAGGGCATCTGCGTCAATGATGACTAGTGAAAAATAATTTTTGCCTAATGGGGACCCCAGATTGTTCAGGTTGCAGTTTCAGTCATTTTTCTGTGATGTCTCCCACTGAAGATTTTGATTGCCCATTCTCGCAGACATTTTTTCTATATGAAAGCAATTGGTCTAACTGAAATTTCAATTTGCAGATTACCTTCTAAATACATGTGTTGCGTTTGCTATTGGGGCTTCCTGGGCTGAACAAGTAATGAACGGTTAGTTTTGTATTGTAAGCAAGTTGTGTTCTGAAGATTCATAATAGCCGAGTTTTGTAATTGAACACCCAGAGAAATGGTTCTTTTTGTAATTAAAACAAGAAAGCTTGATGCCTGGAGGCATCTTAGAAGTCCTGCTGATGAGACACACATTGTTGCGACCTCTCTTTGTATTACTAAGAATTGAGTGACAGTCTGTTCGTTCTTATGATATCCTGTCTAACAAATAAAACGGGCCCTAAATTTAGACATCCGTTCATGTGTGACATGTTGTATTATGTTATCGTACTATACTGTTTGTTTAGCTCTAGTGTTGACGACATTTGAAAAGTGATCAAGCAGGCTGGACAAACTTGCTGTATGTCACTGTGTACAGTTGTGAAAGGTTTGGAACCCAAAGTGAAAGCCTGTTTAGGTGAGGCATCGCCATGCAAATTTTTTGCATATTACAGTATCATGACATGGTGCTGGCTTGAAAATCAGTTAGACGAACATAGGTCAAAAAGCCTAGTTAAGTGTGAGCTGGGATACTCACAAGTTCATCTTTTTCGGATTGCTTCAGCATGGAAATTCTATTTTGAAGTGGAAAGCGATCTTGCAGTGTATGGGGTGTACATAGATACCAATATCCGAGATCAGAAAGCATTTGATGAGAAGAAAAAAAGGACACAATAGGACAACCTACAGATGCTAATCAACATCTGTTGTGGGAAAAAAATATTCTGGTGATCGTCTTTGCACTTTAAGAAAAAGTACTACTGTAAAATTCCAAGTGCCCCCCCCCCCCCCATGGGGAAACACCAGATTTGGGAGGGAGGTGCTTGCTCGGAATTTTATGGTATTCAGAAAAAAAAAAAAGCCGTGTGTAACATCATGTAATGTTATATTCATGCTGCACCATCTAAAGAACTCATCTGTTGCTGTTTAATTTATTTTCTGTACGAACTTGCAGTTAAATGCACCAGATTTCCCCCCTTTTGTTCTTGTGCGTACTTACAGTCGCTTGCACAGATTTTTTTTTCCTTAACACACACCAAGGACTCCTGCTAATCACTTTGTGCTAATGTGTATTTGGCTATTTGGAGGTAGTTTGTCCCATGTAATGCAGGTTTCAAATGCAACCAAGGGATTTAGACTAGGTCTTGACAAAAGGGGGAGGGGGGAGTGATATGAGTATTGCATGGGCAGGAGCGGGTTTCGGGGTTTCGCAGCGATCGTGTAGCTTGTAAGGTGTTTTCTGCTATTTTGCCAGTCCCCTTCGCTGCGAGGTAATAGGTGTCATTCAGGCTGGAAGGGTTCCTCTCCTACGTGATGCATTTCACCCTTGGGGGAATATAGCCTCTTATAACAAGCTTCACTAGGGACATTGAATTGCCACAAAGGGAATTTTTTAAATGAGAAATTACATTCTCGTACAACCAAGACCAAACTAAACAGATTAAGTTTCTGTAGGCCGCTACAAGGCAACATTTGTGGCAAGATGCTCCTGGTGGCAAGAAGTTTAGTGTAGGCTAGAACTGCATCCAGATGAGACAAAATGCGCAAACGCTCCTTTTCTTAGCTTTAGAGTATTTCAGAGAGACCAACAACTGATTTTTTTCAACCGATTTTTTCACTGCATGACAGAAAGCTCATCTCTTCATAGTGTTTGTAGCTGCAGTAAATCCCAGAGACACAAACTTATTTTACAAGCAGTATTTTTCGATCTGAAGAGCTCCAAACACAGACGTACCTTCCTTAAAGCGACGCTGAGAATCGATAGCGATCCTGCGAGTTGTTCTTGCGATTTGTTAAAGCTGTCATACTGCTTTCACTGGAGTTCTTGTAACTATGCACAACCACCTTTATTTTGAGCTTTTCAACTATTTTTGAAAATAACTAGTGTTTACAATGAGATGATGTGGCATTATACACCTTCCCTGTAATTGTACCGCATTGCTTGTGCCTCCACCCAAGGTTGCCTGCACCATGTTATTGGTGGCTTGTCCAGGCGTCGTTGCTTTCTCGATGCACGAGCCAAGCGAAGTCGCCGAAAGTGTCACTGCACATATGCATGGACGTGCCGAGTAGCGGCGCCTGTCGTTTTTGAGACAAAGTGTAGCAAGCGAAACTGTGTCGCTCCAAAATCGTAGCGACCAGGAAACTGTGTGCATGGTTGCATGAGCACGCTGAAATGTTGTTCAAAATGCGCCGACGAACATGGCATTATTATGCCGTGCGAAGACAGCGCCGCTGAAATGCATACTACTAACACAGGCCTATAGCTACATTTTTGTGGAGTAATATCTTTTAATATAAAAAAACAAACATTATTTTAACACTAACAAAAAGTCATCTACCGCGTCCGGCAGTCAGCGGTCACATGGCCAGGTAAATCGATTCGTTCATGTTCTTGCTACCAGAAGTGCACTGGTCTTTTTTCGCAACATTTAATGAAAAAATGAAAAGATAAATCAACAATCAACCTTTTATGAAGAAAACGGGGCTGCTTTGAGTAAGTGCGACGGAAAATCTTTCTATCTATGGAGTCTTTTTATTTCATGATCTGGGCAGTGGTCAGGTCCCTTTGAAAACATCGTGGGTATCGTCTTTTTCATTACTCTCTAGAGATCAAAGTTTCATAAGATGTTCTTACAGATCCTTTATTATTATATTTTTTTTACTTAAACTTGTGAGTTTGTCTGACTGAAAACTTCTTGTTTCCTACAACCTGCTTCCCCAGAGGCACTTGGCACACTCCACCGAGGCCGATGTCGAGATGGAAGCAAGACTGGATAGGCCCACGGACGAAGGCAGCAGTGACGGTGCTGCTGCTCGTCTGGCACTGCAAACTGCCTGCTCGCCCGCAGTGGCCGACAGCACTCAGGGCAGTGCCGCAGAAGAAGGGTCCCCCCATGTGACCGAAAAGCCCGGTACCTCGGAACGGACTGGTGCTGGAACTAGAGAGAGTTTTCCCGAGGATAAAGGTGCCACGGATGATGATGGCAGTCCAGATAAGCGTGAAGGAACGCCCGTACAGCAGACTGGTGACTCTCCTAAAACGCCTGGCGTGCCGTTGGCGTCGCCCATCAGAGACGGTGGTGGGGTTGTGTCTCCCCTTGTTGTGAAACGAGGCCCTGGCAGGCCACGAAAGGATGGCAGCAGTCCCGTGCAACGCAAAAAGCTGTAAGTTTGTGCATTAGTCGTGCCACATTAGATGTAGTTTTGAAGTCATGCATTACTCACGGATTGCACCATAATGTTGTTTTTGTATAACTACTGCTATGAGGCAGTGGGTGTAGCCAGGAGGTGGCACACTAGGCACGTGCGCCTGCCAAAATTCAGTGATACTCGACCATGTTTACCTGCACCGTCCCCACTTCAGATTGAGAACATGCCCCCGCTGAGACAAATTTTCGCCTATACCACTGCTATGAGGGATCGCCCATGATAATAACTGACAAAAGTTTTGGATGCATCAAAAAACGATTCCAAGAAATGACAGTGATATCTTATTCTGTCCTCGTCTCCTTGTTCTTCAAAAATCTTTGTCAAGCCATGCACCAACGATTCCTAGAATGCTTTTAAATTATGTGATAACCACATCATATCACCGCAAAGCTGGTAGCTGTAGGTGAGTAATGCCCACTTTGATCGGTGGTTGGTGTCAAAATTATGCAGATTGAGGGAACTGTAGCCACTGCAAACAAAAGATGTGGGGGTGCCATTACTCTTTTGTAAAGTTTACTCTTTTGTAAAAATTACCTGTGGTTAGGTTTAAGAGCAGCTGAGCGAGAGGTAGCACTGTGCTCATGTGGGTTATGGTTAGTGTGGCGGCGAGAGGCTAGGCTGGCGCATGGGAAAGATCAGCGAGTCTCTTGGGGTTTGGCAGCGTGTGTCAACGGGTCGTGTCCTGCAATGGGTTAGTTGAGGATGACACAGTGAATCGTTTCCCATGCAGTTCTCGCGGCAAGTCGAACGTAGGCTAGTCGCATTTGGGATACCTAGTGTTTGTTGTGTTGTTTGTGTGTTGTATTGGCATATTGTAAAATGTTCTCAAGCTTGTCATTAGTGATGTATTTTATTTGGCTGAGAATATTCTTGTACTGTAAAAAGAGTTGATTAAATGTACATGTGTTGGTTTCTCTATGGCACGAATGTCTCCGTGTGCTCCTAGGGCGGCTATCATCCTAGATGCTACAAAGTATATTTGTACTAGTTATACTAAAGTTTTCTTGTTTCGATTTGGAAGTACTCCGCATATTGCAAAATAGCTCCATTGAAATAGTTAGTGTATTGAGGTTTTTGTTAATGGAGTAGGTTCTGACGATGTCATGAATTCAGAAACCCTTAGAGACTGTTGAATTGCTTTGTGATAAGACGTGTGCGTTATGTCAAGCCCTATTCATAAACGATGAGCCCTCACACTTATCTCTTAAATTCACCTTTTTGAAGTGAAACAGAGCTGCCAATGGTACACATGTCATCAGTGATGGAAGTGCTGCTCCAATAGCTTCAAACTGCTGCGACATGCTACTCCGAATTGTTTAACTTCGTCACTGGTAACTTATCAGCTGGTCCGAACTTGCTCCAAAATGGCACCGAGGAAATGAAGACAAGCAACTTCAACTGTGTTACCAGTTTTCAAGCCACGAAAATACTAAAGAGAAGGTGTATACTATGATCCTAGCATGTTAATATGCAACTTTGTCAACTCCTATTTGTGCAACAAGAACTGGCATATAAAGCTTTCAGATCATTTAGCTATTTTCAATTTTACATTCCAGGCTATTTCGGTGGTAATTAAAAGGACCGAGATTGTATTTTAAGTATATAGCTCACACCACAGGCATTCAATAAGCAACCTAATAGTTTGTTTCATACAATTTATGTGGATTATAGACTGTAAAACATCTTTCATAGTAATTATCAATATTTAGGTGATGCTTCGATGAGTGACGCTTTGAATTGTAGGAGTTGTAAGACATATTTTGCAATTTGCTCCTAAAACACCAATAGCTGTTTCAGACTGGCATTTTTCCCTATACGAAAACATCCTTGGCTGCTGCGAGGTGATACTTCTGTTCCAAACGCGGCTCCAAAAAGTAAAAAGTCGCTTCCGTCGCTGGGCCATTCTCATTTGGGGACTTCACACCTATTGGTGACCCCCAGTTTGAATCCCATCTTTGGTGCACGTTAGTGTGCATTACAATATTAAACATTTCTACTTTATTAAAACTGTGCTTGTTTGCTTCTTTTAGATCAATGAGTGCCGCAATTTAGTTTGAAAATGCATAAGTGGTGACAGTAGGTGATAGTTACTGTCGCTCGTGGCTCTTCTAGTATTGATGCTAGTAAAACAACAAGGTGCCCTGTGAAATGGCAGAACTTGTCTGTTCTTATTTTATGTTCTCAGTATTGTTTACTCATTTCTAATTACCTCGTGTTATTTCACAATTGCACACCTGTGGCTCTTGAAACAGCGAGTTATCGCATCATATAGGTTTGTGATCGGTTTGTATTCATTACACGGCAACTTTGTGATATTGTACATAAGTTGGGCAGAAAGCTTTTTGTTTTTATTTTCTATAAGCCACGCTTCTCTTGGATGTCATTCATGGATGCTTTTCTTGCGAGTACGGTCTTAGAGTTGAAGCGACAGAGGTGACTAAGAAGTTGTGTTTGGGCCAGTTCCAGTCACAGCTTCCCTGGCCGGCCCAGGGTGCGATCACGGAAGCCTAGCTTGCTGCCGCTGGCAGGCAGCAGTGGCCAGACTCCGCCTAGTGGTACACTACTGGAGCGGTCTCCGACCCCCTACGAGATCGATCTGGAACACTCCGCACAACCTCCGCTGACGCCTCAAGCCGGCACCTCCACACCAGATAGTGGTATGTGTGCAGCGACGTGCAATAGCAGGCTCTTAAAATGCTAACAAGGCCAGAGATGCAAGATGGTTGGGTTTCCTTGCGTGCTGTTAAGCAACCTGGATATGCGGAGATGACATACACGTGTACAAACAGTGATATCCTTTTCAAGCTCGTCTTCTCTGAATGTCAGTGTTTCTTGGTAGCTTCCTTTCTTTCGGTGACTCCTTTGACTATATTGAGTCGCACCCTTGCAATATCCACCAAGGAAGATCACTGGGTTCAGTGTTTGGCTGCTGACCCCAAGGTTGTAGGTTCGATCCCTGCCGTGGCAGTCTCACTTCGGTGGAGGTGAAGTAGTAGAGGCCCGTGTACTGCGCAATGTCTTTGTACGTTAAAGAGCACCAAATGGTCAGAATTTCCGGAACCCTCGACTGAAGCATCCTTCATGATCACATCATGGTTTTGAACGTTACACTTAAGATGCTAACGGCCTTTGTAATGTATCAAGACTGTTGTTTTTTTCAGCAGAACTCGCACAATATGCATGTGAAGAAATCTTGCCCCTTTGTTTTCAAGTTGAGTATGAACTAAGGTCTCGGGATTTCTCGCTTTCTTTAAGTGGCCGTATGTGTCTCCTTTACCGACCTAGTATTATGGGCAAATTTTATCATTATTAACACGAAGACTGGTATAATATAAGCACATTTTCATTTCTCCTTCATTTGGCACTGGGAGTTCTGCTTCAGAATACCATGATTTACCAAGTTAATGCGTCTTTCATCTAAAGCTTTTTATGTTTACTTCTTTGCAGCCAGCGTTGGCAAAAGCTGGGCATTTGGAAGTACTAAAAACATAGATGGTGCAGGTGTGGCAGCTTGGGCTAGTTGGTATGACATGACCATAGTTATAGCGTGAGAACATAACAACAAAGAGACAAACGCTCGTGTACTTCTTGTCTCTTTGTCGTCGTTCTGCGCTATAACTATCATTACTACAAACAGTTACTAAAATTTTTGTCTCTTCTGAATGTGACATGAATGTGATTCTTTGTACTCTTGCTTTGATTGCTACAGCACATTACGATCAGTCTGGCCTTGGAGAATCTCCACATTACAAGCAAGAGGAGCTCTCACCAGAAGGGTGAGTACTGCGTTCTGGGCCATGCATGCATAAATAAAGAAAGGAAATTTTATTAAAACTATGCTGTCAAGTGTGCCACTGGGCTTGGTAACTTCTCACATAAAAAATATGGGGACAAAATTGTGAGAGGTGCCGGATTTCTAAAACAGCTAAATATTTGCAAAGCAGAAATTGGTGTTCCTCTCGGAGTCCGCATCTAATGGACCGTGACGGCTCTTCTCATTTATTCTCTAAACGTAGGTCTGAACGTGTATGCGCTCTTTGCAACCTGGCTGAAGGCCGCTCCATGGGTCAGGGCAAGCTGGTGCGCTTTGAGCCTACCCTGGGCTTCCAGCCATTCCGCAGGGCGGCCAAACTGGTGCAGAGGGCAGCGTCTTCCAGCGAGGAGCGCGCCTCCGCCTCGCAAGGGAGCACCACAGCTCCCCTGCGTCGAGGTGGCAAAGGGCTTCGGCTGTCCAGGTACTGTGTGTGGCCTTGACTGTTGCTGCATTGAATAAATTGAATGCTTTCTCTCATTGGCCGTGGTTTCTGTGCTGACAGTAAAACCTGTTCTTGTGCACTTCATTATCATTATTTGGAACCTACATACCACAAACACACTATTTTTCAGCCAATTGGACTGAAACTCAAAATTAGTCCAACTTTTATTGATATTCAATATTTTAATGTAAAATTACCAAGACCTTAAAATTTAGGGTGCACTAGAATCATGATAATGTGAGTACCAGTTTATTAGGGTTCCTACGATGAAATTTAGAATATCGCAGGACGGCATCTATTTTGTGCTCTTAATGAATAACCACTTACCATTGAATCAGCGAGTGGGAGAGAGAAAATAGTTGCGAATGAACGCTGCATCAATCTAGGTTGATTCGACGTCATTTCATCAGAGGTATGACAATTAAGGAGAGGAAAGCTTGTCGGTGGTCTTATATAATTTTTCATTTGTTTGTTCTTGTTAGTCTTTGCACGATTAGAAGCTTTTTGCATAGACTCGTGTCATGTCTTTCAGGGGAAAACCATTTGCCCGACTGTCTGCTGAATTCAAGCCTGTCAGCAGCACTGAAGAGATGCTAACAGTGGGCTTTGCGGAGGAGCCCGATGTTGGGACACTGTTTGAGCCTTCTGGTAAGGAAGCATTGTCGACTCTCGTTAGGGGGTACGTGGCTTTGGAATCGCGAAAAATGGCGAAAAAATCGATTTTTTGAAACTCGAGTTTTCAGTTTCTGGAACCCTTTTTCTATCTGGTTCCAAAATATCCACACTGAAAACCGCGCAGAAGTGTTTCGGAAAATTCGTTTCACCCACCAAGGTAGGGAAACTTTTTCTGGAAATGGCGAGAAAACAGCGATTTAAAAAAAAAAAATTAGAGCGTCGCGATGCTTGGGCCAGGAGCCGGCCTCTTGGGCTCATCGGAAAGAGCATTTCTCCGTGTTTAACTTTCCCGCGTCAGCTGGTTCCTCCCTTTAACAACAAGTGCACAAAAAGCAAATGTTTGAAGGTCGTATTGAGGCCCTCGATTGGTCGTGGCCGCCATGTTGCCTTAGCTCGCCTCGCCATTGGCCCGATGCTCGCTCCGGGAGATCGTCGTCTGCTGCTTGTGCGTCGCGAGGACATGGCTCTCCGAAAATCGCTACATCGTGACGTGTTCACGGCTTGATGATCGCTTAAGATATAATTACGCTTTAGTTACGAGCACTAAGCGGATGCGCGATCAGGTTACTACGAGCGCCGCGCGTCATCGGAGTCGTCTTTAGCCCTAACTCCGCCTACAACGAGGCTGCGGGCAGGAACGACGCGCTAGCGCATTCGTGGCGACGTGCTTCTTCGCAAGCAACGAAGCTGTAAGCGGCGGCACGATCTGATTACTACGAGTGGCCGCACCGGATGCACGATCAGATTACTACGAGCGGGCGCGCGGTCTACGAGTGCGGCGCGTCATTGGAGTCGGCTTTAGCCTTAACTCCGCTGAAGCGAGACTGCGGGCAGGAACGACGCGCGAGCGCACTCTTGGCGACGTGCTTCTTCGCAAGGAATGTAGCACATCACTCGCTAGCTCCTCTGAATCACGTACGGGCATTTTACGCATACGCATCGGCAGCGGACAGCACAGTCAAGCTCGTCCCCCCCCCCCCCCCCCCCTCACTGCCAAGCATTGCTCGGAACAGCGGCTAGCAGTTTCGCGCGTTGTCATTCGAAAATGCAATGCTAAGGGCAGTGCGCGCCGATTTTTTGTCATCGTAGTTACACATTTCGCGCATTGTCACCGAACGCCGCCGGCAAGTGCATTACGAGCCTTCTGCACTGTCCACGAGGCCGCGCACCCCACGGTCATATGGAGTGCTGTCAATAAGCTTTTGTGATGCGATTCAGACGTGCTTGGAGCCGTGCTTGACAACGCCACGAACGTCTATGAATGTTCCGAGGTTAATGAATTGCTGCAGATTAGAGTTTCCGCGACCGGCTGTTTGATGATGTGTTTCACGGCTAGAGCGGCAAAAGAGCATGTATGGACCAGGGGCACGAATTTTTATAAGCCCGTTTCGCGTCATCAAATATACTGCTAAAAATTCCTGTGCCACCAGTCTTCTGCCCATAACTTTGTTATTTAGAAAGAAGGCATAGGCCGTCATGGTGTGATGCAATACACCTCTCTTCAAATAAGGTTTTAGTTCAGTGAATATTTGTAATCAAGTACTTAATTACGCTAATCACAACTTCAGCACAAAAAAATATGTGTAATGATTTCAGTATATGGTTTTATTCTATCACAATCTTTTCTGTCATACCTATCACACCACTCCTTCATACAAAGAACTTGGTTTGAAATCTATACTTGTTCTTTGTAAATCATGAAAAGGAGTAAATCATGAAAAGAAGTCAAATATCACAAGACAAACCTGAGATCACAATTTTCAGGTGTCTTAGAGACGTAAAGAAAAGTTGAAACTTTAAACAGAGCTTTCTCAATACTGTTTTTTTTTTTTTTTGACATTATGCTCAGCCCCTCCACATGGTTCAATGAAGAAAAAGTTTACCTCTCGTAAAGTATTTGTGGTATCGCTTCAAAATTTTTATGGAAGCACTGTAAGGTCATTCTTAGTGTCTGTGCCGATTTTCATCACTATCCAACGAGAAACAAAAAAGTTCATCGAAAAAAGCCTGTCGAAAACTTCGACAGGCTTTTTTCGCACAAGTGTGTTTTGGACATTGTCTAGTGCTTGTGGAAAGAGTAGCACGGGAATGACTGGACCGATTTTGATTCTGTTTTTTTTTCCTGAATCCCTGAACACTACTTGTGGGTACAGCAATCTTCAATTTCTGTTTTATGGCCCTGTTTGCACAGCGGCCAACGGGAAGGTTGGCCGCTCTGGCGTTTCACAATCATACTATCAAAGCCGCTTCAACGTCTGGGAACTTCGACCCACAAACATGCTTCCGCTGGCTGGAAAAGCTCTGCTGAAATCCATCTAGCATTTTCTGCTTGTTTTTCAGCACCGTCGAAAGCGTAGACAAAGGGATGTGGAATTCCTGCGCAATGCTCGATTTCATTTGGCCTCCTTTCTCCGCTTCCTTAATTAAAGAAACTTCCTTTCTAGCGTTAGCAACTTGCACTGCTTTGACGCCATGCTTGCCGCACTCACGCTAAGTTGATGCACCTCACAGTCAGCGAAAAATTCGTACCGCTCTGTTTGCGCAGATGAACGGAAATTGCACCACAGAGAAAGTCACAAGCACTGCACTCACAGTCGGAGAAAAATCCGTATCGCGTAGTTTGCGCAGGTAAACTTAAATTACACGTCAGGGAAAATCATCTGCACTGCACAAAGCAAACGAGACAAACTATGGCAAGCATGGGCAGAGGGCCTCACTGCTCAGTGCATGTGTCACATGACGTGCCACAGGGTTGCTTGACAAAAATGATATGTCGCTGGGCTGAGATTTCACATTCACAGAAAGCATCTACATAGTGGCAGGCACGGCTAAATAAGAAAAAAAGTTGACGGACTTCAGGCATGGCAGCATCGCGCAAATCTTGTGAAATGATTCGGCGGCAGAATTTTGGTTTCATTCCCAGTCAAGATTTTGAGTTATTTGCAATCCGACCCAAAAGCACTTTGAGGTAGAGGGAAAGATAGACATGGGACGTATGAAAAAATCTTCTCTGTAGGAAAAAGCTTCTACTTAGCCGATTTTTCGAGATGTGCGAGTTCGAGTTAACGAGGTATTACTGTACCACTCATTGTAATAATTGTAGCCTTGAATTTGATGTATACGGTTCACCTGGCAGTAGGTGTAAAGGGTAATGGCGATGTTCTTTTGGAAGTACTGGGAAGCATTGCCTAGCATTTCTTGCTGTGACTGGCATGCATTATTGTAAAGAAAAAACTAACCCTGCATAGCTTAAATCTGACAAAAAATACAAACACTGCAGGTATTACTAATTCAGTAGCATATATGTAAAGATGAATCACAGGTTCACTATGCATAGTGCTGCGTTATCAGTCCATTCATGTTCATCAATCCTGAACTCCTTTCTTGCAGGCCACACTTACGTTCATCGAAACTGTGCTGCATGGTCAGAAGGTGTTTGCCCCGGAGAAGATGACAGTCTCATTCACGTTGACAAAGCTGTCTTTTATGGCATGTCTCAGGTATGAGTTGGCCTTTAAATGGTTCTGATAAAACCCTCTGAGCCTGGCGATTTTCCGTATTATTTGCAGTGATGTACCGTATTAGTATTTGCAAGGATTTTTTCAAGTAGTGCTGTAATAGCCGAGCCCTCTCAGAGCCATACGAATCCCACAGTTGTGGGACTGGTATGCCTATTTGTAAGCCTGTGAGACCTGAACTGTTGCATAGGCATTGGGTTCTTTTTTTTTTTTTCCTGTTTTCTTGGCAGCTAGTTTTGTTTTGCGTTTTATGTGACATCCCGAGACAACCTCGTTAAAGACCAAACAAAAAGAAAACTGCCCCACAAAGCAGGCTTGGCTGTCTCGCACAGGCAAACACACTGAGCAGGGTGTTTAGCCTCATCTAGGTCCAGTGATCTTAACCCTTGAGTTCAAAATGCAGAGATGTACTTACTAAATATCTAGTGTGTCATGGACTGAGACTTTCTCTGAACTTCACCAAAAAAATACACTAGACTCAAACCTCATTATAACAAAGTTGCGTTTTACACGAAAATGAGTTGTTACACTCAAACCTCATAACGCAACAGGATATAATGAAATAATGGATATAAATTAAATTTCTCTTGAAAGGTCCATTGAGAGCCATGCATATTAAACCTCATTATAACGAAGTAAAATTGACCGGTAAACGGATATAATGAACTAAATTAGTCTATCAAATAGTCTATCAAAAAAACTACCATAGTGTGTTAAGTACAGTCGAGCCCACCTATAACGGCCCCACTTAAAACGAACTTTCGCTTAAAACGAACAATATCCGCGTGACCGTGAAAATATAAGTTGGTTCAATGGCACAAAATCGCACTTACAACGAACGTCTCCGAGCGCCGCTGATCGGTTACAGCGAACGAAGTCAGCGGTCTGCTGACTTCCCAGGGAACCAATTTCGACTACTGATCAGGAATCGGCGAGGTGCGCATACATTCTTATTGTTAAACGCCGACCCTGCCTCCGCGCCCCACTTGTTGCCGCTCACCCCAACCGCTTTTTGTTACGCACCCCTCCGTCCTTTGTCCCCTTGCTACTCTGAGCACCCCTTATCGACAGACGATGCCCGTGTTTTCACAGTGCCACCGGTCTTTCGAAGACCGGTCGGCCATCTACCCTGTTTTTGATCGCCGGTACTGTCAGTGGCGTCGCCGGCCTGGAGTGACCAGACCATTTGCCAACATCGTCGGCCACCGACTGTATTCCGATATTCGGCGTCTAGTGCACGCACGTACGCTACCTCACCAACTCTGATAGTTTGCGATTCGTTTCGTGCTTAGGACTTGTTCTTGCTCACTTCGCACTCGACTCAGCATGCCTTCCGCGCGCATGCGGAAGCGCGAAAACGGCTGTTAATTTGCGCGGAACGAATTGCAAAATATCGAAGTTCGTGAGGCCACGCAAACCCACCGGCGCAACGAAACGATTTTTTGACTACGGCCGCTGATTCTTCGAACACCGCCGCACGCACCGATTCAGGCGGCCATGCACTCTTTCCCAGTTTTTCTACGTGCGAGTTTCGCGGACCTTTCAAGCAAGCTACCCAACCAGCCTCCTTCCCGTGTGTTTTGGTTTTCAAGGTCGCCCTCCCGCCGCATCTTCCCTTCTCTTTATCGCAACTCCTTGCCCTTCTCTCGCAAGTCTGCTCACCTCTCTTGATCCCAACCCTTTCGCTCGTCTCCACCGCTCCGCGACGCCCGTCACGCTGGCTCGAATTAGTTTCGTTTTCTCACTGGAAATGGGCCCAGAGCTGTTCCACGCGTTCTGGCATGTGTGTCGCATGTGCGCGTCTTGCTCGTTCTTGGTGTGCGTGTGTGGTCATGATGGCAAACGGGAGGACTAGCACGCTTTTTCCTGCCGCTCAACAAAACATCGAAAGTGTGACCGCTTGGCTTGATTATAATTCGCACAATAGGTGCCGCGTTGCGGAGCGCTTGCCCATAGCTGTTGACCACCTGGCAGCCAACTTGCCGCTTCGGGCGTCCCTGTATTCAGCTCTAAAGATGGTGAATATTTCGTCGGCGGTGGGGATGGCTACATGCGCGCAAAACTGTTTTCGCAAGGCAGGCTTCGTCGACGTAGGGCTTGATGCCGAGCCTGAAGCTTCCGAACTGCGGCGGCGATTTGTGGCAGCGCGTGGTTGACTCTGACATGGGAGAGGTGGTGGGACATCTGTTGCGATAGTGTAATTACAGCGATGATGATGCCGACACTGCGGAACCGTGCCCGGATTGGGGCATTGTGAATGAAGTACGTGGCGAGAGCGATTTGGAGGAATCGGATTGCGAGAACGACGAAACTTTGGAGCCAGTGCCTCATGCAGCTTATGCCATGGGCTTCGGCGAACGAGCACCCTGCCGTTTTTAATGAACTCGAGATCGCCCTTATCGCTTCTGCTATTCGAAACACGTGCATCACGGACTTTTTGGGGCATAAAAAGTTTGTGTTTTCACTCGCAACTTTTTTTAAAAGCTGTGTTTACTACGAACTTCGGGATACAGCGAACGGATGCCGCGTCATGCTCAGGTTTGTTATAACTGGGCTCGACTGTATATCATTTTCTCCTGAGTTGGACCCTCATTTGGCGCGGCTCTTTGAAAACTACTGCGCTGACCGTACGGCCACGCCACGCGCGGCCGAGAGAGCCGTTTTTTTCACACAGCCAGTGGAGAAGATTGAGTAAGCGCTCAGCGGGTCACATGACCGAGAAGCGCCACCGCTGTGCAAAGCGATTTCCCTCTCTGTGCTCTAAAAAAGACGGCAACAACTGCATCTCCGCTGCTACCCTCTGCATCGAGAAAGGAGGACTCTCCGTGGCAGTCCTCGTGGTAATGGCCTGCCTCGCCTTAAATCTGGGCAGCCAGCCATTACTACAGAAGAATGGTTACACGTGAAGTTAACTTTGCCAGCCGTTGCTACACACGAGGTTGTCATGGTTGAGCTGTGAGGCAAAAACCAGGGCCTGCTCCACAAGAAGGGTTCCGCTGATAGACAGATTTTTCGACCGTGCAGCTTTTAGCGACTTCACCAGCACCTCCTCTTCATCCGAAAACGACGAACCGCGTAGCTGGCACCTTTCTGCATTTGCTGCAGCACTGTCAAGCAATTTCTCTCTGGAATTCCAAATTCCACACACTGTGGTTAACGGCAAGGCCATTTCGCGTGCCAGCACTGATTTTTTCGTGCCAATTTCAATAGCACGAATTATGTCCAGTTTCTCTTCTATTTTCAGTACTCGATGCTTTTGTCCCAGCTTCGGCATGACGCAAGTACGAAGCAGCACAAGCACACATACACAACACGTGAAAAACAACGCGAGAGCTGTACAGTAACAACCAGAGAACACGTATACACGGCACCAATGGAACAAAGAAAGCAAAGCAAGTGCACACCGTGTTGGCATGTTTGTGCAAAGCGCCATCGCGTCGACAACACCAGAAGCCCAGCTGGCCGAGGGCTGAACTTCCAATTATGGAAGCTACGTACTTCTTCTGGCTGAAAATGCAACAGATGGCGCTCACCAACACAGCCGCCATCATGATCAACACAAACAAGCGAGGCATGTTTTTATCTCTGGGGCTTGCTGTTCTGTTGGCACGCCCAGGGGGGCACAACATGCCGCGGCGAGTGCGCAACAAAAATTGAAAAAACTATTTATTAACCAATATATACGCGATAAGCTGGTACGGTTTATACGGATACAAAACGCATTAGGTTCAATGGCCGTCGAGTCGGAGATTCGGCTTTACTACTTTTAAAACGAAACTACTGTTTAAAGGGGGGAGACTACCTCGTTAACAGAACTTTTTATTTTGTCAGATACCTTGATGAAACTTTCAGGGTATGTTCACTACAATAAAACTAAAGAAACTGCAAAGTTTCATGAAATCGTGTTCAGTAGTTCTAGAGTTATTGAGGTCTAACTGGGTGGATAACTTGTGTGCCTGAGGAAAAGCTGGAAGAAATCGCAGGACATTGCAGAATGCTGAAATTATCTGTGGCCATTCCTGAATAGATATTCTAGGGTGCTAAAGAGCCTTTTTTTTTAATTTGCCCTCCAAAAGATTTTATGCAACTTTGAATTTGATGTAGCCAGTGTGTAGGACTATTATAAATAATTAACTGTTTATTAATAATTAATGGCACCAATTTAAAAAAAAAAGAAGCTTGTTTCACCCTGGCAAAATCATCCAGGTGCAGAATAAAAGAAACGGCACACAAATCTGATAAGCAGTTCTTGAGAAATCGCTTTCCTCAGCACCACAACTAGCCAAAAAATTCATTTTGAAAAAACTGGCTTTGAAAGTTCAGCACATGTGTTTTCCTCAAAAAGCTCCAGCAGAGTAGCTTGAAGCGTCCCTGTGCACTCTTTTCCTCTTTTGTCTTCCCTTCATATATTCTTTAAGTGCCGTTTGCAATTTTTTTTTCAGACATAGGGCATCTCTTTCAATAGCCAGTTGCATCAGTTCAAATTTTTTTTGCGTCACTGGCGTAGATTCGAGTTCAGTGCGAACGGTGTCTCGACGTCTCGTATTCTCATTGATTTCTTCCTTAGTTAGGAAATGAGTTCGCAGATGAATGGTCGACAGGCCTCGCACGCTTGATGGCCCCGATGCAGACGAAGTGCTGGGTCTGGCGATCTCGGCAACACTCGGTGTCATCCTCGACGGCACCGATTCAGAGCACATGCTGGATTCGGCGATCTCAGACACGCTCGAAGCATTCGTGGCTCTAGGTACACACGGTGTGTCGTATTCTGGACTGGTGGCAGCCGACAGCACAGTTCTATCGCTGCAAGCATCTACGCACTGGTCACTTGCAGCAGAAAAGCGGAATTTCGATTCTCGTACAAGCGGTATAACGCGTTTCCGTGCTCTGAACCTCCACACCGTCTTTGGCTTCGTTGCCGGCATCACGCACAGCAACAAAGATAAAGGGCACAGAAATTGTGGTAAAAAAAATAAATGATAAACTGATGGAAAATACAGCGCAAGGCAAAAAAGCGGTTGGTAAGCAGACGTCTGTCGAGGCAGACGGAGCAGAGAGCAACAGCGAGACGAGCGCGCCAGCCATGCCGTTGCCGAGAGGGACGGCCCCCGCTTCCAGCGGAGCAGCCAATGGTGGGTGCGATTTCGCCCGTGAGATATGAATGAGCTGCTCTAGCCAATCAGTGTTTCGCATCACGTCCAGGGGAAACGCCAATAGCATCTCAACCGTGTTGTTGACGCCATTTTGAAAGGCGTCAAACGAGAGAAAATGAATTCATAGTCAAAACAAGATCAACAGCCAGTGGGACAGCCGCAGGGTCTCGGAATGACGCCCACGCGAAGTTTGGTTGGATTTTGTCTTTTGCGCGTGTTCTGGGCGCTGCAGCGGCCTCGAAAATAGCGTTTTTTTTTTGCACTTAGGGGTTGAATTAGGCGCTCAAGTTTGCAGAATAGGTAGTTTATGTTGGATACAACCCAACATTATAGTTTTTCAGAAACAAACTTTTTCGCTAGTTTTCGGTTTTCATGGGCCACGTCCCCCTTAAGCTGGTATGGTTTAACGAGGTTTCACTGTACAACAGTCATATCTGCCATGAAAACCCTTCGTTATATTTAAAAAATCATAAAAAACATTTATTCATGACTACGACAAGACTATCCTTCACTCACTTCAATATAACTGATAATTCCTTATATCCACATTTGTTGTAATGAGGTTTGATTGTATTGCTGAATACTCTCAAGACTGTTTTTTTTTTTCTGTTGTGATTGCAGATTTGTAGTGGGTGTCAAAAGTATGGAGCAAGCATTCGGTGCCACTTACCAGACTGTGGCTTGATCTTTCATTTCCCTTGTGCAGCAGCGTATGGTTGTTTCCAAGTGAGTATGGATTTTTGTTGTGCTTGTGCGGTTACGGCCTGCGCGGTTACGTTCGTACTGCTCAAAGTATTTTCCGTTGTGCAGTTTACCAACCCATTCTTGCTTTCTCTCTTATTCAGGACATGAAGGCCCTGATACTTCTTTGCCCTTCCCATGCCGACAAAGCCGTGTCCTATGGTGGGTATCAGATATTTCTTTAGTGTGGGCCTTAGAATACTCCTTGAATAAGAGAGAGGTATTCATTGATATGAAAAAGTTGTCTGTTGCATCAAAGTAGGGTCAGGAAACTGGCCCTCCCATTTACATGTGTGCAGGCACGTGTACTTCGTATCGTCGTGGTATCTGTGTTCATTGACTGCCATCAGTGAGCAAAAAAAAAATAAAATAAAATAAAGCATGATCACTTGGGAAGGCACTGCACGCCTACATTATAGTTTGTTTAGAATGCTTAATGGAAAATTCGTTGACTGCGCCCATGCGCTCTAATCCTCGTGCTGCCTGCTGTGCATGTGCCAGGCGTAGTGGGCTTGGTTGCGGTCTTTTGTAGAGATGTGTGAATACAGTGTACTCGTGTTACAACGGACCGACATGATGTGGCGAAATGGGTCTGTATTATCTAATCTAACACTGTAAGAGGGGGGTGGGGGGGCTGCACGTCGCCGTATTACAAATCATTTCGATTTCGCTCAGCAGTTAGGGGCAGGCAGTTCCGCTGATGCATGTTGCATGTATTTGACAGCATGGCTACAAAAGACTTGAATCACCAGCAGCTGTTATTAACAAGATTGCGGTGCAAGTTGTGATTAACAACAGAGTACAGCTGCAGTAAGTGCAGGGATGCTATCTGTCCTCTGCAGAGCAGCATAACCTAGCCCAATTATTCAGTTTATAGCAGGCTTTTTCAGCCAGTTCTGTTGTTCAGCTTAGAATTGTTATTTCTGTGGATGGGAGGCGTATTCCCTTAAGGGGGCAGACTGGTCTTTGGTACCAAAAAGTGACAAACATATTCATCTTTTTTAAATTGACGTATTTAAATCCTGCAAGTATTTTTCTATCTGCAAATTTTCTTACACCAGGAAGTGGGAATGTCATTCTAACTGTGCAGATTCTTGGTGCTGTTAATATGCAGAACCTGCGAAAAAAATGGTGAACCGACTTCTTTATAATTTGCCGGCATCTGTGTTAAAAGCTCTGCTACAAATTTATGAGCCCCTTTACGAGGATTGCAAAACATGTGCACTGTGATTCTTGCTTTTTGAAGAAGCTGTGTGTTTCTAGTTTTTTCTATTTTTCTCAAAAAAGTAAATTTACGACTGTTCAATTTTGAGACCTCAATAGTTCTGCAGCTAGAGCAGGTGCAACAATAATTCTTTTTGCAATGGAAACCTCTATGTATGTAGAATGCAAGTATGGGAGCACAATTTAGAGCACAAGCCTTTTTAATTAAATAATCATCAAAATTGTAACACAATTCCAACCACTTTTGAAAATGGATAGTTCATTTTGCTGTAAAATAACCAAGAAAGGCTTAAAAACAAACAAACAAAAAAACTTGCATATTTTTAATTTGTAGCCATTAGTCTATGTTGGCCTATCTTAAATATCACATTTAATTGAGCACTTTTTTCTATGGCAGCTTTAAAAAATAGGGGGTGAACTTAAATTATCTCAGGAACAAGATGACTTACAGGAAAACTAATTTAAATATTGGAAATCAGCAGAAAAAACTGCATAACCCTGTGCAGTTTGCGCTCGCACGTCACAGGTTCACACACCCTGCAGGTCGCGGGATCGAATCTCGGCTGCGGCGGCTGCATTTCCGATGGAGGCGGAACTGCTGTAGACCCGTGTGCTCAGATTTAGGTGCACGTTAAGGAACCCCAGGTGGTTGAAATTTCTCGAGCCCTCCACTACGACGTCTTTCATAAGTACATGGTGGTTTCGGGATGTTAAACCCCACATATCAATCAATCAATCACATTCACACAGATATTGCACAACAGACACACACGTGCATCTTCCAAACACTGATGGAAAAAACCCAGGGGCTAGGGATCATGCCAAGGTTCTGTACTGGTCACGTGACACGACCAGCGTAGCTAGCAGTGCAGTGGCTACCAGCGCCATAGCGGTGAGCAGCCGGTTAAAGTGCCTCGATGCACTCGTTCGCCTTTGTGCACATCGAGGCAGTCTACAGCCGGCACAGAATTGTTCCGTGCAGGGAATTTTTTCTTTTTCGGGGAATTTTTGCCGGTAATTTTGAGCCAAAGGGAAAAAGGGGATTTTAGGAATGGCTAAAGTTTTCTATGACGACCAATAATTAGTGATCACAGTGCGCTTTCATCTGCTGTAATCGCTGTAACATGCACCACGCAAGCATAGCCTTTGAGATTGGTTTCTGATATATATATGCGGAGCGATTTCTAGTTCACTAGTGGTGTATGATTTGAAGCCTACAATGTGCAGTGCACCAATACTGTATGAATTAATTAAGTTATGCTTTTGTTGTATGGCAGTGAAGGGGCTAGTCATGTATTGAAAAGCCGCCAGTACGTGAGACACGTGTAAATATATGTGTATGCATGTGCGTGGATGGGTGCAGAAGTTAGTACTGTTGCGCAGGGAATTTCGGTGGGAATTCCATTATGGTTTGCAGGGAAAAATCTCCGAAACAGATAATTTTCACGTCTCTGAATGGGAATTCTTCGGCGCAGTATAGAACATCACTGAGCTGGCAGGTTGGCGAGTGCCTTTGTCGGTTGCCTCTGCGCCTGAGTAGTGCACGAAGGGGGTGGGTAAAATCCACGCTGCCGAGACTCTCACGCCGTCTGCACCTGTCTGCATTGGTGCGCTTTATCCTGGCCATGCTAGCACGAACATCGCTGGCTCAGCACAGAAAAGGCCACTCGGCGCGGGATGTGGAGGAGAAAAGCACGTGGCTTCTCGCTGCCACTGCTGTGAATATCTGCAACTTGTTAGTTCGCTCTCCGGTCTAAAATACACGTATTGGGGTCAGGACTTTTATTGGTGACACTTCAATAAAAGTGATAATTCAAGTAAAGGAAGTTCATTGTAACGAGGGTTTACTGTATTTGTTTGAATTTTTGCCCATTTCTTGTCAAATGGCTCTTGCTGACTGCCGGGGTCGCTCGGTGCAGTGGGTTCGCAGGCCAACTGCCAGTCCTGTGAAGAGATGGTGTCCATGCCTGAGCTGCTCTTCTGCACCGTGTGCGGTGCCCACTATCATGGCTTCTGCTTGGATCCCCCCGTGGTCGTCACGCCAACCTCTCGCCTAGGCTGGCAGTGCCCCGACTGCAAAACCTGCCAGGGATGCAGGTGCGTGGGTCTTCTTGTCGATGAGCTCACACATGGCTAAAGGAGTATTGGGAAACTTGTTAAGAGCTCGCTAAGGTTGATGCTAGAGCTAGTTCGTGCTTATGAAAGGAAAAGAACAGCCAAAATTCAGATAGAACACACTAGATGACGAACAGCGCTGCTGTCGTCCCTTTATCTTGTGTACCCCGTCTGAATTTTATGCTGTTTTTTTCTCTCTTATATTACAGAGGTTCGTTTCTCGCCTTGCCTCGTCACAAGGCGCGCTACCACAGACCTTTCCTTGCTGTGCATGGTGGTTATTACCTCATGTATATTTTTTATGTGACATCTATGAGATCTGACTAGCCAAGTGAAATGAATGGTGTTGCTGGATAATAAGCTTTAGCGTGTGGAGTGGGCTTAAAACCTGGCTTATCCTGAAATGAGCTTTAAAAGAGAGTATGTAGAGGGCGGTGGCATGCCCACATTTCATTAGGAAGGGGAGGAGCAATGTTAGACACCTTCAGGTGCATGAAAAAAGTTTCCTGGGAATTCGAATACCCCAACATCTCCCTGGCGATGTCACTGGAGAGAACCTGTTGGTGCTTCTCTTACCCAAGCTCAACCTTCATGTCAAGATATCACTCGTGGCCCTTTTTCCGTACAATAAAATCTCTTTATATGAGGCATGCTGCGGACAGCAATTCTGGCCTGTTATAGGAGATATATCTTATTAGCAGGGTACCTCGTATGCTTTTTCTTATCAATTCGTAGACACACCGGTGTCTCTTACACCCATTTTTCTCTTATATGAGTGTCTTTCATAAAGGGGTTTGGCTGTATTTCATGTTTGTGGCGGTGACTAAAAACAAAAACAAAAATGTAACGCATAACATACTTTGTGTACTGGTGTCTACTTCTTGTGACTGGGAGAGCATTGCATTGGACATGGGAGTCTAGGCACCAACTGCTTGTCTGAGTTTGCGCTTGTATTTTCTTTCAGGCGAGCTGGTGATGAAGCCCGGCTACTGACATGCGACGTCTGTGACAAGGCCTTTCACGTCTATTGTGTGAAGCCGATGGTGGCCAATGTTCCTAAGCACGGCTGGAAGTGTCAGGTAGGTGCCCTAGCATAAAATAGTCATTGTGAGCTTCCGTAGAGTTCGAATTTGTAAAACATTCTTGCCTATTCGTGTGCACAGCTCCCCAAGAGAAACTATGCAGCTTAAATTATCTGTTAACTGTGCTAACTGGAAAGAAGAGATTTCAAACTATTGACATTTCAGATTTTACTGCATTGGCATGTCTGCTGATCAAGCAGACCAGAAAGGGGGGGGGGGGGGGGCTTAGTGCTATGCCTTATAGATACAGCAAAGTGATACAGCAAGTAATTAGAATAATTGCCTCTGTGACCCAATTAGAATTGGTGCGTTCGATACAACAGGACAACTGCAAAGTGTTCTTGGATACTTCGTGGTGTTTTGAAGTTCCTCATTCATAATCTATTGTGTTTTCGAAATGGACACTACCAAGTTGGTTTGTCTTTGTACCATTCATTAACTCTTAAGCCTTCTTACCGTTCTACTACCGTTTCTTTTGTGCAGAGTTGCCGGGTGTGTGGGGACTGTGGCTCGCGAACCCCGGGGAGCGGGCCCAGCTCTCGGTGGCACATGAACTACTCGGTGTGCGACAGCTGCTACCAGCAGCGCAACAAGGGCGTCGCTTGTCCACTGTGTGGCAAGGCCTACCGGCAGTTCAGCAACCGAGCAGATATGGCTCAGTGCACTGTGTGTCGAAAGTGAGGGCACTGTTGCGTTCCTTGTTTTAAATCATGGTTCTGTGACGGTTGTCACATTCTAAAATCAGAGGTTTGTGTCATTATCTTGAAATACTAAAGGATTAGGTTGATTGATTGATTGATTGATTTACTGATTGAGGTACATCATCTCAATGAGTTGCCTGAACCTGTGCTTTTTTTTTTCATTTACAGCATTTAGGGAAGTATGTTGAGCTTTGTATGTTTTCAAGAAAAGCAGAAGTGTTACGTGCATGTCTGTTAGCGAGTATCTTCTATTCACATGGAAAAGAGTGCTCCCGACTATTGGATCTCTTCATTCAAGTCATTTTGTGCCTTTGGCAAACTGAGAAATGAATGTTCTTTTTGTCCCTAATCATTATTATTGTTACTTTTTTTACATATATTAACCTAAATTGGTTTATTGACTGACTGATTAATCAGTTAGTGGATACAAATATTAAGTGTTTTCGGTGCATGACATTGTCAGCTGAACTGCATCGTTTTCTTCTTCAGGTTCATTCATGTTGAATGTGACAGCCAGCTTGTAAGCAGTCCCAAAGATGGCGACTACGTTTGTCCAGTGTGTTGCAATATGAGGCAGCAGGTGGGTTAGTTTTGCATTGAAATGGTAAACGAGCGCAGAGAATCGAAGCGTGTGTTTCTGTTTTCGAAGTGCACAGCCTTCTTTGGATTGCTCTCACTCTAGGTCCAATTCATTGGAAACATGGGCATTTCTCTCTGTAGTGCATAAATGTACAAGCGATCTGACACTACAGCATTTTTGCACAGAGAATGTGCCTAATAAAGTTTATATTCATTGCTCTTTTTTTAGCTGGCTATTAGGGTCGTCGGAGTTTAGGACGACACAAATCTTTTCTTTGCCCCTGACAAATTTGAATCAGCGAGATTCTAGAGCCCCTTAGTCTTTCATATTCAAAGTATTTTCCCAACTACCTGCACTCTAAAGCATTGTCACATTATTTTCTTTTTTCTTTCCTTATTTCAGGCGGCACTATCACTGTCTGGCAAGTCCGAGCTTTCTGTGAGATGTAAGCTTCTTTTTGAATTCTGGTGCACGTTGAGAAATGAATATTGTTGTTTGAACCTCTCAACTTTGATGTTGTGTCTATTGCAATCGTTATTTTTCTGTATAAAAGTTAAGAGGAGCCTTGCCGCTTCTCTTCCATAAGCACCGCAGCTGGGTGACACTCTAAAATAATGACGTGGCACCCACCTACAGAGTTGCTTGTGTGCTAAAATCGCCATTGGTTAAGAATTACATTGTTCATTTATGCAGTTTGCTTGCATGGAAAGTTGTGTAACCTTAATCTATTGTGATGAGGAAAATACTCTTGTAATAGCTGAAGCTGCACTGAGAAAAAACAGGAGACTGTGTAGAATTCTTGTTTGTTTTGTTTGTGTCGAAGTTTTTTTTTTTTTGCTGCAAGGTTCATTTGCACTTGCCTACTGCAGTGACTCTCTATAGTTTGTGCTTGAGTATGACCCTGTGACCTTGTGTCATCGTTTCTGCATCATTCCAGTGCGAGTGCCAGCCTCAGATGGGTCACCTGACTACATGTACAGCTCACAGAAGGATATTGCGTCCTGTGGCAATGACGACTCGCGTTCCAGCAATGACTATGACGTTCTGGTCAGTTATGTTATGTTATGGTCAGTTATGTCAGTTAGTTAAATGTGGTGAAGTACATTTCTAACACTCGCTTAAGCGGGGACGCGGCCTTTGAAAATTGAAAAATAGCGGAAAATTCGACTTTTGAAAAACTATAATTTTAGTTTGTATGTCTCATAAGCTACCTATTCTGTAATTATCAGCACCTAATTCAACCGCTAAGGAAAAAAATGCTATATTCAAGGCCGCGCCGGCGTCTCGTTTGCCGTCTTGCAAAATAGTGTCAGCGGCACGGTTGAGACGCTATCGGCGTTTTCCCGCGAAGCAGTGCGGAGCGCTGATTGGCTAAAGAAGCGCATTGATATCTCGGGGGAAAAAGCACGCCCGCCTTTGGCTGCTAAGCAGCAGCGGGACTGGCTCCCTCCGATAGCCCACGCTCGTCTCGTTGTTGCTCAGCTATGTTCACCTTGACAGGGGGTCTGCTAAAGCCGCGCTTTGCCTTGTGCTATATTTTTTATTATTTTCTCTTATTTATTGCTTTCAACTCTAGCTCTGTGTTGTCCTTCTTCATTGTTGCTTGCAATGCTGGTAACGAAGCCGAAGGGAGTGCAGAGGTCCTGTGCGCGGAGGCACGCTATGCGGTTTGTACGAGCATCAAGATTTGGCTATTCTGCTGCGAGTGCAGACTGCGTAGACACTTGCCACAGCGGAACTGTGCTGTCGGCTGTCGCCAGTAGAGAATCTGACTCATCGAGTGTGGCTGGAGCCACAAATGCAGAGTGTTTCAGAGATGGTCGGACTTTGCGTGCTCCGAATTGGTGCTATCGAGCGTGACGCCGAATGTTTCTGAAATTTCCAGGACCCAGCACTTCGATGCCTTACGCCCTTAAAATAAATCAGACACAAGAAAAAGGTGTAGACAAAGCGAAAGAAGATAAGAGTGTAAAAACACTTCTAGTTAATCTGCTGAAGTTTTCTGATGAAAAACCAAGTGTTGAACTTTCTGGGCTCATTTTCTCAGAACGAATTGTTTTGCTAGTTGTGGTGCTAAAGGAAGCTGAAACTCGCGCATCAGATATGTGTATCCCCCTTTTTTCTAAGTTTTGTTTCCGAATGACTCTGCCAAGGTGCAATAAGCTCCTTTTTTCGAAAATTATTGTCGTTAATTTTTAATGAACAATTAAGTTTTGATGAATCTGGTAATTACTAGCTATATCAAATTCAATGTTGTGTGAAAATGTTTTGGAGCCGAAATTAGAAAAGAACGGCTTGTAGCACCCTGGGATATCTAATAAAGACTGGTCACAATAAACTTCAGCTTTGTATTATGTCCTGGGATTTCTAATGACTCTTCTTCAGGCACCCACGTGAACAACCCACTTCAGCCCAGTTAAAACTCAATAACTCTAACCAAAAAGAAAAAAGACAACTTTCCAGTTTCTCTAGTTTTAGTCTAGTGAAGATGCTCTGAAAGTTTCATCCAAATATCTTAACAAATAAGTGTTGCATTTTGATGGAGGTAAAGTGCTATAAAAACTTTGAAAGCCATTTTTTCTGAAGTTTTTTTTGGGCACTTAGTATTGCTTGTGAAAAGCGTAGTGTGGCAATGACTGGACCCATTTTGATGATTTTTTTTTTAATCCTTGAAGTCTTGTTTACAGGATGACATTATTTACCTTGCTTATGGCTTAGTTTTTTGTATGTGATAATTATTGCATGAGAATTCCTGATGCAATACATGAAGCTGATGGGGATGTTACTTGTAAGAAAAAAAGAACTAAAAGGAAAAGACAATTTTTGATAATGCCATCCTGTGTAGTAAAAGTAAAGATCAAAACCACTTGGACCTGTCTGGTATCAATGCTTGGCTTAGGGAATGACGCCGCTTTCGTATCGCGAAAAACGGGAAAAAATAATTTTTTGGGAATGAAGTTTTTAGTTTCTGGTACCCTTTTTCTATCCGATTCCAAAATATCTACTTTGAAAACCATGCAGAAGTGCCTCAGAAAATTCGTTTCACCCTCTTAGGTAGCAAAAATATTTCTGGAAGTGGCGAGAAAAAAGCGATTTTAAAAAAATAATAGCTTCGCGATGGCGCAGCTGGGAGCCGGCTTCTTGGGCTCATTGGAAAGAGCATTTTTCTGTGCTCAAATTTCCCCCCTCGATTGGATCCTTCCTTTAAAAACAAGCGCACAAAAAGCAAATGTTTGGAGGTCGTGTTGAGGCCCCTGATTAACTGTGGCAGCGATGTTGTCCCAGCTCGCCTGTCGTCGTCTTCCGCTTGTGCGTCGCTGCTGAAAATCGCTACTTCGTGACGTGTTGACGGCTCGACGATCGTTTGGGATATAATCATGCGACAAGGTTCTCTTCAATTATTACTTTCGTTAGGAGCTGTAAGTGGATGCTCGATCAGATTACTACGAGCGGGCGCACTGTCTACAAGCGCGGCGCACTATCAGAGTCATCTTTAGGCCTAACTCCGCTGACGGCGAGGCGAAATTTGCAGGCAAGAATGCTGCGCTAGAGCATTCGTGGCAATGTGCTTCTTCGCAAGCAACGAAGAACATTACTCGCTAACTCTTCAAAACAGCGGTAGGGCATTTTACGCATCGGCAGCAGACCCCACTGTCAAGCTCGTCACCCCCGCCCCTCCCCCTTTCACTGCCAAGGATTGCTCGGAACAGCGGCTAGTAGTTTTGCGCCTTGGCATTCGAAAATGCGATAGCAAGCGCAGGTGCGCGCCATTTTTTTGTCGTCATAGGTACACATTTCGCACATCGTCAACGAACACCGTCGGCAAGTGCATCACGCGCCGGTTGTGCTGTCTACGTGGTCGCGTACTTCACGGTCATATGGAAGGCTGTCAATAAGCTTTTGTGATGCAATTTAGACGTGCTTGGAGCCTTGCTTGGTATCGCCGCGTGCATCTATGAATGTTCTGAGACAATGAAATTCTTGTAGATTAGCATTTCCACGACTGGCCGTATGATGATGCGTTTCACGGCTAGAGTAACAAAGGAGCATGTATAGAGCAGGGGCACGAATGTTTATATGCCCGACTCGCGTCATTATCTAAACTTCTAAATTCCTGTGCCACCAGTTTTCTGCCCATAACTGTTTGTTATTTGGAAAGAAAGTGTAGGCTGTAACAGTGTGAGCAATTTTTCTATTGGTAATTACTTCTCTATATATAAAAAGTTTTAGTGATTATTTGTAATCAAGAAGTACTTAATTATGCTAATGACCACTTGAACACAGGAAAGATGTTTAATCATTTCAGTATATGGCCTTATTCAATTACAATCTATTCTGTCATGCCTATAACACTATTCCTTTATACAGAGAACTTGGTTTGAAATCCATACTTGTTCTTTGTAGACAAAAAATATATATAAGCAACAAAGGCACACTGCGCAGAGGCCACAATGCCTGAGAAGTCAAATATCACAAGACAAACCTAAGATCACAATTTTTATGTGTTTTAGAGACATAAAAAGAAAATGATACTTCAAACACAGTTTTTGCAATACTTTTTTTTTTTTTTGGCATTGTGCTCAGCTTGTGGAGCATCTCGGCAATCACTGCACAGCTTTTGATTCTGTTTGTTTTGTAACGCTTCTTGAAGTGTGCTTCAGGGTGCTGCGATCTTAGTATTTCATTTTACTTCTTAATTTTTTGTAGGGTTTCTTGTTTGTAGTGCAAGTGTGCTCATTGCAGTGTCGCTGGAGAACACGTTAACTACAAGTTATATTGTTGCAAAAAAATTAATTTGAAAATGCAGCTCCCTTCAGCATACACACGGCTGTGCATACAGTAATTACCAACTTTTTTTGTCATTTTATAAATCCTCCATCCCCTCCTTGAGGTTCTATGAAGAAATAATTTATCTCACATGAAGGTTTTGTTGTATTGCCACAAGATTTTTATGGAAGCACTGGGAGGCAATTTTCAGTGTATGTGCCAATTTTCATCATTATCCAACCAGAAACAAGAAAGTTCGTTTTGAATGCCAAGTCCCCCCTTAACACGCTGTAACTTCAGAACTACTTAAGATATCGCAATGAAACTTCATATATAGGTAGCTGTTAGAGACACTCTTCAACACGCCCGCCAAATTTCATTACTCTAGGTGAAGAAACAAAAAAGCTTTTTTCAATTGCCTCCTCCCCCCTTAAAACAGTGTGCTGGGGGCTAACATAGGCATACTGTGATGGTCATTAAGGCTTCCTGGTGGGCTAGTGGGTGGGGTAGTGTTGGGGGGCTACAGTGAAACCCGGCTCTCCATAATGCAGGACCCCACACACACTTATACCCTTCATGATGTAGGTTCTCGTGCTTGATTGTAATATAGTGCAAACCTACAGAAGTGAAGCTTGTCATACTTTTCATTAAAAGGTTTTTGTTTGATTTCACACTGCTCGCATTTCAACATGCAGTAAAACCTCATTATTTCAGACTCAATGATTTTAAGATCCCGCTTAGTTCAATGAATTTCTGCTGCCCTGTATTTTGCAATTCAAGTTTGAGTGAAAAATTTGAAACGGCCGTCAACACCTGCCCGGTTCATTCAAGAACTTTGGGTGCCACGTGTCAATTTCCAGTAGTGCTTTCACCGGAAATCCGCGGAAATTACAGCTTTTAGGCGCCACAAAAAAATGCATTACAGCAATACCTATGAGCTACAGGTAAAGCACCCCAGCCTTGTTGCTGCCAGCGCACACAAAAAAAAAACAGGGAGAGAGGGGGGGGTAAGGGGGGCTGGCTTGTGGTTAGCTGAAATGAGCGTTTGCGGAAAAGGACGTGCGCCTCACTGCAGCACAGCGGGGGACATGTGGGCATCATTGTGTTGCAGTGAAGCATGTCTTCTTTTTCACAAGCACGTATTTTCCCTCACCACAAGACCGTTTTTCTTTCTTCCCCTGCACGAGCAGCAGCGAGGCCCGCCATTTCCCCGTGTTTGCGGTGAAATTGGGACTTGGTATTGCTGGAAAACATAGTGCTGCAAACTAGGCAGTACAACAAATGACCATTTCTGATTATTTTCAGTAATTCAAAGTTCCCAGCATCCCACTCGAAAAACCGCTTAATTCAAAGATTTTTCACAATCCCAGTGACTTTGAATTCACAAGGTTTTACTGCCTTCTAACCTCCGTATCCAGAAATACTTCTTGACTTGAATTTGACTTGCCACCGTGTTCGACGCAGCAGAAATGCGCTTTGAAATCGCCGTCTTTAGGCGGTGCCAAGGGAGCACAAATGCGTCTCAAGCACACTGCATTGAAGGTGGTGGCAAGTCAAGTTCAAGTCGGGCAGTGTTTCTGAATACGGAAGTGTCTGTTAAAACAAAGCTTGTCTCGACAGACTAATATACTCGGAGGCTAAGTTGAATATCGAACTACATATAACAGTTTCAGATATTTGGATACATATATTAGGGATGTAAATGTTGAAAAGCAAATAGCAGTGCCTGCTTGAAGATGGGTTTAGAGTTTCATGTCTGAGAACAGGTTTTGGTTGTCGTACTTGACGTAGCCAATGAATGCGTAATGTCAGTTGTTGTAGCCTTCTGCTTCTGCTGTCTTTAAGAAAGACCTAATGTTTTTAATGTCGCAGCAGCAGACTTCTTCAGGAGGTATGCAGTCCCCCGAGAACGAGTCCAAGTTCCCACCTCCAACCCATCACTCATTAGGAAAGCCGCCGTTTGCCCGCTTCCCAGGAAAACGAAGGTTTGGCGTGGGGCGGGCCAGAGTGAGTAGACGCACATTTTTCCACGTAGTTTTTTTTCCTCATAATTAAATACATCGGTGCTTGATGACATTGTCAGGAAGGTTTCTGGGTCTGTTTGCAAAGATCGTTGGTTGTTTCTGCAAAGCGTAACGAGTTTCGTTGGTGTGCTTGCGACGTATCGACATTCTTTCGAGATCAAGTGCCATTTATAGTATGACCTCGTTATAACGGATCTGCTTACAAGAGACACTTGGATAATTACATACCAATTGGTGTCGTTATGCCGACCACCCATTTGTTCAATTGATTGAGCTTGGTTTACTACGGATTCTGGTACAAAGGACATTCAAGTATAATTGACTGAAATGTGAGGCCAGCAAGATGGTCAGAACTCTTCTACAGCAAACTTCTCTATTGCGGACGTCCCAAATTCAGTAGCTTCCGGCTCAAACATCAGCACACTTTCGGGACTGGAGCGGGGCGCTGTGGGTATCAACGTACAGACTTAGTCATTCCTGAAGAAATAGTAAAGATTCTGCTTGTTGCATGTGGGTCCTACTCGGAAGTGTGGCAAAGTTAATTATTTTTGTATACACTACTGGGGCGCATCACACTGCTGTGGTGCACTGGTTCAACTCGTCTTGTTGAATGTTTTTCTGAGGTTATGACAATGACATGCATTGGTTTTCAGGCATCTAGTGGAAAGTTCGCTGCCAAACGGAGAGCGAAAGCCGTCGAGCTCCGTCGAAAGCGAGGACCAAAACCTAAACTCAAGCCCTATTATCCCTGTTGGAATGTTTCTCAGGTCTGTATTGTCTTTGTTGACATGTTTCTCATGGCTTTGAAACTGTTATTTTTGCATCGCAAACTTGTCATCTGTAATCATGAACTTGCAGTCACAACTGTCTGGGCAGTGAACTTGCATGGATGAGAAAGTTTCTGTCACTGGTCCTTTTGGACAAGAAACCTGCTCTCTTGGATATCTAGACTGTGACATAGTTTGACATGTGCGTGATATTTTATGTTTGCGAATTTTGTGACGTGTAGTGATACAATGGTATGACATTATGGCTTGCTTGTCTGAAAGAAGGCTTGGCATCTGTATAAAAATGTTTGCTCCTTTTAATAAAATGGCAGCTGTTAGTACAGAACTTCGTCTGTCATTTCATTTCTCCTCTTTCTCGTTCAAAATTAGCGTGGTAGTAATTAGGAACCAATGCTAATGTCCGAACTCACTTTTATTTTTAGAGTATGGAAAGCCAAAACGAGCATGAAACGAACTCTTTTGAATGCAGGAACTCATATAAAAAAAAATCAGTCAATGGTCGCTGCACATTCTGCAGTCTTCATTTGGCTTCTGCCGAGGTGCAACAGCTGTGCCGTTTGCGCCAATTTTTATACAATTCTTCATTTTTGCGCAATTCTTCATGTGGTAAAGCTATGAAATTTGCTTAAATTGTGCCATGCTGTGCCAAAATACCCGACCAGCCTCAAAATTTTCTCAGTTGCGCTAATTTCAGCGATAAATGGAGGCCACGTTGGCCACCTGTAGTCTGCGTCATCAATCGATCCAGGGATCTAGGCGCGCAGACCTTAACCCACGGTGTAACCTAACCAGGGCGTATTATACTGATTAGGTCAGGACCTTGCGAGATGCGATCGACCTGTTAAAGTAACAATGCCGGGCACCCATTGGTCCGCTTACTGCAGTGGATCTTTTTTCGCGGGACAACACAACTTTAAGACAAAATATGTTGCCGTAGCCACGATCGCTTTGCGAAAAATATTAATTTTCTAGTCAGCAAAGTGCGGTTATGGCATGTTAGGCACTAAAACTGAAAGCGTATGTTGCTTTCACTGCATGTGAACAAATTCGATGTGCTGCGAATGCTGCTGTTGCCGGCAACCTTGCTGGTTGCCGTAGCAACAGCACATGCAATAGATAGCTGGTGCCGTCGCTGGGCCACGGCTGGGCCAACGGTTGTGTGCCATTATTACTTAATTTAGTCAAACGCACCTTTAATTAGTCAAAAAAGTTGTGGCCTAAACCTAACGTCGTTGTGAAAAAAAAAAAAAAGAGGGAGGGGAGTGGGGTAGCGGTTCGAAAATTTCTTGGCCTTGTTCAAACCTGTGCGAAATGCCGTCTTTGCGGCAGTGCACCAGTGCCCTGCACAAAAGTGTTGTAAGGTTTGGAAGGGGCTGTTAGCATTAGTCGCGGGACACTGCACAGTTTGTTTAATTACTTGTGTGTCTATATGCCCCATAATTATGAGTACTAATAAGATCGCTGATTTCTAAAGAAGGTGTTGGCAATCACTTAGAGCAGTTTATGACATTTATGCTTCCCTAAAAAATTTAAATAAAGCTGTGGCCCAATTCTTGTTTTGTTTTTTCGCCAGCCATACTCCGTTATACAAGTTTCCCGAATTTCAAGGTCACTAGCTTGGCAGATCCACATCAGAATCCTAGTTTGCCAAAAGATTTGAAAGGTGTGGCAAATGCTAATGTATACAATATCGTTGTTCATTGAATGGGGTGGTTCAAAATACTATTATTGAAGTAGCAGTGTTCATACTCATTCTGCATGACTGAGGGAGGTGGGGGGGATCTTTTTTTTTTATGTGCAGCGCGCCAAATTCGGTCTATGGTGGTAAAAAAATAATCTCATGTTCCCCGTAACCTGCTCCAAATTTGGATTCTCGGGCTCCAAAAGTAACATTTTGCTGTTCAGAAAATTGCTCCAAATTGTATTTTAGCTGTTTCACCCCTGCTTATGCTGCTTCTCTACGCCTCTTTCTCAGGGAGCCACTGCTGGCCCTCCTGAAGCCAAAGATAAGCAGGATGAGTCACAGAACAAGATGGTTCTTTTCTCGGCCAAAGACGACTTTGTCCTGAGCCAGGTGAGTAGGCTGGTTGGGGAGCACTGCTATAGATGTACTTTCAATCTATTTCAACGCCTAAGGGGACATTACCATAGTTACAACAGTGGTATGGGGGAGTGAAAGCAAAAAGCCATTAGGACTTCATGAAGGCTTTCGCACCATTTAACACATAGCAACAGCAGCATGTAATCAGAAGTCATTATACAATATCAAAGCATGTCATTGAGGATCTTGTCTATTTGCATTTCAAAACACATGTACAAAAATATTTAAAGGAAGGGATAGTATAAGTGGCTAGTTGTAAGAAGCTGTTTAATGTCAGTGGCAATAAGTAACTCATCATTTGGCAAGCATAATTAGCATGTGTGTAAGGCATCTTCAAGTGGCCAGAGGCTCGCGTGCTGTAAGGGCAGATGTAGAGTCGTTAAAGCACCAGAGCAGTAAGAAGAGAATCCTGCTTTTTTCAGCAATTGCGTTATCACCTCATTAAAATTGAATTGTGAATGCCAGTCATTGGTTGTAAATTAAGCCCTGCCGCGGTGGTCTAGTGGCTAAGGTAGTTGGCTGCTGACCTACAGGTCGGGGGATCGAGTCCCGGCTGTTGTGGCTGCATTTTCGATGGAGGCCAAAATGCTGTGGCCCGTGTGCTCAGATTTGGGTGCCCGTTAAAGAACCCTAGGTGGTCGAAATATCCGGAGCCCTTCACTACGGTGTCTCTCATAATCATATGGTGGTTTCGGGACGTTAAACCCCACATATATATTATGGTTGTAAATTAAGGCACATATCATCGGTCGCAGTGACACCGGTCCTAATTGTGAACACTGTGATGTGCCAGAAACACTTGAGCACATATTTTGTGTCTGCCCAACATACGCACGTGAACGACAAACACTGATTTCTTCTACTGAACTATATCGCAGTAGGTCATTAACTGATGAGACCATGTTGGGCCCTTGGCCAGACACCAACAGTGCAACTGCGGTCACAAGAGCAGTTATTACCTTTTTAGAAACAACTGGACTATATGCGCGGCTATAAAATGTGTCTCAGCTAGAAAGAACACCACATACCTCTCTCACCATCGTCATCCATTAATCTTTCTTTTCCCCTTTCCCTTCCCCCAGTGTAGAGTAGCAGGCTAGAGCAAGCTATCGCTCAGGCCGACCTCTCTGCCTTTCTGTAAATAAACTTACCTCCAAGGCTTATGGTGACCCCGCTTCTAACTGCAGCGGACGATCACTGTGGGTTCACGCTTAGCGAGCCACAGAGCCGCTACTCCGTTTACTCGCGTGTAGCGCACCGCTCCGCGCGCGCTCAACTGATAAGGCGTTTAGCGCGGCGCGGCAAATAGACAGTGTTCTAATGTAACACACAACACTTTATTGCCACTGGCGGCACCCCGAACAACAGTACAACGTCCGCTCCCGGGACGCGGGTAGCAAAGGCACCCGCACGCGGACGTTCACAATAAGGGGAAAACCGCGAGCACGTCGCAGCTGGCAATGGCGAGCTTTGACACGCCGGTCGGGAAAAGGTCCCTCGCGGCTATGCTGCGCACTCTCACGATGGCCACTGGGCCTGGTCGCGAGTGTTAGGGCAAACCTCGTACGCGTAGGCCTACGGCAAGTGCGGCTCGTTGTGGTACGACCACTTCAAGCACTAGGCACCGCTGTGGGCTTAGCGTACGCTACCGAAGCTAGCACTCAAGTAAACACGCCTGCCGAGGTGCCCAAGGCCACCCCAGGCAGGCTACAGTCCGGCGATTCCCAAAGGGGACGCGGACGAAGGAAAACACGTGCTTACCCGGCGCCGACCAACGGAGAAGAGACCGCTCCCTCGGCGCGCGCCGTGCCCGCGCGTGGCGCCATCTATCGCCACGTGGTGTTAACGGAGCAGGAAAGCAAAAGGGTGTGGCCGTGTGGCGGAATGCCCGCGAAATGGTCGCGGGCGCGCCTTAGATTCCCACATCCTCCTCTCCTTAATTCACCCTATATACCGGTCTGCAAAGGCAGCCGGTCGTCGCCCATACATACAAAGGCGTCATGCAATGGGCAACAGCTAGCCTCAGCCTCGCTCTGCAGCTGCTGCTGAAGAAAAAAAATAAACAACACAAGAATACACTTGACAAATACAATGGCTCCGCGGAAGAGGGGTAACAGGAGTTCATGATGCTCACGCAAGAGCGCGTCCACGGCTCGGAGGGGCAGCGTCACGTAATGTCTCACTTGGGTGATTGCGTGGATGCGAGAGTACAAGGGGAGGGTTCTGGTTGAGGCCTTCATGCGAGGAACGGGCTCACCTTCGTCTCGTCGATGTTGATGACAGCCCTGCGAGTCCGACGAACGCCGCCTCGGTGGAGGTTCGGATGGACCTCGCTGCGACAGCCGGCCCTTCTGCTGGAATATTGGTCGACAAATCCATTGGCTGCGAGGCGTCCTGCGGCGTTGGTCGAGTCGTGCACAGCGTCTGCGACAGCTGGCCTCGTGCAGGTCTCCGAACACCTCCAGAGTCCAAAGTGGTGTAGGGGTCGGTGACTTCCTAAGTTGTCGCCACACGCACACACACCTCCGATGGTTGGGTCTCTCCAAACGCGCACCGCAAGGGAAGCGCAGAGTGTCATTTGTCCCTCTCCCCACGCTAAAGCACCAATTCACAATCCCCTCCTCCAGCGCGCAGAAAAAAAGAAAACACAAAAAAACATCAAGTAAACAACAACACTCAAATGACAATCAGCAGCAGTAACTGGGCGGAACAGACTTCTTTGCAAGCACTGGCTGTAAAGAAGTTAGCTAAGTGAGGCTAGAAAGTAAAAATGAGGGCCTTCGGTTGCGGAAATAAGCCCGCCGTCCGGCGCGAAATCACTAAGGTGACCGCTTCCTCAGATTATACCGGTGCGTAATCCGAATGCGGTCCGCTGCGCCGGGTAGGTGCCGTTGCTTGCGCGAAGAGCCACTGGGTGCTGGCGCAGGCTCGTCAGACCTCGACGCAAAGGCTTTCAGGTCTGCGATATGGGCACGGCTGAGTTTTCCCGAAAGTGGGTCTTTCAGCAAGTACGAGAGTGGAGTCCAAGATTTTTCCACTCAGTACGGACCAAGCCACTTTGGAGCGAGTGAAGTTGAGAAACCCTTGCTCGCGTCGCTAAGAGCGTGGTTGCGCTTCAGGACGAGGTCACCCACCTTAAATGAAAGGTGGCGACGTTTTCGGTCGTACTGGGCTTTTTGCTCGGCCCTGGCCGATGCCAAACTTTGCCTCGCTCTACTGAGAGCTCGACAAAGCCTGTCCCGAAGTGTGGAAGCGTAAGCAGAACAGTCTGCAGGTTCTTCCTCATCTCCGAGCTGGCATTGCATGACACTGGTCACCGGATTTGCCAACTCCCTTCCGAAATTAAGGAAGGCGGGAGAGAAACCAGTAGAGCGACTCTCGGAGGTTCGGATTGCAAACGCGAGTTCATTCAAATGGTCTGCCCAGTCCCTTTGACTTTCGGCAAAGGCCGCCAACATCGGTTTGAGCGTACGATTGGTTTGCTCCGTCAGATTGGACTGGGGATGGTAGGGCGAAGTGGTGCAGTGATCTATTCCTAGGGAACGGCACGTATCACCAAACACCCGAGCGATGAAATACGACGCATTGTCCGTGATCAATCTTTTCAGAAAGCCGAACCGACAAAACACTTCCTGTAGCCTCTCTAGCACCGCTCGCGCTGTCACTTTCCGCAGTGGAAACAGCTCCACCCATTTGGAAAAATGAACAACTACCATCAGATGTATGAACCCCTGCTTACTCCTGGGGAACGGCCCCATTAGATCGCAGGTGGCTACTTGCCACGGACGCTCACTGACAATCGGTTTCATCAAGCCGGGCGGCTTGCCACCCCTTGGTTTCACCGTTTGACAGACGTGGCAGGGACGGCAATAGCGAAAAATGTCACGCTTCATGCCAAGCCAAGTCACAACCTTGCTCAGTTTCGCAAAAACTTTAGAGCCACTCAGGTGACCGGCAATGGGCTCGTCGTGAGAGGCTCGCAACAGTGCGCCTCTCAGACTTTTGGGCACAACCACCTTAAACGGGTCCACTGACTCCTCATCGGTGGCTATGTATTTCAGCAGGAGTCCACCATGGTCCAGCAAGTATGTATCCGCGGGGGACCCAGCGACACACGCCGGTTCCCGTCCCCCTGCGCCCGCCGCACTACCAGCAGCGTCTCGGTGCTCCGTCTCCCTGAGACCGTCGCTCAACTCGTGACAAAACTGATCATCTTGCTGGGCCTTCAGTAACTCTTGTCTGCTGAAAGCGATTCCCATTCTCCCAAAGGGGAGCTTGGTATCGTTCCCACTCAGGACTGCAGCCATCGCCTCCGCTCGCATTGGCGTTATGGGTTCGCTTCCCTTTCGCTCCCCCTCTCGCCCGCTTCGCGGCGCGCTGCTTGCCTGGCCCGTGGAAAGGGTTTGCTCGTCGCTGCACTCACCCTTTTCTCCACTCGGCGGCTCCGCCGCCGTATCGCCCGCGCCGCTTGCTTGCGCAAAGGCACCGCTAGCGGTTGTCGCACCGGAATCCAGGCTCCTGGTCGACACTGGGGCACGAGGATAGGGCGTCAACTACCACGTTAGTGCTCCCCTTCCAATACTGCACTGAAAAGTCATAATGCTGTATTAGGAGAGCCCAGCGCGCTAGCCTGCCTGCAGGCTCACGGAGCCGCATCAGCCAGCTAAGAGCGCTGTGATCTGTTTGCACCACAAATTTCGTCCCATCAAGGTAGACATCAAACTTCCGCAGTGCAAACACGATGGCGAGACACTGCCCCTCGGTCACGGAATAATTCCTTTCCGCGGGTATCAACGAGCGGCTGGCAAAGGCCAGCGGCTGCAACACACCATCGTATTCCTGTAGGAGAACTGCTCCTAATCCCAGATCGCTTGCGTCAGTCTGGACAACAAACGGTCTGGTCAGGTCGGGGAGCTTGAGCTGCGCTGTCTCCGCAATGGCGCTAGACAGACGGCAAAACGCCTCTTGCTGCTCAGGTCCCCATCGCCACTCAGCTGACTTACCCAAGAGCTTGGTCAAGGGCGCCTGCACTCGGGCACAGGACGGAATGAACGACCGGTAAAAATTGGCCATTCCGAGAAAGCGGCGCAGGCCGCGTACGTCCTTGGGCGCGGGGAAATCGAGGATTGCTCGAAGTTTCTCCCGATCTGGCTCAATGGAGCCTTCGCCCAGCGTGAAGCCAAGTAACTGAACTCGGGTTTGCGCTAGTTGGGCCTTTGCGGGATTTAACGTCATCCCGGCGGCTCTCACCCTCTCGAGCACATCGGCAATGTGGGCCAAATGCTCTTCGAAGGTTCGTGAATAAATCACGATGTCGTCGAGGTAGCACATGCAGTAAGACCACTTTGCTTCCCCGAGGACGCGGTCCATGAGTCTCTGAAAAGTCGCAGGAGCATTGCAAAGACCAAAGGGCATACGAGTGAACTCAAATAACCCTCTGTGGGACGTGAACGCGGTCTTGCACCGGTCACGCTCATCCATCCGGACCTGTAGGTAACCTTTGGAGGCATCTAATGTGGTAAAATACCGCGCAGTGCCGAGGTTTCCTACGATGGAGCTAATCGTGGGGAGTGGATAGGCATCCTTACGAGTCACTCTGTTGAGACGGCGATAGTCTACGCACAGGCGATGACTGCCATCTTTCTTAGGCACCAACACAATTGGAGACGCCCAGGCGCTGGACGAACGGCGAACAATGCCAGATGAGAGCATCTCGTCCAGCAAGCCGTCAATTACCTGCCTCTTGGCCTGGCTGACGGGCCTGGGGTTACACTTCAAAGGAAGCGCGTCGCCAGTTTCGATCGAATGGCTCACCAAATCGGTACAGCCGGGTTGATCGGTGAAGAGCTCATCGTATTCGCGCAACAGTGCCGACAAACGAGCCTTCTGTGTATCATTCAATTGAGTCGCACAGGCGATCAACGGATGCGGAGCCTCTTCGTGTCTTGCCGCTCAATCCCGATGGGGATTTTGAGCCGACGAGTGCATAGCGCAGGGGCCTGCCCCCGAAGTTTGCACGTGACACGGTTTCGACGCTTCAACTGCACAGGCAACATAAAGCGCCGGAGGGCTGGTGAACGGCTTTAGCTCGGAAAAAGGTCCGTCGCGATAGCCTCCATTCGCAATGTCCACTACGATACCGGTTTTTAGGAGAAAGTCCCGACCGAGAATCACAGGAACACTGAGCCCTGGAAGATGAACGAAATGTGCGCGTCTCATTCGGCCTCAATCTGACAGTTAACCTCGCGGCGCCCGCCGACTGGGCCACGCCTTTCGCGAGGGTGAATGTCGTTCGGCTGTCCCGCAAGCGCACCGAGCGCTTCTGCAAGTGGGACAACACCTGTTCGCCAAACAACGAAGCGCTTGCGCCCGTGTCCAGCAACGCCGAGAATTTGCGACCGACAATGGTGACCGAAATAAACGGCGCGTGCGCACCAGAAAGACTGCTTGCCCGATACGCAGAGGGGAGAAGCAAGGGTTCGGCCGCTCGTGCCTTCACGAACGGCCCGCGCTCCCGTTTCCCTGCCTCACAGGAGGCACAAACGCGGAGCACTCCCTCGCTATGTGCCCCCGTTGACGGCAGCGGAAACAGCGCACTCCATCGCGGTCCCTTTCCCGCGACGGAGCAGCTTCGAGCTGCCGGGGTGGGTTCGCCGCGTGATCAAAGGAACCGCTCTGACGACCGTTACCACCGGTGATGCGCTGGGTCGGATTTCGTCCCTGCTCGCGCGCGTCGAGTTGCGATGCAGCACCGGCTGCCCGCCTCCCGTACGTGTAGGGATCTAAAGCTCGATCGCTTATCTCCCACGCGCGCCCAGCTGTAGGGGTAGCCGCAAAGGCAGCTTCGGCGGGCTGTTGCCGCTGAGAAAGGGTCATGGCCCCTCCCCACGCGCAGCGCGGTTCGAGGGCCTCGCTGGCTGGCGGTGGGGGGTGATAGGAACGCGCGACAAGAATGTCGCCTTGGATGCGCTTTGCTTCGACGGCCAATTGCTCCAAATTACGAAAGCGACTGCCGCGCAGGTACGCCGAAAAAGTCGGGTGTGCCTGCCTAATCACCCGTTCGACGCGCTCCTCGTTCGAGGCTCTGGGCTCAGCGATAGAAAAAAGGTCTTCCATCGCGCGTACGTACTCCTGAAGCGACTCATTAGGAGCTTGTGTGCGGAGCTCGAGCTCGCGCCGCATCCTACTCTCGTAGTCAGCGGGTAAGAATTCGTGCAGGAAGGCCGCGCGGAACTCATCGAGGGTTGCTGCTCGGTGGCCGGAAAGCCGATGCCACCTGGCCGCCGTGTCAGTCAGTGCAGCCGGAACGACGCGTCCGAGCACTTTCTGGTCGTCTAGACCCATGGCTCTCTGATAACGTGCGAGGGAGTCCAGGTAATCTCTTGCACTTTGCAGATCACCATACCCGCTGTAGGTCGGAACGGCCAACAATACAGCGGGATGAGGGCGTTTCGGAACGGCCGAAAGCGTTTGGACTGCCCCCGTGAGTGCCTGAATCATTTGGGCGGCATGTTGCAGCAGCGTCTGTGCGCCCGCTTCAAAGGAAGCTGTCAGTGCATTAGCGGCGCGGGCGAGTGATGGGGAACTGTCTCCGAGCTCGATAAGCGGCGCGGTTTCAAAATGGATACCGGCCGTTGCGACTCTGGGGTGCGCCTGTTTTTCACAGCTGACTCTTGGGGCAGCTTCACGTGAAAATGCTAGGCCGCTTGCGGCTAGCGGTGCAGGCGCGTGCTCGAAATGAGCTTGGCTGCTAGGTTGCGTAGCAGTCAGCGGGCAAAATTCGGCAACGGCTGAGGCCGCGGTGCCGATCTGCACCCCGGAAGCTCCACTGAGAGCCGTTTCGGAGCGCTGTGACATAGAACTGCCATGCATTCCATAGGGAGCAGTGGTAGTCCAATTTGCCCTTGTGCACTGTTCGGGTTGGGCTATGGCCCCGGACCCAAAACACGCTACCTCTCCAGTGGGAGCAGATACGTAGCGCCTCGTGTCATCCCGATTGGGGCTTGTGACAAGTGAGGGTGCGCGATCGTGATGCTCAAGGGGGGCACTGGCCCTGTTCTCGAGCAATGCGGTATCTGCTAAAAGCGTCAGCGGACAGAACTCACGCGGAGCAGACATAACGCGGGCAAACGCGGCGAGCCTGATTCGCAAAGGCGGGCCGACTCGGCTAAGACTAATCAAAGGCTTAATGAGCCTTTGATACCGCGTTGGGCGCCAGTATGGTGACCCCGCTTCTAACTGCAGCGGACGATCACCGCGGGTTCACGCTTAGCGAGCCACAGGGCCGCTACTCCGTTTACTCGTGTGTAGCGCACCGCTCCGCGCGCGCTCAACTGATAAGGCGTTTAGCGCGGCGCGGCAAATAGACAGTGTTCTAATGTAACACACAACACTTTAATGCCACTGGCGGCACCCCGAACAACAGTACAACGTCCGCTCCCGGGACGCAGGTAGCAAAGGCACCCGCACGCGGACGTTCACAATAAGGGGAAAACCGCGAGCACGTCGCAGCTGGCAATGGCGAGCTTTGACACGCCGGTCGGGAAAAGGTCCCTCGTGGCTATGCTGCGCACTCTCACGATGGCCACTGGGTCTGGTCGCGAGTGTTAGGGCAAACCTCGTACGCGTAGGCCTACGGCAAGTGCGGCTTGTTGTGGTACGACCACTTCAAGCACTAGGCACCGCTGTGGGCTTAGCTTACGCTACCGAAGCTAGCACTCAAGTAAACACGCCTGCCGAGGTGCCCAAGGCCACCCCAGGCAGGCTACAGTCTGGCGATTCCCAAAGGGGACGCGGACGAAGGAAAACACGTGCTTACCCGGCGCCGACCAACGGAGAAGAGACCGCTCCCTCGACGCGCGCAGTGGCGCGCGCCGTGCCCGCGCGTGGCGCCATCTATCGCCACGTGGTGTTAACGGAGCAGGAAAACAAAAGGGTGTGGCCGTGTGGCGGAATGCCCGCGAAATGGTCGCGGGCGCGCCTCAGATTCCCACAGGCTTCAAAAGTGGGTTTGAAGTGTGCATCGCGCGAAACGGGTGTAATTACACACACAGATTTTTTTCTGTAGTCTATATATTCGGCCCAAGTTTTTCTCCACTGTGGCGCCACGGACCAGATGCTTGGAGCCCTCCCCTGGCTGCTGAGGTGCCTTAACCGAATTGGGAAAGGGGCAGTAGTAGTGCTAGAGAAATAAAGGAAAAGCAGCACCTGCGCAGGCTTTTTTCAATCATGCAGAAGTGCTGCGTCATGCTTTACATCGTTTCAGTGGAAATTGGAATGCGAAATTAGTGTCCTGTTCGGCACTTCGATCTTGTTCGGCAGCCCCTTGCCAACTTGTAGAGAAGGCTTTAGAAACTGTTGCTCCTTGGTGCTCCAAATTTGCTCTTGAAGAAGGGTCTAAGTTGAACCCGAAACGTCAGCATTTCAAGTAAACATGAGTTGGTCCACCTCTTTCAAAGTTATTAGCTGCCTAATGCAACAGAAGTCTGTCAATTGTTCACCTTTAAATATACATGTTTTCTTAGATTGCGTAATAAGACTTGCTCGTACATATGTTCATCTTTCATAAGAATGCTTTGCCGAGACGGTTGGCAATCCATTTTCAGTGAGCAGTATGAAACCAACTAAACGGGAAGAAGAGAGGAAAAAAGTATGCTCTGTACGTCTTGGTTTTTCCCTGTCTTTGTGTTTGGTTTGTTTTTTTGCATTGTTCACCTCAAGAGAGCACCCAGTGTGCAGCACTCACAAACCAGGTGAAAGCCTGGTAGACTAGCATACATAGTGCCCCATGTGGACCTTTGTATAAAAGTAAATGAAATCTGTCAAGCACTTGCTAGGGTGTCGTGTTCATTATTTTGTTCGAAGTGGTAAGTCGCAACATATGTGTACCCAGGATTTGTGCGCCATGTGTGGCAGCTTTGGAAGGGCCGAAGAAGGAAGGCTCATCGCATGTGCCCAATGTGGGCAGTGCTACCATCCTTACTGCGTCAATGTGAAGGTGAGTGCCGATATGCCGTCGCCTGTTTGTTTCACTCTATTGTTTGCAGCGTCTTGCGAAGAAAGCTTAAATGTCGTCTAAATGATGTTTCAATGAATCCCAAACCATTTATTGACCTTTTCGTTGTGGTAAAGTAAAGTGTAAATTACAGTGAAACCCCGTTCATACGTACCTGCCGGGAATGGCGGCATAACTACGCACTAAACATACTACGCATTAACAACCAGCTAAAATTTGCATCCCCTGACATGTGCCATCGCCGCCAACAAAAGTAAAAACACAAGTGCTGCGGAAAATATTGCCCAAAGTGCCCACCACAAAGCCATTTCTTTCTTTTTGCCAAGGTACTGAAAAGTTTGACTCTCGAAGAACCGCCTGATAGCACGCGATCAAACGCGGATGAGCATTTCGAAGCCACTGCGGGATCCGGGATATGCAGTGTAGTACAGCGACGGAACCATGGAGGAAGGAAACAACTTTCCTTCCTGCTTGAACAGCATGGACACGATCGGTCGTTCGTGACAAAGTTGTTCCGCGGTCTGCTTCTAAGCAAAAACTGACACGGTTTTCTTTTTTAAGGCGCTGTACAGCCAGATCGTTTACTGCATGGCTAGTTGCGTGCAGCACTTCCCTCACTCTGCACACACCGTGACTGTCGATCCGCTTGCTGCACAAATTTGGCGAGTAGCCTGCTTGGTTAACATGACGCCAAATAGCTTTCCACAAGCAATGTGTTCTTCGCGATGCTCTAGCAGTCTTGGCAGCGGACGAAGGAGCATTTCGGCTGTCACTAAATAATAGTGTGCAGCATGGTAACAACAGCGCTGCGCCCGCTGCACGGTGCACGTGTTGGCATAATACAGGAAGGTTTTTCGGTGCCCGCGATACTCAATGCTAAACTCCGTGGCAGCGAGCTGCTTGCATTTCTGTAAAGCGGTGCGCGCTTGAACACTGTCCCGCAAAACGAAGCGGTAGCGATCGGCAGCCTAGCACGTTCAGGTAGCCGCCCACTAAAAGCGTGCAGTAGGCCTAACGTGATGCTACGCCACACGCGTGCCCGAGGCATGGCCTGAAGAGATAACTGCAAATGCTTATTGTGATAAGGCTTTTCGCCGGCGATTAGTCATACCGACGCGTTTGTCGGTGGTCGCCACCTCGCCTTCGTTTTTTCCCCGATGGTTACTCGCAGCGTCATCGCCGCAATCGCGCACACCTCGTAATAACTTATTGGCTGATCTCCACATTTATCAACATGACGGAAAGCCGTTCACAGCACATTGTGGCACCTGCAAGTTCAGCGGAGCAGTAAAATTTTGTCGCGCAAAATGTTATCGCAATACGCAGTCAGTACGCACGAACCGGAAGGCATAGGCCGAACACTATGGCTAAAGCTGTCCGCGAATGCATTAGTCACTATGAGACTCGGTCGGGGATTTGTCGCAATTTCGTTTTAATTGTTAGTACGCTTAAAGAGGGTACTCAATAATGAGGTTTGACTGCAGTGCCTTGTTGAGGAGGTATAGATTTTGTGTATCCATAGTTTGGCTGTTACAGATTTCGAGAAGCTGTGGAAGAGAATGCAAACAGGGGGTGGGGATTTGGGTATGCAGTATGACTTGGACATGCTATGTGTAAATATACCTATAATGTTTTGGAAAATAAAACCCTTTTCTTGTACTTTTTTTCACGCCAGACAGTTTTGGAAGCTGTCTGACATAGCATAGGTGGCATCTAGTAGAAGAAAGCCTTGTGGAGGAGGATGTTGCTTGTTAGTGCAGCTGTGCAAATATATAGAGTACATAGCAATATTATGAGTGCAAAGCGAATTTCGATATTTTTTTTATATTTTCGAATATTATTATTTTCAAGTGAAATCGTGGTAAGAAACAGTTGCAGGGTATCCATAAGCATGATGTTGTGAGCACACGACAGGAATGCCCTTGCCACACAAGCTGCCTGCAGCATCATGCCCACGTGAGCACTGCGCTGACAGCTGCGACAGAGAGCACACGCAAAATGTGCGGCAGCCATCACAAACTTGTGATATAGGTGATTGTTGATAGTTTGCTTATAAACACAGATGATGTCTCACAACACGGTATGCATGGCACACACTCTGAAAAGGCTTTAAAAATGTCAGGCTTCTTTAGCTGTTGATGCTTTGTGGATGATGGATGTGTGTCCCCACAAATATATCTCGCATGTTATCTCATTTTCGAAAATTTGGTGTGGGTACACCTTTGAAAGCATTGAAAGCAGTGCGGATCAGTGACTCACAGAAGTTACCGCATCAATATGTGCGTGTGCATTTTGCCTAAACCTGTGATTCTGTGCCAGGTGACGAAGATTATCTTGAAGAAGGGATGGCGCTGCCTGGATTGCACAGTGTGTGAAGGCTGTGGCCAGCCGCATGACGAGAGCCGGCTCCTGCTTTGCGACGAGTGCGACATCAGCTACCACACGTACTGCCTCTCGCCTCCCCTCGAAACAGTACCACAGGGAAACTGGAAGTGCCGTTGGTGAGCACCTTGCCTATCCCTTCCCGTTTTTTTTTGTTTTTTTTGTTTTTCGTTGCAAATTCGGAAATTCAGCAGCCGTCATGAAGCATCTGCATAGCGAGATTTACTTTTTTTGTCAATTTTTACAATAATATTTCGGGTGCAAGGCATTTGAGCCTGTACTCTTGAGAACTAAAAACTTAAGGACATTCACACCATTTAAGGATTCTTTATCGTTCTGCAACAGGGATTGCTATCGTGCTTGCGTTTTACAGCGAAAGCTGTTATGGGATCACAACAAGGGTCACATGCGTCGTTGTTGTCCATCGCCGCCTGTGTCTGTAACTACTATCTCTATCTATAAAGAACCCCAAGGACACGATGGAATTCAAACCCGGGTTCAAACCCTTCCGTGCCAGCCCAATGTTATACACGTCGCTGCTTGAGACTCCATCACAAACTGACCCTAGACAAACTTGATGTCGGGAAAGGAATCGTGTTAGTATGAGTTATAAAGCATTTTAGAACAGTCAAGGAACCGCCAGGCATAAAACAATGCCAATTGCATAATGAGTTGGTCGTCGAATGCTCCAACCCATTTCTAAAGCTTCAAGCATAATTCTTCATCGTCGTCACCCACATAAAAAAATTGCACAAAATTCCTTGCAAGTACTACACTGCCGAAGAATGACAAAGGATGCTATAGTGAATGCCTCCCTACTACACAAAAATTATGACTCATTGTCTAGTGGGTATTCTGCCAATCCACTTAGCCGTTACCCAAAGTGTGTTTAAAAAATAAACTGTGAAACGCCGTTCTTCAGCTTTGGCTCTGACTGCGCTTGCCTGTTGTGTGCAGGCACGGAGTTCTTCTTTTTTTTTTTTAAACTTAGGTCTCAAGACGTGTCCACCGCAGTGGTGTAGCGGTTACACTGCTTTGCTGTTGACCCGAAGATCATGGAGTAATTCCCAGCCATGGCAGTCACGTTTCGATAGAGGGGAAATGCTATAGGCCTGTGTGCTGTGCGATGTCATAGAACACCTTGTTAAAGCACACCAGCTGGCCACATTTTCCGGAACCCTCCACTACGACGTCTCTTAGAATCAATTGTAGCTTTAATAATTAAAATACAAGATAATATATTATTGGTCCTCAACCATTTGCTTTTTAAAGTGCATCGACATGCTGATAAAACAAGCACTGTTTCTGACCCCGAGATGCAAAGTGCACACTTTTAGGGCAAGAAAAGTATAGGAGACAAATTTTAGTATTACAGTAAACTCTCGATATAATGAAATGAATAGGACTGCGAAAAAGTTTGATATAAGCAGTAATTCGATATACTCAACTGCCCCATAAAAGCTCAGCAAGTACAGCTAAATTAGCCATGACAACTTCCCAGTAGTGGTGTTCTGTGCAACAAACCTTTATTCACGCACAAAATGTCAGTCAGCTGGCTTTGTTGGGTGCTTCAGCTGGGCACGAGAAGTGCCTGTTTTGTCAAGCAAATTATGTGGTCGTGGTCACCGTCCGCGCACTCCACTCTATTTCACAAGCGGAAGCTCTCCTGCGTTTGTGCTGCTGTTGGTATTTCAAGAGGCTGTTTGTCTAGCGGCTCGTCTTCCTCATCGGGAACTCCAAGCAAGTCAACCATTTTGGCATCCGTAGCTGGGGCTGACATCTGCGTCAGCCACCGCAAATGATTCAAAGTTACCTTCTAGGTCTCTGCCAAGGATGCTGTTCACAGCTTCGTAGAGATCGTCGCAGTCATCATCAGCGTTTTCTGCGTGCGACCGGGAAAATCCGGCATGTGCAAAGCAGTTATCTTTGCAGGTGCTAGTTCTTTCCATGAATGGCATAGTAAATGCACTGCTCCAAAAAAGTTGATGCTGTATCCCTTGTTGGCATCATACGCAACGAGCATTCATTGTAAAAGACTTTTCTGGTATAACTTTCGTCTTGGTCCATGGGCTGCAATATTGGGGTGGTATTCACTGGTAGAAATTCCAAAGTGTTTGCTTGCAGATTTTCAATCGTTCCATGGCTGGTGCAATTTTTGAAAACTAAAAGCACTCGCCTTTGCTTTGCCTATAACTTTTGATCAAGTAAGCGTGCGTACTCTTCGAGAACGGCTGTGGTCATCCAAGCACTTCTGTTGCTTCTGTGTATGCAGTCTTCGGGTGTCATAGCATTGCGAAAGTAGTGGTGCTTTGCCCACTTTCATTGTATCAGCAAAGGAAGCTTGTCCTCCCCTGTCATGTTAGCACCGAACAGCACTATAACGTGTTCTTTACTTTGTTTACATCCTGATGAGGTTCCGCCTAGTGTAGTGTATGTGGGCTTCAGCAACAGTGTAAAAGAATGCCGCCTCTTCCAAGCTGTGAATGTCTATATCTCCATACTGCTGGAGTAGGGCGCTCAGCCGATGCTTGCGCCATTCGTCTATAATGTCGCGGTCTGCGGCTGCGCTTTCACCAATAATCAATATAAAAAAACTTCGTGCTGTCTCTTGAAATGTTCAAGCCAGCCGCTGTTGCACTTAAAATCTTGCTTTCCAATTTCGGCCGCTAGAGCTTTGGCTTTTGCGTTCAATGCAGGCTTATTTACAGGAAGGTTTGTACCTCCAGCGTTTTTCAGCTATTCGAGAAGTGCTCTTCCCTCTTCAGGACAATAAAATCACAGTTTATTTATTTATTTACAATACCTCAAAGGCCCCAATAAAGAGCTTCTACATGAGGGGTGGGCTATTACAATGAATTAAAGGGGTAGATGCACGATCAGTGATTGAAGTTGGTGATACTGGAGTGTTGCACAACGTTAGCAGGAAGGCCATTCCAATCTTGTGTGGTCTTGACAAAAAAGGATGAAAGGTGCGCTGTGGCGTGAGCACTTGGCGGGTAAACAACTTTCCCGTGATTGATACCGTCTGTATAACGGGCTGGCTTGATGATGGGAGTACGAGGTCATCCATGATAGAACTTGAAAAACAGGCACAGTCAAGCAACGCAGTGGCGTGACTAAAGGGTGGCGAGGTTAGCACAAGATTTAAGTTCGGTTAAGCTTGACTGATATGAATAATCTGAAAAAAAATTAACCTTGCCATCTGGCTTCGCATTGTTTCAAGTGTTGTAGTATTGTTACTCTGATGAGGGTCCCAATGATGAGGGTCCCAAACAGTGCATACGTATTCAAGTTTTGGTCTGATTAGTGTCTGATAAGCGAGTAGTTTGACAGGGGTAGGAGCTAGATGAAGGTTTCGGGGCAGGCAGCCAAGAGCACGGTTTTTTGCTTCGTTAGTAATGCGTCTTATGTGAAGAGAGCGTGTTAAATCAGAACAAAAATAAACACCTAGATACTTGTATTTGGTTACACATGAAATTTGAGTGTTGCTAATGTATGCGGGAGATGGGTAGTACTGTTGGCGATGAAAAGAGACTAGTGACGTTTTGTCTGGGTTAAGGGACATTAACCACGTTTTGCACCAGATTTCAATTTTATGAAGGTCAGATCAAAGTTCATGAACATCTGATGTGTTGTTAATTGGGCGATAAATGACACAATCATCGATGAAAAGTCTGCTGTTAAAGGAAATATTATCTGGCAAGTCGTTAATATACCCTATTTACTCCCATAAACTTCGCACTTCATTTGGCCGAAACCGATGCAAAGTTGGGGGGTGCGAGAATTACACGGGGAAAACTTTTCGCGAAAACATTCAGAGTGAAAAAGAACGCAAAGTGGCCGCTAGTCGTTATTCTCTCGCCAGCAACTAGCAGCAAGCTTTGAGAAGTACTAATTAAAGCTTCCCTCAACAATAAAGGCACAGGATCAACACAAAGCAAGATTTATTTAAGACACAAGAGGCGCAATCAAATAGTCGAGAATTAAAATACCGTATGCAAAGCTTGTGGGTGTTGCGGGCAGTAGCGATAGCGTTCGTCGCTCAACAGGAGTCCGCAAAAGGTAAGCGAAGGACGTCAGTATTGGGCTGATGGCCATTTAATAGAATCGTCCGCAGTTGCCTTCTGAAGAAATAAAGTTTACCATCAATCCCAGTCTTAGGCACACAGAAGGCCCAACACGTCTTGGTGGCTTTCAGCTGCCATCACCAGTAGCAAACACAAAACTCGTCTACTCCGAAGGGACTACCGGCGGCCCTGTTGCCGTTGTTCAGTGCATGATCAATCACTTTCAACTTGAAAACAGCTGTGTAGCTTCCGTATCGCCCCATAACGTAACAAAATTACAGGCACAACATACAAATCATGCCCAACGCGCACTTGCCACTTTGGCTTGGATTGGATCGGATTGAATTTCGGTGCAATAATAATACGCTCTATGCTTAGGAGATGGCGCCAGACGGCACACGCTATCATCATCAATGGCTGGAACGAGCAGATGACATTATTGCGGCAATTTTTTGGGGTGCGATAACTACATGATGAAAAAAAAAAAGAAATCGTATTTTTGTCGGGCGATGTCGGGGGTGCCAGAATTATCAGAGTGCGAGGATTACGCGAGTAAATACGGTATATGAGAAAAAGAAAAGGTCCTAGAACAGTGCCTTGAGGCACGCCTGAAATAATAGGGGGTAAAGACGTAGAAAGATTACTAGCGGAAATGAACTGCTGGTGGTTAGTTAAAAAGTTGCAAATCTAACAGAAAACTTATGGGTCAAGGTTCAACAGGAAAGATTTAAGAACGAGCGTTTATGAGGAACTTTGTCAAAAGCTCTCTCAGTCTAAAAAGAGTGCGTCTATGGGTATATTACATCATTGCTAGAGCTAACGTCGTTAGTAAACAAAGCTAGTTAAGTGTCACATGAAACACCTTTCTGAAAGCCATGCTGGTTTTTATGAAAAAAAATGAAGAGGTGCGAGAAAGGTGACTTGGGGAGAAACTCCAGTTACGCTCCCGTTTGGCTGAGATACTCTTCTTCCTTCTAGTATGGCTTTCTTATTCTTCAGAACAGTTGATAATGTTGACAATGGTATCCGAATTGTCTTGCGATTTCCGATTTCTGCTGGCCTTCTTTTTCAACCTCGCGTATCAGTTGAACTTCCTGCTCCAATGTCAGACGCTTTCATGCGGGCACTGGTGGGGCCATGTTTACTTGAAGGCAACTAAAAGCACTCACGATGCGCACGTGCATCACGGGCTCGCACAGACCTTGCACAACACACATGCATGTGTGTCTTCCAACCACTGTTGAAAAAAGCCCAGGGAGCACGCTGAAGCTCTGTAGTGGTCATGTGACACCACTCGCATGGCCACTGGTATAGCCACTCGCATAGCCACTCGCATAGCCACTCGCATAGCCACTCGCATAGCGGGGAGCAGCCGGCATGTTTTGAACGCCTCCAACATTTGGCTCTGTAGCAGATAGTACCGGAGTAGGGCGAGGAGGGTAGGGTAAAATTTACGCAACCGAGACACTCGCGCTGTCTGCGCCAGTCTGCACTGGCATGCCTTAGCCTGTGCGACGCTAGCGCGAACATCACTTGCTCAGTGCAGAAAAGGCCGCGTGACGCAAAATGCGGATGAAAAAAGCGTGCGGCCGCTCGCCTGCACTGGTGTGAATATGGATCTGCAACTGGGTACTCTTTAAGCGGAGCAAGCTATCCACATGCTTCAAGCAATTCGGTCTTTAAATACACGCACTTGAGTCTGGACTGTGTGACGCTGTGGTAAAAGCAATAATTCGAATAAATTGACTTCGTTGTAACGAGGGTTTACTGTATTTTTTGTTTGTCGATGCTGCGATTTCTACCATGGTTTTAGCAAGGTAAAATATTGTAAATATTGAAAATACAGCTGAATGGCACTCAAAATATACTTACATGCAAAAGTTAGTCGAAAACATTAGAAAAACATAAATTCAGGTGCTAAATGAAAATGCAGGGTAGTGATGTTGCCTTGAAGGTTTGGAGAAGGTTGATAAGATATTTAATGGTACTCACCTCCTGGCCTATATAATTAATTGTCAAAAGTATTACTACATTGTGTTACAAATAAGCTAGACAAGCACGGTATTTTCATGCAGACAACATGCCCCTGCGTATAAGCCACCCCCCTGATTTTCACTCTTCCATGAGGTGAAAAAAAACAAATAAGCCAGGCCTGCGCAAAACGTGCAGCACAGTCACAGCGAAAGCTAGAAGAGCAGCCTTTCAAAGCCTTTTGAAAATACTCATTGGATAACTATGGCAAGCACACTTGCTTGATACCCACTAGGGCATTAATAATAAACTTTTGGGTAGTATGCCGGAATTCGCTGTGCTATTTTTCGTCAATCTTTTGAGAAGCGTGGTATCCGCCACCACGCTTCCAAGGAATTTCGTGCCAATTGTTCATGCAGTGGCTGACGATGATGAGGAATTATGGCTGGAGTGGATATGCCCTATAATTAATAAGGGAACAAGAACAAGCTTTTGTAATGGGTTCGAGCATTAGACGACCCACTCGTTATGCTATTCGCATTGTGCGACGACTGGTTGTTCTTTCGCTGTTTCAAAACGCCCAATAAGTCGAATTAACGCGATTACTTTTCTGTATTAATGCGATTGCCAACAAGTCACAAGCACCAGCATGGCTCAGTGGTCGAATACTGGGCTGGCACCCAGCAGACCCGAGTTTTGAGCCCCACTTTGGGTCTTTCGTGCTAGGTCTTTTTTCTAATTTCACGCGATGTAGTTACGGACACCGGCGGCGGCGGACAACTGTGCGTGACTTGAGTTGTGATCTCTAAACAGCTTTGCTATAAAATAATTTTAACCTACTCTAATCCAACAATATCCTTCACCCCTCCTTTTTAATAACATTTTGCATTTTTTTCATGTGGGTTATATACAAAAACATATGATAGCTTTCATAAATATCGGCAACCTTCGTGTAGCTGGTGTGACTAAACTATTTAAATATAGTTTGAAAGTGATGATGTCGTGCTTGTATGCAGGAAGCAATGTTCGGTGTCAAAGCTATGATGAAATGGCACATCGGCTTTTCAACTCTTGCTCCAAAAATCAACCTTTTATCGCAAGCATAATGGCAGTCGAGTTCAGCAAGTGGTACATTGTTAGTTTTGCTTTAAGACAGCCCACTCGTTCTCACATTTCTATGAAATGAGCAAGTTATGTGAAACACTATCTCTCCTCCAGGTGCGTGGTGTGTGTGAAGTGTGGGGCCACCGAGCCAGGCAATGGATCGCAGTGGCAAAATAACTACACCCAGTGTGGTCCGTGTTGGAGCGCGACTACGTGCCCGCTGTGTCTGCTCAAGTACAAAGAGTCTGAACTGGTCATCCTGTGCGTCCAGTGCGAACGGTCAGTCACTGCAAGGGCTGTTGTGGTCCACTCAATTGGTTAAGCGGGATTGTCTAAGTACATAATAACAAAGGACGAACACAGCACTTGTATGGGTCTCTGTGGGTCCTTTGTTCATGTGCTTTTGGACAGTTTGGGTTTCGTCTCTCCAGTTTTATAGACTTGTCTTATTCTGCCTTCTTTGTCAATATATTCCTGTCACATGGGGAGATTGAATATGACTGGATCAAATGACGTTTGCGTAACGTTATCTACTGAACAGGGACAGTTCGGTGGCATTTCTTTTAACTCTTTCGTTACCGTGCGCAAATGGTTATTTTTTTCACATGTCTTAGGAAGATCATTTTCTGCTAGATTCAAAAGTAGCCCTGCACGAATTACAGCATACCAAATTTTGCACAATGAAATGCTCTTTCCAAAAAATATATGTTGTTGAGCAACAAAAATATTTTGTAATGGATAAAAGTGTGAAAAGTGTGCAATTTCTAGCTGCGAGCGTGTAAACAGTGCAACAAAAATCACTGCGTATGCAAAAATATTCAAAATAAAGAATATCCAGAACATACATTTCGAACATAAATGATCCAGGAGAGCAGTATAAAAAATAATTTTGTACAGAATGTTTCTATTCACATAGACAAAGAAAATTGGAACCGAGGTGCTGCTTCGTTGTTTGGGCCACGTGGTGAAGCATTGCTTGGAGATACGAGTGAACTCGTACACTTTTACAATAATTTTTTTTTTCTGCGATAAGAGCCTCAAGGCGTTCCAGTGTAGTTGGATGCCCGTGATGTAAATAATCAGTCTATAAATCATATGTTCAATGAACTTCGCTATTTCATTTATCATCACCTCTTTCCTCTAGCCACCTCACTCCGCATAGGTTGACGTTCCATTATATGCATCTAAGCATATTTCTTTGTATTATGGCACGTCGTATTTAAGCAATGAACAATATTATCGCAAGCAGTTCTAAAGTTTTTGCACTGCTCCGTAGTCAGCGCCAAGGTGTGCTCTGGTGGCCTACTTGTTGTTAGGGGAAGCTCTGCAGCAGGCGCTAGCACACCGCGCCCTAGAAACCTGCGGACTTCGCATGTTAGCAAAGTAGCTACAGTCGACTCCGGTTAATACGAAGTTCACGGGAACCGCAAAAAAACTTCGAATTAAACGAACTTCGAATTAAGCAAAAAGCACTAAAAACGGCACTTTTATTAGTTTAAAAGCGCGACAGTTTTTAGGAAAAATTGTCTGTCATCTTTTTCTGCTTGCCGAATCTGGCTGCGGCTAGCAAGTGTTGTAAGGAATACACGTGTCGAAGTGCTTCTTCGGCGTTGTGTTCTCCAACAAAAAACCGCTGCGCAAGAGCAAGACCCGCAGCTATATCGGCAGCCCTCGGTCGTGGCTCATTTCCGATGTCGTCGTCATCATCGTCATTTTCAGGAATGCAGTCATGGGGCCGAACCATCTGCACGATTTCGCTGTCCGTTAGTGGACCGCATGTTTCGACGTTGCTGTCCACAGCGACATACTCGCCAAAACGGACGTCACCGAGAGCGGCGCGAAAGCTACCGTCGTCGAGCTCATTTGTTTGCACTTCCACTGGCGCACAAGGAGAAGCATCCCCCGAGTTTTCCATGAAACCACAGGCCCGGAAACAATTGGCGATGGTTTCTTCTTTCACGCGGGTCTAAGCTCGCGCTAGCGTGTTGATGGCACTAAGCAAGCTCACCTTGTATTGCGACGAGTTGTCCATGCACAAAACCATGCGCTCGACGAGATGCTGCCTATACAATACCATCACATTTTTTATTATGCCCTGGTCCATGGGCTGCAACACGGACGTCGTGTTTGCAGGCAGGTACACAAAACGGATGGCACTCAAGGCAGGTACGTTCATGTGGGCAATACATTGGTCCACAAGGAACAACACCTTACGGCTTGATTGCGCGCACTTGCGGTCGAGTTTGGTGATCCAGTCCTTAAATATTTATTTATTTATTTATTCAGGTTACCCCTAAAGGCCCTCTAGAAGAGGGTATTACAATATATCGGATGTCATCCACGCCTTTCTGTTCGAGGCATAATCCACAGGAAGCGTCTTCACGCCTTTAAAGCACCTAGGCTTGGCAGCCTTCCCAATCACAAGCAGGCGACACCGTTCTGTGCCAGTCATGTTCGCCGCGACTAGCACTGACACTCTCTCTTTGCTTCTTTTGCCTCCAGAACAGTCGTCGTCTTTAAATGTCAGGGTCTTGTCCGGTAGCAGCCGATAAAAAAGCGCAGTCTTGTCTGCATTAAAAATGTCTGCCGGCTGGTATTCTTCGAGGTACTCGCGAAGCTTGCCCGCTTTCCATGTCAGGCACGTTTCCTCATCGACTGACGCCTTCTCCCCACACATGCTTTTAAAAATCAAGTCGTGGCGATGTTTGAAACGCGTAAGCCACCCATCCGAAGCAGCGAAGTCGTTGATGCCCAACATTTCAGCAAGCGATGACGCTTTTGCTGTGACGACTTCACCACTGAGAGGAAGTTTGTTGTTTCGTGCCACTCTGATCCAAATCAGCAGTGCTTCCTCCAACTCGGGGTAGGCGCCGGTGCGCATTCGCTTCCGCGATGTCTTCGATTTTTCACTTTCAAACGCATCCAATATTGAGCGCTTATTCTTTTTGAAAGTCGACAGCGTGTTAGGCTTAATGCCGTACTTTCTTGCAATGTCTTGTTTGGCGGTGCCTCCCTGGTCAACTTCCTTCAAGACTTCGACTTTCGTCGCTAGGTCTAGCGTTCGGTAAGGGCCACGAGTTGCCATTATCAAACGTACGTCACCACCACAACACTCAAAATCAGAAGCGTCGGAAACACGTGTGGAATCAACCCAGCGCGCGGGTGACGCGGTGACACACTCGAGTCTCGACAAAAGTCAACTAAAGAGTCAGTCGATGCTGCCGATGCGATTCGCCAGCGTTAAAAAGATTGCCGCTTCAAGATTTGTGGCGCTGCGGACAGTAGTGATGGGGAAGACACCAGCGCTGTCCGGCAGATGTTTTGGCATACGAAAAGTTCCCCATTTTACTGTAAAATTACGGTCGCAACGAGACTGTCGATTGAAAAAACTTCTAATTAACCAATATTATGGGTTTCTAACTTCGAATTATCGAGCATTTTTTTCTATACGATTGCATGCAAAACTGATGGGACCACTTGCTCATTTCTAATTAACCGAAACTTCCAATTAAGCGACTTGGAATTACCGGGAGTCGACTGTATAAGAATGTCCACAAAATCAGCAGCTACGCAGTTGTGGTGGAGACAACTTGAGGCCCTAGGCAAAAGAAACCCATGAATGTCTGTGGATGTATTAGGCTCACACAAAATATCGTCGCCAGAAATCGAAGCTGAGGTGCTGTCATCCTCGAACTCTGCGCTTGTCCTCACTCAATTCAGGTGGGGTTGCAAGACAGTTTTTAGCGCGTGACGCCGCCACCATAAGAGCCACTAGTGACACTAGATGCGGCGCTGTGTCTGATATGATGATACAAGCAAAACCAAAGCTGCTGGAAACAGGCTCAGAGACGACCTCCACACTATAAACATTCGGCGGACTTTCGCAAATATTTTTTGTGCAATAAATTTTCCCTGACTCCTAGCAACAGCTCTTTATTGAATAGCTGGCATAAATTTCTGGCAATAATTACTGCTCAACACTGTTAAATTGCAAAGTTGGCACTCTGATTAGATATTTGGTTTGTAAAAGTTTTTTTTCATTACAGAATGGTTACTGTAGCTTAATCACGAGGGGCACGCACTTTTGTCAAGTTCGCTAGCCAAGTGCATTTTTCCAACACACACGCACATTGGTTCGCACAAAGGTGTGTCAAAAATTACTATTTTGCCAAAATGGGCAAACTCAAATCAATTATGAAAGTTGAGTGGCTGGACTACTACAAGAAAGTGCTGGGTGCACGAGAAACACATTTAACATACCCGAAACCGACGATGCAAAGCGTCAATCACCGGTGATCGACAGGAATAGGCATGGTAACGAAAGAGTTAATACATCTGCAGTAATCTGCCGTGATTTCGTATATGTGAGCTTGGAGAACTTTTTGTGGCACTTAGAAGGGGGACGCGGCACTTAGAAGTCGAAAATCTGCCCAAAAATCGTACTTTCTTTCTCATCATTTTCGCGTTCCCGATGTCCCTCCGCACCTAGCAGCAAAGTTTGGCTTCAAGATTTCACTTATTTCTCAAGTTATAACCCATAAAGAGAGCAGCTTCGCGCAAGCAAACCTTTAAAATTGTAAACAAGCCGTACTTCAACCGCTGACGGCTCGCAAACTACACGTTCCACCAGCGCCATTTTGGTCTTGCTTGAAAGGTCGCATTTCTAGCTTTTTTTTTTACAGTAGACAACTATGTGCACAACGCAAAAGCAAAAATATCGAAGTCAAAAGCAGCGCATGATGATTCCATTGGTTGCTTGACGCACGTGACCAAAATGGTGCTTCCCGATTGGCTAGGAAAACTCGCTGGCAGTGTTTGCCTCCATTTTAGAAGGGTATCGCCCTTGGGAAGGTATCGTGACTCGTATCCTTAACGTGCTTGTGCGTCTCGCTATGGCTGGCGGTGCAAAAAAGTTTCGATTGCTGCATCATTTTGGCCCTTCACGGAAGAAAGGCAGAAGCAGAAAGCCCAATGGTGCTGCTACTGTGTCACGTGAGCAAGCGCTGATGTTGTTGGATAACGCAGTCTTGATAGTGCGGTCGTAACTCAAGACTGTTCTTCGTGCATGCGCCATGTGGTCGCTGGCCGCACGTGTACTGAAGATGTTATCAATGGAGAAGTGTATGAGACGTCTTCCCCGAATAGCGGACGCTCTGTGGATTATGACTGCGGCAATGCTATCGGTGCGCGTAGACACGGGCCTTCCTGACAGCGCACGCGATGTCCACTCTGGCCGTGTGCGGGTAGACGATGATGTGACCGGTGCCAGCAAAGTTCGCGACGCGTGCGCCCGCGAAACAAGCACGACGCTTGTGGGTCTTTCGTCGGTGTCAGCAACCGCGCGAAAAATTTAGTGCTTTTCGGAGTCAAGTGGTGCGGCAGCAAGGCAAGATGCCAGCAAAGCAAAAGCCTCCAATCCGTGATTTGGAGTTTGGTATCAAAGGAACAGCACGGTTCTTTTTTTGCTGTGCAAGCTGCTGTTGCAGAAGCTGTGCTGCACTTCAACACGGGCATTGTCAATGCATTTGCTGCGGTTCTCGAGCAGCTGGAGATCACGATTTTCAGAAGCACATCCCTGAAATCTAGGGAGAAGGACTGTCGTCAGAGTGCAACCTCAAATAAATCGAGAGAAGCGTCCAAAAGTCGGAGAAAGCTGGTCAAGAATTATAAGAATGGGATCCATTTATATTATGCCCCTGGTGCATTTTAGTAAGATTTTATTCCTATTTTTTCAGTAAAGGTGTTTTAAAACGTTTTTCCTCATTTTCTCAAAACATCAATTTTAGCACACTTGCCAAGTTAGAGGGAAAATAAATTCGGTTCTATTCGAGCTAGCAGCATAATTCTTTTTTTTTCCAGAAAGACAAATGCATGGAGTACGGTATGCAATATGCCTATTTTGAAGGCAATAATGTCGAACCCCGCTACAACGAACGCCACTTCAATGAAATTTCCACTACAACGAAAAATTCACGGTTCCCTGTCGGCAGTCCTTCGCAGTCAATGCATAAATATTTTCGCCACAACGAACACTTTCTTTTCTGCTGTCCAGCTTCAGCAAAATTTCACGGTGCAATTCCAGGCTCAGACATTTATTGCTATACAGGAAACCCAATCTTTAACATTTTGATGCATTTTCAGAACCTGAAAATATGTCGACGAAGTCTAAAACATGCGTTGGCACCAACAGAAACCGCTGCTGTTCACCAAGCACGGGCACCCCCATTACTCAATGGTAATGGCACCCCCATTACTCAATGGTATGGCACTGAGACGGCGCTGCCAGGCCCTGCTGTTGCCAATGGCTTGCTTTCGAGCCGCAGACGATCCGAAGCTGAAGCTCAGTCGCTCAGTTCATGGTTTCCTTCACGCAGCTGCTGGATGCAACCGCGGCGCAATGTCTTTTTCGATTTTAGTGCTTATCATTTTATTCGTGCTGGGCCAGTTTGGTACCTAATCAGAGCGGATGTTTATCTATATCACCAAATCACCTAGCCACGAGTGAATGATGATAAGAATGACATAGAATAAGGCAAAAGTAACCGCTCCACGATATCCTGCCTCCATCTCGGCGTTGTCGGATACACTTTGACGGCGGACAGCTGCTGGTGTTAGCGTGTTAATGCAACTTGGTACGTTTACGAAAGCGGATGTAGGCGTTGTTTTAGCGTGGTTTTCACCATGGCCTCGCTATGCACGACTGTGAATCGCATCGTGACGCTGCTGGGAAAGAGTAGGAAGTAGTGGACACTTCTTTTATTTTATGATAAACGTTCCTTTGTTTTGCTAGCCTATATTTTTTTGATATCACTGCAATGAAATTCTCGCTTCAACGAAATATTTTCCGCGCCCCGTGAGTTTCGTTGTAGTGGGTTTAGACTGTATACAGATCAAAATTTTTTTAACTGGGTCACATGCGTGACAGGTGAAGGTGGCTTTTTTTTTTATGTGAACATTGCTTTCCTCTAACTCTTGTTGAAATTGGCCCAGCAAATTGATTTATAGCATATTGCACTCCTTAAACATCCTACATTGTTTCTACACTGTCGCCAGTGGTTTGGTGCTTCCTGCTTAGATGCTAATTAGACAGCAAACAAAGGACCCAGGTTATACATTGATTGTGGAATATCTTCGAAACTATTTGACTTATCGGAAGTAATTACATTTTTAGAATCTGCACATCTAAATACACCTCTTAACTTTTGTTTCACCTCATAAAGTTTCATCTCTTAACTTTTGTTAGGCACTATTTCATGTATATTGCTTGGTGTTGAAGTACTTTCTGTGCCTCTTCTATTATTAGCTGGATGCATGGTATGTGCGACCAGATTTCCTCGGAAGAAGATGCGGAGAGATGTGCCGAGTATGGTTACAACTGCCCATACTGCCGTCCCAAGGATGAACTGCCACCCCATCTGCTTATGGACTACACTGGTATGAAGATCTTTGAAAACTTTGTGGACTATATAGCAAACATTGTTAGTTCAGATTTGGTGAAGTGCAGGTTATCCAACAGTGAACAGTTTTCATTTTTGGAAAGAAAATGTGAAGCTTGATCGCATTCAATCAAATCTCAATAAAAATTGCCAACATGTGGCATCACACCTGCCCTTGTCACAGTTGTGTGACACCACAGTAAGTTCAGAGTCTGATCATTACTTGAGTGAAAAACATTTTTTTCCGGCAGCAGCATTCAGGGGTGCAATCGTATATGTGGGCAAATACGGGGCTTGTGCAAATATTCGAGTGCTTCAAATTCGCTTGGAAGCTAATTTAAGTTATTGAAAATTTCTAATTTTTCGAAACAATTGAATAGGTGTATATTAGTTTGCATCTATCCTTCTGTAAATGTGGTTTCACTGCAGTAAAGTGGTGCTAAGCCTTGAAAAAACATTCAAAGAGAATCTGCACTGGCCCGACTTCAAGGGTAAATGATGGCATTATTCTCACATTGATGTACTTTAAGTTTAAAATTTTCTTAAATTTTTAAAAGGCAACATATTTTGCAGATTATCACTGGCATTCTGCTGGGAGTCAAATCTTGCTACAATTCAAATTTGTTTGCACTTCCTTTGATTCAAAACATTGGCATTAGCACAGGCCTCATTTCATTTTTTAAGAAATATTGTGCAGGTTAGTTTGGTCAAGACAAATGTGGCCAATTTTTTTATAACAGGTAATATACCGCATAACCTGGAATATAGGTCGAGGCAGAATATAGGTTGACCCCCTTACTTTGACCAGCAAAAAAAGAAAACGAAAGCACGGCACAGTTAACTGATGCACTTTATTCAGTCCTACGAACTGTCGGAGCTCTCCTCCGAGAACGACTGCTTTTCACTAGCCACCTCCCACGGCATGTTGTCCTCGGTGCCATTGAGAGGGTTGCTGATGCAGTACTTTCTAAACGTGCGCAGCAGCATTTCTTCTGGCAGAGATCTTTATGCCTCGGAGACCTAAGCACAAGCTGTCTCGAGAGGTGGCCTGCACAGGCGGCCTGTCAGGGTTTGCGGTTGCCAACCATCCATTCGTTGTAAAACGTATGCACACCGTCTCTAAAAGGCTTGTTAATCGTTATTAGGCCTCCTCCGTGTCCACTTACGGTTCAGTCGTTTTCGGTGGAAGGTATTCAAGATCCGCAATTTTATCGCATTTGCTTGCGTAATGACCGTACTCGCATAATAAACACAACCCCAACTTCAGTCATCAAAATTTGGATTTTTTTTCCCCCTGCGTAATAAATGCACCCTCTGCATTGATCCCCTCCAGTCCCGCTAACCGACCCCTGAGGCCTCCTCACCCATTGGATCTCTTCCTCAGCTCGCTGCCTTCGCCCGTTGCTACGTGCTGTATTGTTTTTCTTTATATCACTGTGCGGCGCGTCTCCCGCCTTTTTTATCTGTGCGCCACAGCGGAGTTCACGAATGGTGTGAGTGTAGACATTGCAGCTGATAAGCACATGGTGGAGCAAAGGTCACGAAACTGTCCACGCTAACTGGCGTCTCTTCTTGCGAATGCGAAAAAGCCCAACCAGGTACACCTAATTTTCAAGCGACGACGACAGAATTTGCTGTCCCAAAGGGTCATTCGTCAATATTGCATCGCACATTTCTGGAAAACCAGAAAAAAATACCTTGTCGTCCAGAAAATATCGTGATCATTTCCGCAACGTGGTAGCACCCCCGATTCTCGCTTCGCTTGTTATTTGTGTGTAGAGGAACTTTTTTTGTAGAAGTGAGACGCTGCTGTATTTCGTCGTTAATCTCGTTATCGACGGTTTGTTTTGATGCTTCGGGGGTAGCTTGCTGCAATGCTGGTTACTTGCTACAGTGTCAACGGCGGCGTCACGGTCGTCGTGCGAAATCGTGCGAAGTAGGCAAAGTGGGTCGTAGCATCGTAGCACACATTTTTGGGCGCCCCTCGAGATCACAGCGGATACCACTGTTGCAGTTAAATGATTGTGAGAAAAGATAGCCGCAAAACGCTTTTATGGCATGTGTAGTAGCCCGTGGGCAGCTTGCAAAAGATAAGCGCAACAGAAGAATTAAGAAGAGTTCAGTGCTACAAAGAACCTGTTTCCAAACAGTGTACGCGAACGTCAATTGCAAAAAGCTAAGCAACCTAACTTTTTTTTGCATTACCCCTTTTTTTTGCTCCTCTCGAAAGTTTTCATTAAATTTACCCAGCCTAATAAACGCACCCCCTCAACATTGCTCCTTATTTTTCAACAAAAGAAGTGCGAGTAAATACGGTAAGGTTGACGTCCAGTGGTTGCAGCATTGACGTCATCCCTCCAGGAATCGATCTTCCGGTCTTCCCATCAGGAAATGTCTGCTTCACTGATGCCGCCAAATGGCTGGCTGCAGAGCAAGGTCGCCACTCGGTAGAGGCACTAGATGAACGAGAAAATAAAAATCATGTTGGTTGTCGGCCCATGGAGGCAATGTCGATGCTGATGCCCAAGAAGCATCCAAAGCTCTCTGTTGTCAGACGATAGCTCGGTTTGTGCCAAGGGCTGGTAATAGGTCAAGGGGTATTTTTTTAGTGACATTTTTTGATAAAAATCTCCACCTATAATCCACACTATATAATATATATTATTCAAATTTGATTCAGTATTATTATACCAATATCGCTATTTGCTTCAGACCTAAAATTCATTATTTGTTCAAGCCTAGTAAATAAAGTACAGTGTATTGTAGTACAGTACAGTGTAAATACAGTACGGTACAGCCATTGGACAGTGCTCCTCCTATCAGTTGTATGTAAATTGAAATTGTAATGTGCAAATTTGTGTCATTTCTGTAGCTCTAATAAGCTTAATACATAGTTATATGACTGAATTTCTGCTTGCAAGTATGTCTTCAATACATGATGTATGTTATGAAACTGATTAGTACACGCAGCTTAATGTAGGTACATTCTTTTGCGTCACATCCACTGTGAGAAATTGCCAGTGTAGGCCGCTACAAGCTGTGCGGAAACTGGTTTGGGGAGCAAATTAAAAAATTTCACTCAAATTCCAACACCAGCATTCACACTTCTACGCTTAATTGACCTTAGAGCAACATTTGGTTGTGCAATTGTGCAGTGCCTAGAATGGCACTTGTGAGGTACAGAAAATGATGGGTATGTGATGTTGGCTTCTGAATGTGTTGTGTGATGGGGATGGCTTTTACTTTTTCTTAGCGGCTGTGGCATCTCCATCGCCACCACCACCACCTCCAAAGCCCGAGACTCCCACGCCTTCACCACCACCTACACCGGCGAAGACTGTGAAAGAACCGGGTTAGTAAAATGCACCGTTGCACAAATGGAGTGAGCAGAATCGTGTCAAAAAGGCTTTAAAAGCGTTCGGAGAGGGCAATAATAATTATTATAATAATAAGGACAACTGCTGTATTCTTCTGAAGAGCTGTGTAGTGAACCTTTTCAAAATAGTGGATGCAATTTTATATGTGCATAGAAATGGCCAGAGTATGTAGTGGATATGAGATATATTCAACATAAAGTGAATATTGAGTTGAGCTAATAAATTACTGTTTTGCAAAACCACAAAAGCTGCTTTTGGCACAGGGACAGGCACAGTAGAGACAGGGAAAGAAACGATAAATGTAAGACTAAAAATGTTGCTGGCTTGGAGTTTCAACACCAACTCACATTGACAAAATACTATATCTTTCCAGTGTTTTGTGAGGCCCAATTTACTCTTTGATCAGTGAAGTGATTATAAAAGACCAAGGGCTGAACCTGAGAAGTTTATTTTTTTAATTTTTGCTGAACCGTAACAGCTCGAATGGGACAAGGTGCTTTAAAATCTCCGAGATTCTGCTAATAGAAGGAACCTCGATCTTCGTTCCTTCCAGCAATGCAGGAATGAACCTGCTACTCCAGCATTATTGGAAATGTAGGATAGGAATAATTTAGGCGAGTTGGTTGTGTAGGAGAAAAACAAGGCAAAGCAGTTTCAGAATGCTTTCTTTTTCTTCATCTCTTTGTTCTGTGCCATTGTCAAACTTTAACGTGGTAATGTAGTTTTGAAGAGAACCTTTTATCAGCCTAAAATGAATGTTAACAGTACTGATGATTGGGCAAGTTGGTACCAATTTATGGTTCATGTATTGAGCAGCCGCTCATAAATATGATCAGCCTTGATCTGAGCACTAGTGTTTCCCATGGTTTGTGTGCCCGGCATTTGTCCGAGTTTAAAGCGTGCCTGTAGCCTGTTTATCTTTATGTCTGAGCTTGAGCACGAACGGGCCGCACTGCCATTACAGAGCCACCCCCAGTGCCCGTCAAGCAGAAGCCGACAGTGCCGCAGTTCTACATGGACGGCGTGTACCTCTCGGAGACTGGTATACAGCTGATCAAAGCGCTGACCATCGAGCAGCCCAAGCGGCAGCGAGCACGACGGCCACGCCAGCCGTCGGGGGGCCAACCTGCGGCTTCGCAGGGCAGCACGACTACTCCGCCGCAGTCTTCCCTATCTACTGGCCTGTTCGGATTCCGGGGCAGGCTCTCAACGGAAGACTCTGAGGACGGCAGCAAAGGTGCGCTCTTGAGCCAGCAGTTGCAATCTGTTTGGAGTTCTAACGTGTGGGGTTGAAACATGACTGATAACAAAGCAACTAGAGAAAAAGTTTAGGATCACACAGCGTGTAATGCAATATAAAATGTAGGAGCAACATTAAGGGATAAGGAAGATGGCATGATAGCCACCTTTAGTGGTGTAGTGATTATGATACTTGACTGCTAATTCGCAAATTGCGGAATCGAATCCCAGCCACAGCAGCTGCATTTTTGATGGAGGCGAAAATGCTTAGCCCCGTCTCCTTACATTTATGGGCACGTTAAAGAACCCCAGGTGGTCAAAATCTCTGAAGCCCTCCACTACAGCGTCTCTCATAATCATATCACGGTTTTGGGACTAAAAACCCCAAGAATTAATACAGTTGAACCTGTTTATAGCGAACCGCCATGTAACGAATTTCTCGGTATAACGAAGTATTTCTATTCCTCGCCGTTGCTCAATGAAGCACTTGTATTTTGCGACCTCTATGTAACAAAGTAACAGCGGGAAACAATCTTGATATAACGAATTTTCCCCACGGACAATCTAGGAATTTCGCTCTGCATTTTGTTACGAGCATGCATCTTCCACGGCGGCCCCGTCGCCGACAAAGCGCCAAGCGGTGCACAGCGCACCAGGCGAGAGCATGCGCCCGTTATTGCGCGCGGGTGAGCGCGAGGTGCAAGGAGGGCGGGCCTGCACCCTACGAGCTGGCGTTGCTGCCGTTCTCGCCGCCCTGGGCACATGCGCAAGTGTGGACTCCCCCCCCACCCACTCTAAGCAAAAATAAAAAAAGAAAACTACTTTTGCGCGTTCGCAGTGCAACGCTTTAGTTAGCGTCACATATGTGGGGCCGCACTACATATGAAGGGCGCTTTACCGAGTAGTTTTCCGCAGCATTCGTGTATATGTTCGTACCGTTCGCTTTTCGTTTTCGACGCCGTGCACGCATGCATAGTTTCACTGCGCGTGCATGGTGTAGCCCCTGACGACGTTCAGCTTTGCTTTTTTTTTATTACCATAGCATTTATGCCGAGAGTCCCGGCTAGTTTATTTCCATCGCCGCCACAGTCATCATTCATCGTATATGTACGTATCCAATATGAAAACCCAAGAAAAAAAAAGAAGCCGTCAGCGCTCGGTCGGCACCCAGCTCATCACAACGCGCCGACGCGCGCTTATCATGTACTTTGTCCCGCGAATAGAGGGGTTTAGGTTAGATGCCTGTGCACGCGCGCTTATCCTTTGGCAGGAAAAAATAGCACCTTTGACTTTGACCGGAACGATTGCGTTTTGCCGGGCACACAAAGATTACTTTGCTAGCTGGACAGGTGCCGTTTGCGAAAAGAGTGCGCTTTTCAAACACGGCGAAGTAACAGCTGAGGCACTTGTTAGTTTGCACTCATATCTGTACCTGTGATTAGATTTCTTGCCTCGTTTTTGTTTAAACAGCGCGTTAAGTGTCGAGCGGTAAACTTTGTTAGTTTGCTCTCGTCCTGTGAATTGTTTTCGTGCGTCATTTGTGCGTGAGCAGCGCGTTGCACGTTTCGATCAGCTTGCCGTTCTTAGCGTTACATTCAAAGTTATTGCTATTGCAGTCATTAATTGCTTCTCCCTTGTGGCGAAACTGTGACTTTTCTTAATTTCGGACAACCGTGTCGTCACCGAGGGGATGTCAGATGAGGCGTTGATGGAAGCTCTCCGAGACCACGGTAACGACAGTTCCTCGCAGGTCGACTCGCCATGCGCTTCCGTCTTGCGCCGCGAGTTGGCAGGCTGGTAGCTTTCGTGATTTCTGATTAGTTCTGGTGACACGACGGCGCGTTGAATGCAATGTAATGAACGCGATAGCAAGAAACTGTAATGGTATATGAAGTAAGGCTGCAGCCAACTCTTTTGTATCGAATATCGCGGAACTCCTACAAAATGCTGGTGTGAGCAAATACGGCCTCTCCAGAGAGAAGTGTTCTTTTCACACAGTCACTTCGCATTGAAACCGAACCGATACTCGCCGAGAGAGCAAGTGTGCCAGCAATTGCTACCGCCTTAAAGTCCAAGTTCATTAATGTCACTCGATCGATTCCCCCCGGCCTCTTCGTATTGTTTCATGCTCGTTGAAGACAGGTGGTTTGCTCTGTTTTAGCATTCGACGGCAGTTCTAACACGCAGGGTTCTAACACACGGGGTTATCCAGGTAATAGGAATGTGTCGACTGACTTGATCTCTGCTTCAGCAGCGCTCGCGCGCTTTTGCCCGCTCATGAAAGTTACGATGTGCGGGGGCATTTTACCAATTTGGACTTGTTACGGAACATGACGGCGACGGAAAAAACCCGACGAGTGTATCCATGTAATTGCTATCACAATAATAACGCAGTTTTTTTTACTGTGAAATAAGTATTTTAGGTTCGCTTTCCTTCAGTACCCCTTTTGTTTAATTTGTGCGTTTATTTTCCGAATTTTCGTACCAAACCTGCATATAACGAAATCCTCTTTATAACGAATTTTTCCGAGACTTCATCATTTTAGTTATATCCAGGTGTAACTGTATTATTATCAGGACTGTGGGACAGGTCGGGAAATGCACAGGGATAGCGGATATGCTGGCCGACATCAAGCAAGAGAAATGAACCTGTACTGGCCACATAATGCATAGAGCAGCCGAGTGAACAGTTAGAGCAACACAATGGCTTCTGAGGAATTTCAATAGACCTTATGTGAAATTAACAACACCATTAAGTCTGTGCCTTAGCAATCGCCGGTGTCATCTTGATAATGTCAGGCAGAGTAGCCGACCTCGTGCGCAAACGCACGGAACACATGTTTCTACACAATTCGTCGTGAATGTCAAAGCGGAGCCGGTGTCATCCTTTACTTTATTTTATTCCTGGGAACCAAGATGCCGCTACACTGCTCTGTTACTTTTTGCAATCAACATGGAGTGGAATGAATAAATTTGATGTCGTTTGATGGCTTTAACGCTGAAGAAAAAAAAAGACAAATGCTAGAGTGCACGGTCTTATGCCTGCCGACGGCACTCCTGCTTGGATGGATGGATAAACTTTATTGGGCCCTTCCGAACGCGCTGTCGGGTGGTGCGGGCCGCTCCCATGTTAGAACGGAAAGACCAAGTCTCTCTGCCGCATTGCGGGCTCGTTGCACTGCTCGTGGCTGTTGTTCAAGTCCGAAGCCGGTAATAACAACTTCCCATTTGGATGGCGCGATGACTTCACCGCAGCGTCGACATGAGCATAGCTGCTAAGTCTCCCGGATTGGCCTGCCCCGCCGCGGTGGTCTAGTGGCTAAGGTACCCGGCTGCTGACCCGCAGGTCGCGGGTTCGAATCCCAGCTGCGGCGGCTGCATTTTCAATGGAGGCGGAAATGGTGTAGGCCCGTATGCTCAGATTTGGGCACACGTTAAAGAACCCCAGGTGGTCAAAATTTCCGGAGCCCTCCACTACGGCGTCTCTCATAATCATATGGTGGTTTTGGGACGTTAAACCCCACATATTAAATCCCGGATTGGCCGGGAGACTCCCGGATTTCGACAGTTTCTTCTGTTTGTACGGTTGTCATTAAAATCTCCCGGAAATCGAAATTTTTGAGCGTGATCTGGCCGCATTGACAAAAAAGCAGCTCAATCCACTTCAGGCTTTTCGAACCTACCCAATTTTATTACAAATGAGTTTAAGAGGCGTTCATCTAAACGTACAGTATAATCTTAGTGATGCAAAACCACGGCAGATACGAATTGTTGAAGTTCCCCAGCCAAATTCCACTATGCTCATTGGGCCTCAATTCGAATGTTCCGAACACATTTCTTAATCGCGGCGGGTGATACGAACTTTAGTACGGAAATCGTCAAACGAAGGCTGAGGGCAACGTACTCGAAGATTCGGAAGTACGCGTGCAACCGGTGCACGCACAGTCTTCTACAGTGCGTGCTATTGTTGTTGCCACAACCGCTGTGGACGGAACGCCAGTTGCTCTTGACACGATCATGTATTGCGACAACCTAACTGACAGAACCCCGAAAGTGTGCGCTCAACCAGTGAAAGCAACTCTGCTTTCGGCAAACTCTGTGGACAAAACTACGGCAGATGCTATCGTAGATGGCATAAAACGACTTAGTTTTGAAGGTTCATGTGCAGCAAAGTCCAGGGAGATTTTAAATAAACTACCGTTTGCCGCAACCGCTGTGCACAAAACCGCAGTCGCGGCGACACGATAGCGATCTACGAGCTCCGAGGGCACGCAGCAGTAGGTTAATGGCACTAAATATGTAGAGAGTAAAAAAAAATGTTACAGTTTCGTCGAAAGAGCGAAGCAATGACTGCAACAGCAACAGCTTGGAATGTAACGCTGAGAACAGCAAGCAGATCGTAACGTGCAGCCTGCTGCTCGCACACAAATGACGCACGAAAACAATACTTGCTTGACGAGAGCGAACTAACAACGTTTACTGCTTCACATGTAACGCGCTGTTTAAACAAAAAAGATGCACGATACGTAATCACAGGTACAAATGTGTACAAACTAACAAGTGCCCCAGTTGTTATACTTTGCTAAGCGCGCTGTTTTCGCAAAAGGGGCCTGTGCAGAGACCGAAGTGACCTTTGTGGGCTCGGCAACTAACGCAATCGTTTCAGTGAAAGCCGAAGGCACACGATTCTCCCCACCGAACGATAAGCACGCATGCACAGGCACCTGTCCCCCCTTCCCCCCCAATCCATGGGGCAAAGTACACGTGATAGATAAGCGCGCGTTGGCGCTTCGCGACGAGCTGGGCACCGAGCGCAGGCGGCTTTTTTTCTTTCTCTAGTGTTCATATATAGATACGTATACATATACGGGGAAGAACGGTGGCGGTGGCGACGGCAAAAAAACAGCCTAGACTGTTCATATGATTGCTATCGCAATAAAAAGGGACCAGACGTGTTTTGGCATTCCCGTCAGAAGAATCTAGTAGTGAGCAAAGCTTTAACTCGTGCTTTTGCGGCAACGAGCCGTACCGTCTCGTCTGTTGACGTTTGTCTCAGGAAGACACACGCGAGTTGTTTTGACCGAAATAGATTGTGCTAGTTGTGTTGATCCTTTCAGACTCTCACCTTAGTGAAAAACCCTACCCTCGTTTGTTCGGCCATTCCTAGCCACTATGAGACCGCAACCCTGATGTTAGCGCTTGTGATTGAGACGCCCATCCCACCCTATTTTATTTTTTTGCGATGTTTTTTTTGTTTGTACTTTTTTAATGTGTCGCACCCCCTTCCCCCCTCTGTTGCGGAAATCTCCCGGATTCAGAATCCTTAAACTTGGCAGGTATGCTTGAGCGAAATTACGAGCACGACGATGTTACTTCAGAAGAGCTTGTGCAGAGGCCTGGTCTGTGTCGTTCTTGTCCTCCGTCACTGTGAACTGAGCCACGCTGCCTGCTCATGCTCGGGATGCTCTGCAAGGTATAGGACATGGACCAGAAAAAAGAATGAATCGTTTCTTTTATTTCTCATTTTTCTGGTCAATCACAAGCATAAAGACGTATGCCAACCAGCCTCTGTTGCCGCCTTATTAACACTACCTATGCCTATTATGATGTTGCTTCACCGCTCTTGCATTACTTCAGCGATAACTTGTATAGCACGATAGTAAAATTACGTTCTCTCTCGTGAACTAAAATGGTGGTGCGTGGGCGATTGCCATCATCGGAGGCCAGTGCCATCGAGCGCTGCGCGCTCGTTTGTTAATGCGCTTCATTGGAATAAGGAAACATATAAATGGAAGGATTATGGAATGTTCAATATCCATATGAATGAATGGCGATGCTTCACACAATCCCGATACTCTTAGGTTAGATTTTTTTATCGTTTTGTTTATGCAAAACAACTTCTACGTGGCACCTCACTCGACAGACACTACAGTTTCAGGCAGCCATTGTTCGCGCCGTGTAGTGTCGCAACGCTATAATGCTTGCATGCTATCAGCGTCAAATGAAATGCAAGCAGCGGCAAGCACTGGCCTAGTCCGCGCCATCTGCAGTCATCATCACTGATAGCCGCCCGTAAGCGAAGTGTTATCAAACTGAAAGTGTGCCATGGAGCTATTCGCGTTTCATTTGACGCCGATAGTGCCTCAAATCACAGGTGTTCATAGCTACCGACGACGGTGAGGTGTACGCTTCCAAAGCAAAGTTGTACTACTTTGTCAGCTATCGAGACGACACCGATGTGCAGAGGCTGGCTGAAGCAGTTTCATTGACACCGTGTGGCAGAAGTTCCAAATCCTTTTTCATATTATGTGGCTGTCAGTTGGAGAGCGTGGTCGTTACATCATTTTTTGTGGCATGAGGATCACAAGCGGCTAAATTAGAGCGGTGAAACATGGAATTCACTGTAAGTACACTGCAATGCACTGCAACAATACACGCAAGCCTGTGAGAACACCGCAACTTCTCGACACAACCGAGATGGCACCCAACTCACTTTTGCCAGACGTCCGAGCAATTTCGCGTAAGGTTTATTGCAGTTGTGGAAGGCAGAGAGTTATATGGATTGGCAAGACTAACAAGTTTGCAGGAATAAAATGGAATCAGCCGGCACAGGGGATAAACTGGGGACCATTGGGAGGAGCCTTCGTGCTACAGTGGACATAATCAGACTGAGAATGACGTATTAACTGCACGTGTGCGTGGCATTTGCAGAACCTCGACCATGATCTGTGCCATTTGCCGTCGCAGGGCTGTTGTGTGCCAACTTTCGAATACTAATCCACTTCCCATTTTTCTCAACGTTTCAGACCTCATGGATGTGGATGTAGAACCCAAGATGGAGGTAGACGAGGAGACAAAGTTAACTTCCGAAGAGGTTGCCAAACAGGATGCCGAGAGCGAGCTAAAGAAGAAGCGACAGCGGAAACTTCAAAAGCTCGGTATGTGTGCGTGCTTGTTCCTTGATGCAGTTCAAGGCATCAAATGCATGCAGTGTTGGTATTTAATCAAAATACAGTTGAACCCATTTATTAGAGATAAGTACCGGGCAGTAATTCTCATCTTTTACATGAAATGTCTTTTATAAGCAGGGTACCACGTAGGCACACTAATGTCTCTTGTACCCAACTGTCTGTTAAGGGGAGACGCTCCTCGAAAAAACTTTTTTTATTTCTAGTCATAGACACTTGAAAATTTTATTACAGTAAAAGCTCGTTTATCCGGACCTCGTTAACTCGGAAATTCGGTTAACTCGGACTCGCGGCGTGGTCCCGGCAAAACTGTGTATATTTCAATGAGGTCAAATGCTCATTAATTCGGAGGGGTTTAGTCGCGCACCGGTTATCTCGGACAACTCCGGAGAGAACTATCGTGACTCCAGAGTCGCGCGATCTCGGCGACTTGGAGGCTCAAGCACCGCTTGCCGTAACCGACGGCAGAATCGGAGTTTTGGAGAAACCGTAACCGAGCGAACTGCAGGAGAATATGACGATGATGATAGTGAATGAGGGGGAAGTGGCTAGGTGGCGCTAGTCACCACCCGGCGGAAGCGCTTGGGCCACTGGCGCATCCAGTGTCTACTAACAGCTGCTCGCTAAGCCCATGCTACGCCTACTGGTGTATTACTTCGTGTCTTGGTTCTTTGTGTTGTGACTTCGCGTGTTGCGGCTGTGTTTGTGCGCGTTGTCGCCGCCGTCGCTGAATCGGACGGCAGAATCGGAGTTTTGGAGAAACCGTAACCGAGCGAACTGCAGGAGAATATGACGATGATGATAGTGAATGAGGGGGAAGTGGCTAGGTGGCGCTAGTCACCACCCGGCGGAAGAGCTTGGGCCACCGGCGCATCCAGTGTCTACTAACAGCTGCTCGCTAAGCCCATGCTACGCCTACTGGTGTACTACTTCGTGTCTTGGTTCTTTGTGTTGTGACTTCGCGTGTTGCGGCTGTGTTTGTGCGCGTTGTCGCCGCCGTCGCGCTTCATGGCAACCATCGCAGAAGTTAAGCGGCCACAGCAGCCAGCAAATGATCTTGAAAGAAAGGTTATCATATTGAAAGACGTGATGAGCCGACACGACGTCGCCGCACCGTGCAGGAGGCCGCCGAAGCCCTCGCTGTCCTCGAGGAGTTCTGCGTTTGTTCTCGCGACAGTGAACGTGCGCACCACCACCTGATGGGATTAAATAAGATCGTTCTGTCAGAAATTCCGACGGCGAGGCAGGCAAAAATAACGCACCTTTTTAAGAAATAAAGGTTTGTCTATGCCGTGCAAGTTTTCCTTTTATTTTGATGGTCCGTTCGATAATTCGGAATTCGGTTAACTCGGACATTTTCTCCGGTCCCGTGAGATCCGAATTAACCAGCTTTTACTGTAATATAGTCTTTTATGGAGATTTCAAATATGCAATCATTTTTTGTGTAGCTGCTATGGTTATTGAGTTACGCCATGCACAATAGCAAAAGGTTGCATGTTTTGCGGGTACTCTTTCATGTACTTAACTTTCAGTAAAAGCATTGTCTCTGATCCTATTTGACTCTTGGTAGATTGTGAAGTGCAAATATTTATCCAGATATGTCACAGAAATATTGGAATAAAGGAAAAGAAAATCGTATTGAATGACTAATTATTTTCAATCTCCCTTGAAACAATAACTTAATATTTTCACAAATAATTCTGGTAGGCATTGCGATTTCAAGCAGATATTTGCATTCTGCATGTGTTGAAGAATATGTGTACCGAGTTTCGTTATACAGTAAGTATAAGTGTCTAAAAGGCTGCCCGGAAAATGTGAAATTGTAAAAAAAAAATGAAAATGAGAAAAAGAAGTTTGAAAGTTTGGAAAGTTGGCATTTATTAGGAAACTATTTTTTTTTTTTTTGCAATTGGGGCACAATAAAAAGCATCTTGCATTGAATGCTTGGAAGACCGAGAATCGCACAGAATTGTGAAAGTTGGTCATGGCCTGCACCTATAGCGCGTGCTGCCAGAACTGCCTTCAACGTTTAGAGCAAAGCTATCACGCGAGCTGCCGCTGTCGAAACGAGCGCTCGTCCCTTGGTCCCTGGCCGAAGTAGTACGTCTGAATGAAAGTGTAGATTCAGGGCAGTCGGTATTTTCACAGCACAGTTCGAAAAATGCCGAAAGTCCTTTGCGCTCTCCAGCTACCTCGGACGCAAAATTCCCGTTTGCAGCAGGTTGGGCATTGCGCACCCACCACAAGGGCAGTCAGCGCATAGATTTCGCAAAGCAGTGTGTTGGCAGTAGCAGCACCTACTGGTGTACGTTCACTCTCGCAGAATCCGCTGTTCATTTGGAACGCACTGACGAATTCCACGGCAGCGCCTATTTCACAACCACTGTCGCCGCAGAGTTCGGTGTCAGTTAGGCCTATCCGAAGTCGGGGCGTTGGTCGGCGGTGACATCGGCGTTCGCTGCCGCTTTGGGAAGCGTCCGATGCCGTTTCCCTGTATACGTGGGGCGATTTTTAAACTTTCGATTATCTAGACTGCGCTTTTCGGGGCTTGCCATGACGCAAAACTGCAGAGAAACACCGAACAACTCGATTGCGACGTCCGAGGCTTCGCTCCTTTGCCGGAAGGATACGAGGGGGAGGAGGCGGAGCGCACCGCTGACCAATGGCGGCCTCACGCTGCTTGTCGCGATATTCAAAATGCTTAATGTATGCGTTGTTTTTATTGTTTTTGGTTCATTCTTCACGAAGAAACGAGACTAGCTATTAGTGGATTGTGAAGGGGAAGGCCTTCGCAGCATGCTTGCACGATTGCAAATGGCGACCAACGCGTCGTTTTCAGGACAGGACAACGCGAACTATGCTATTTTTGGCGACTTTCGCGCATTTCTCACGTCACTGCTCCCTACTTGGAAGCATTTTTAGGTCATTTCTCGTGCGAATTTCAGCTTATTATTTTCAGAAGTAGAAGAATATAGTCCAAGGATGCCAATACAACAGGAAAAAAAGAAAAAGTGAAACTTTTCCGGAAAACCGCGACTTTTCGTCCCGCGTCTTTAAATCAGTGTCTCTAATTAAGACGTTGAACTGTTAATCAATCTAGGCTTAAATTGTAGCATATTAGCCTAATAATGGCTTTTATGCTTAGATCATGGTTTGTGCACACTTTCGGGATCACTGGCCCATGACATTGCTCTGTCAAGTAATTGTACTTATTGATTGCCTTACCTTAAAATTTCCCGTCAAGTTTCATTCCATTTGAGCTGTACTGTCGGCTTCAGACGCTCGCAGGGTGTGATAATTGTAGAAGTCAAATCTCGTGAATCTACTAAACATGGGCATTGTATTCGGAGTCATGTTCTAGATTAGCTTGTGTGACCTGCACAGTGATTCACTTGACTACAAACATTGTGCCTTTATGCTGTAGTGTTTTACATTTTTGTAGAACATGTGTTTTTGACATTGACTGTGCAAACCTACAGACTTGAGAGGATTTCCTTGTGAAGTTGTAGCCATGAGCATTTTAAATATTCAATGGGACGTGTCTCTGGTTATAATGTTTCTCTTCTCTCCTTCCCTCTCTTTTTTCTCCATCTTCCATTCTTAGAAACTTGAATAAATGTTGCTTGAGACTATACAGTGAGTTCCGGATAGTATAAGACTGGTTGGGGAGCAAGCAGTGTCGGGTGACATTCCATGTTACAGTGAGTGCAAAAAAAGGTTGTGGTGGTAGAAGCAGGCCAGGTGAAGAAGCGGCCATTCTCCTCCCCCAACTTCTCCCCCACCAGCTACTCTCACATGAAAAGGCGAGGAGGGTGAAAAGAAAAGAACTAAGAAGCGACATCTTATCTTCACATTGGAGTGAAGGCTAGGGAGGTGGAGCTTCCGCACATTTGTATTGCCCTGCAAGTAGTGCGGCAGCTTGCGGCTGATTTCAGTTTCACTCGCTTGCATCATTGACGCATTCGGAAAATACACACACAAAAACATGAATTGTTCAAACATTTCCATTGTATTTTAGTGCCATATTTTAAGTATATCTTTTTGGAGAACTAAACAGAGTGCGGCCGCACGCTGACCCCACTACATCCTGGGCATCACGTTTACTTTGGAAAACAGGTGGGCTGAGAAGGTGGTGCTAACAAATGGAAAGAAAAGAAGGGCATTCTTCAAAGTGGGAAGTAACTGTATTCTTGCTATGACTTCCTTCAAATGTCTGCAACCTCATAATAAAGCGGAATTGATTTCAGCAAGGCAAAGTGAGAAAATGATCAGTTGACGTAATTACTATTTTTTTTTGTGCAGTAAAAGGCATGCGCTTTGGTTCTGTAGCTTCCACAGTGCTGTAAAAAGAAGTTGTCACCGAGCACAGGAGAGAGAGGGGGTTCTTCTTCTTGGTCTTTCTTGGTCATGCATACTCGCGTTCCAACAAAGTATTGGGAGGCATGAGTAGTTTGTAACTAGTAACCACCGTTCTCTCACAGCAACAATAAAATGTCAGCATTTTGGGTGAAAGAACAGCAACGGTGGTGGTGAAAAGGAGGAGAAAACATTGGCCCGAATCTACATGTTACACTTGTAAATGTCGTCGAAAGACGATAATCTTGCATCTGGAGAGAGTGAACAAAAGGTTTATTTGTTCTGCGCAAGAAAATCGGTGAATGGTATTCTAAAGGCGCTGCGTTAGAGTGCCTCGAGCGTGTAACTGGAGGCGAACAAGCGCATCTAGGCACGTTATACACGAGCGCCATCTGGCAGTTATCTTTGAAAACGAAGGCGCGCGACCGCGAAGGAAGATGCGCACCAGTCACGGAGGTGGTAAGGTGTAGAATGCAAAGCGACGGGCAGGTGCCACCACTGTGCTGTCGTTGCAAAGCATTGGAAACACCTTCTTGAGCATCACGTTGCACTGTCAGCGCAGCGCGTTAAACGCTACAGTCCTTAGAGTTACTTGTAGTGTGCCTCTTCTAGTATAAAGGCAGACATACAAAACATAGACATGTTGTTATGGCGCCTCAAGATATGCGCAATATTTGCTTTTTTAATTGACAATCGCACAACTATGAATGCCTATACCTTGCGCAATATTGGTGGGTGCTGCGGATGGGGTTGGCCGTTTGGTGCCGTTTGTGGCATCGTTAGGGCGAACAAACAGACAAATGTACGGGCAGACAGACCAAAATTTTTTCGTCGAAGGTCCCCAGGAAGGACTATTGTCTTTAAAATGAGAAAGGAATTGGTCATGCATACTCGCGTTCCAACAAATTATTGGGAGGCGTGAGTAGTTTGTTACTAGTAACCACCGTTCTCTCACTGCAACAATAAAATGTCAGCATTTTGGGTGAAAGAACAGCAACGACGGTGGTGGAAAGGGGGAGAAAGATGAGAAAGGAAAAATGTAATAAAAAAAAATGTGGAAAGGTCTGGGTGGGTTCGAGGAATGTAGGACAGAGGAGCTAGAGACGTCCAAGAGTAGATGCTCCTGTTTCGAACTGGACGTAACTTAGGTTGAGGGAGGTTAAGGGTAATGTTGGTGTTCCTGTGGTGATACACTGATTTAGCAAGCATTAGGCATCGCAGATGAACAACATTTTGCAAGGTAGAGCCACTTGTGAGGGAACAAGAGAATAAAGTACAAGTTCGCGGTAACATCAGTTGGCACATTTCCGGTCAAGAAAAACTATAAACACTTTTCGCAAAGGGATGGCGAGCTAAACTGTTTGGCTTGCTACGTTTTTTCTGAGATTTTGCATTTGTCTTTTGCTTGATTTAGATTGCTGATTACCTTGGTAAGTATTTACCCGTTGGGGGGTCTTCTGTGGTTTCTTTCATGTTGTAGTCTCTGTTAATTTTTGCCTTTGCTTGTTCTCCACTAGGAATCGGAGGATTTGTCGCAAAAGCCAGAAGTCGGAGCGTCTCCGCCAAGGAACAGGATGTGACGTTGCCTTTGGCCGGAGGTAACTGCAACATTGCTGTTTGAAAGGTGCTAGGAGCATAGCTTTTGATATTGGTGTAGCCAAAGATGACATCTGTGATGTGTTTTGGTCCTGAAAGTACTAGTTTTTTTGCACACAGTTAACCAAAGTAAGACCTTTAAGATTGACGTCGGTTGCAACTGCAGCCATGCTCGGAGTCCATAAATGATACTAGTTTCACGAAGTGGCTGTTATAATGCATGGCCCGGCTTAGTGTACGACACTTAGCAGGGGAACAACTGTTGGTGTATTCGGGAAAGTCAGATATGCTAGAAAATGATCTTTCAGTTCACCTATACGTAATCAATTTTGTGCATAACAGCTTTTGGTTGAGCTGAACCATTCCATGATTTTCATGCTTTTTTTAGTTCTGGTGAGATTTCATTAGAGTGACTACACTATACATTCGGGCGTAAGGACGTTGTTGGTTTAAGTTGTGCGCTGGAACCTATGTTTTGCAGCTGGGGAGACAAGTTCAGAGGCAGCGTTGGCTGCGCTCTCTGGAGATGTGGTCGCCCCAGCACCCGAGCCAGCAGCTGAAGCAACAGGCACAACGGCAGAGAAGCCCAAGCGTCGGCGGCGAGTGAAGAAGAAAAACCCTTTGGAAGATAGCTTTCCCCTATACCTTCAGGTGAGCCATATTAGGCACCTTTAGGTGAGTGTTGCTTACGTTCAGACACACATTGATGTAGCGTCCCAAGACACTGCAGGGAACTGCATAAAGTTCCTGCTTTTAATAGAGTGTGTCTTGCCAAGACATAGTCAGCTTGGCTGCAGAGAGGCGGTGAAATTCAGTATATGCATTATCACACTCCGTTCAGTTGGCTTCACAAGCAAAAAGAGATGTTCTCTACGCTCCGCCGCTCACATAATTATTCTGCACACGGACACTACAGCTCCTCTAAAGGGAGGACGTGGCTTTCATATCGCAAAAAAAAGAAAATAAGGCAAAAAAAATCAATTTTCAGACAATCACATTTTCAATTTCTGCAGCCCTTCTTTTATCGGATTCTGTAATATCTCCACTAGAGACCGTCTAGAAGTGCTTTTAAAAATTTGTTGCACTTGCCAAAATGGCGAGAATTATCACAAGAATCGCAAAAAAACACCCATTTTCAAAAAAATTGTAGCTCCGCAACGGCACGACCTGGTGCCATTACTTTGGGCTCGTTGAAAAAAATGTTTTGCTGTGTTCAAATTCCGCGCTGTAGCTGACTCTTCCCCTCAAAAACAAGCGCGCAAAAAGCAAGTGTCCAAAGGTCGTCTCGAGGCCTCCGATTGGATGCGTCCGCCCTATTGCTCCGGCACACCTCGCCATTGGCCAAACCGGGAGAGCACGTAGAGCGCGTCAGCTGCTTGCGCCTTGGGGCGTTGCAAAGTCATTGCTGTCAAAAATCATGCTGTTTAGTAGTGACGCGTGTGCACTCCCTTTGTGTGCATTGATAGACGCTCATATGGAATTGTGTGGTAGTTACCCCTGTCAGACCGCTGGAAGTGAAAGCTCAATCGCGAAGATGCGATAATGCCGCATTCGTCGCAAACATCGCATACAGGCATTTCAGACTTCATGACGAAAACCATCACGAAACCACACTCTGTACTCGCAATCAAACACCACGTTTTTTGAAGCATTGGTCATCATGGCCAAGCTTACTGTTTGGAGTCATGGCTAAGCCTAGCTAGCTCTGCTCATGGTGCCAATATGAGACAGATGAAAACTTTGCGGGCAAAGGCATTGCGCTAGCTAGTGGACTAGCCATAGTGTGCTTTGTCTTGTCCCAAGCAAACAATCGGATTGCTCAATGTCGCCTTGAAACTATGGTTGGGCATATTGCGCATCGACCCGAACCGCCTAGCCGAGCACGTCGCTCAGCAGCCGCGTGTCGGCCCCCCTGTAATACGAGACGGAACACGTTGCGCGCCTATTTGTGTGTGTTATTGTGTGTGTTATTTATGATACCTAATCAAAATTTTATTGATAATATCCTAATCACTAACACTAAATTCAGTGGTCTGCTAAAACTTTTCAGGAAAAATTTAAAAAAAAAAAAGGAGCTCTGTCACCCCCTGAGGTATCAATCTGGGAATCGTCGTAGTTAATTTCATAGTTCGAGCATATTCTGAAAGTTCAAGAGAACCATGTGCACTATTCTGACATACTGCCATAATTCGAGAACCAGTGAACATAACCTCAAGAAATTTTGTAGTAGTTCTTAATGCTTTTGCTGTTAGTATATCTTAGAAAATTTGATTGAGATATGTCAATAAACAAAAAAAAAGTTGGCATCTGATGGTTGCCTCCCCCCTTTTAGTGTTTGTGTGTAAATACCTTGCATACGCAGATCTCACTGCACCGAATCATAAGCGCTCAGCTAAATGGGTCTATTTACTACTGTAGAAGGTGCGATAAACAAGCAGGAAACATCCGCTATGGCAGTCCCGCATCTATCCGTTGGTTACAAGAACCGTACTTGGTTTGTTTCATGCAGCAGCATTACAGTTGATTAGGCTACCTAGGTACAATTCATTTAGGGTACAGTGGTCTAGTCTTGCATGAGTATGACGCGTTACTAACGTGTTGCTACACTCTACTGTATGCTAGATTGGGAGGTCAAACTTTTAGAATGTCGCACCATGTTGGGTATCATAAGAGAGGTCAACGGCACTGTCGTTTGATGTGTATGAGCCTGGCATTAGAGGTTGTAAACCCTGGCCATGCGTAGAGCACACCAACAATCTTTCTATAACCCATTACATTGGAGGCGTTCATTCACCAACAACCTTCACACGCTGTTTCACGTAGGAGGCGTTCTTTGGCCAAAGTTTGCTTGCTGCTAGCAAGACTGAGCAAGGTCCCGACATGCCGAGTGAGGATGACGAAGATTCTGCGATGGGACGCTCCGAGGATAACTCCATCCTTGTCCTGGAGACATCGCAGGGTAAATCCGAGGATGCCCGCATTCCATCGGACAGCGGCGCCCCTTCTCCTGCTCTTCACACTGTTGGTGGGAGCAAGAGAGAGAGCCCTGCTCTCCATGACGACGGTACCTGCACTCCCATCAAGGTGAGGACCAATAGAGAAGCCTATCTTGAAACGAATATAGACGAATATAGACTGTGTTCACTCAAAAATGGCAGACTACATTTTGTAAGAGCCTTATGTCGTATACATTATTTACTGAAAATGGATAAATTGTATAATTGAGGTTCATAGTGAACTTGTAATTAATAGTTATTTAGTTGAACGAGTTTGCATAGAGCTTTTTGAATAGTATGTACACTCATACCTCGATATAACAAATGCAGATACAGTCGAGCCTGCTTATAACGAACCTGAGCGTGACGCGGCATTCGTTGGCTGTATCCCGAAGTTCATAGTAAATGAAACACAGCTTTTAAAAAAAATTGTGAGTGAAAACACAGGCTTTTTTTGCCCCCAAAAGTCCATGATGCACGTGTTTCGAAGAGCAGAAGCGATGAGAGCGGTCACGAGTTCATTTAAAACGGCAGGGTGCTCGTTCGCTGAGGCCAGTGGCATAAGCTGCATGAGCCACTGGCTCCAAAGTTTCATCGTTCTCGCAATCCGATTCTTCCAAATCGCTCTCGCCATGTACTCATTCACAATGCTCCGATCCGTGCACGGTTCCGCAGTGTCGGCATCATCATCGGCCGTAATTAAACCATCGCAACAGAAGTCCCACCTCCTCTCTCATGTCGGAGTCGACGACGTGCTGCCACAAATCGCTGCCGCAGTTCGGAAGCTTCAGACTTGGCATTGGGCTCTACGTCGACAAAGTCGGCCTCGCGAAAACAGTTTCGTGCTCATGTAGTCGTCACCGCCCCCTACGAAATATTCACCATCTCCACAGCTGAATACCGGGACGCCCGAAACGGCAAGTTGGCTGCCAGGTGGTCAACAGCTATAAGCAAGCGCTCCGCAACGCGGCACCTAACATGCGGATTACGCTCAAGCCAAGCGGTCACACTTTCAACGTTTTGTTGAGTGGCAGGAAAAAGCATGCTAGTCCTCCCGTCCGCCATCATGACCACACACGCAAACCAAGAGCGAGCAAGACGCGTACACGCGACACATGCCAGAACGAGTGGAACAGCTCTTGGCCCGTTTCCAGTCATAAAACGAAACTAATTCGTACCAGCGTGGTGGGCGTCGCGAAGCGGTGGAGACGGGCGAAGGGGTTAGAATGAAGAGAGGAGAGCAGGCTTGCGAGAGAAGGGCAAGGAGTTGCGATAAAGAGAGGGTATGGAGGATGCGGTGGGAGGGCGACCTTGAAAACCAAAACACGGGAAGGAAACAGGTTGGGTAGCTTGCTTGAAAGGTCCGCGAAACTCGTGCGTAGAAAAACTTGGAAGGAGTTCCTGCATGAGCAGAAGTGGAAGCATAGCCGCCTGGATCGGTGCGCGCATCGGTGTTCAAAGACTCGGTGGCCATGGTCAAAAAATCGTTTTGTTGCGCCGGCACGTTTGCATGGCCTTACGAACTTCGATATTTCGCGATTCGTTCCGTACTAATTAACAACCCTTTTCGTGCTTCCGCACGCGCGGGAAGACATGCTGAGCCGAGTGCGAAGTAGGCGAGAACAAGTCCTAAACACGAAATGAATCGCAAATTATCAGAGTCGGTGGGGTATCGTACGCGCATGCACTAGACGCAGACTATCGGATACAGTCGGTGGCCGACGATGTTGGCAAATGGTCTGTTCACTCCAGGCCGGCGACACCAACGACAGTACCAGCGATCAAAAACAGGGTAGATGGCCGACCAGTCTTCAAAAGATCAGTGGCAGTGTGAAAACACAAGCCTCGTCTGGCGATGAGGGGTGCTCAGAGTAGCAGGGGGACAAAAGACGGAGGGGTGCGTAACAAAAAGCAGTCGGGGCATGGAGGGATGAAACAACTTTCCTTCCTCCATGGGTTGGGGAAAGCGGCAACTAAAGGGCCGTGGAGGCAGGGTCGGCGTTTAACAATAAGAATGTATGGGCACCTCGCCGATGCCTGATCGGTGGTCGAAATTGGTTTTCTGACTAGGTTTGCTGCAATCGTTCAGCGGCGCCCGGATACATTCGTTGTAAGTGCGATTTTCTGCCATTGAACCAATGTGTATTTTCATGGTCACGTGGATATTGTTCGTTTTAAGCAAAAGTTCGTTTTAAGTGGGGTCGTTATTGGTGGGTTGACTGTATATCAAATTATTGGTTGTAACGAAGTGAATGAAGAAGAGTCTTCACAGATACTGTGTTTTAGATAAATGTATACAACGGCTTTTTGGACATAAAGAAGGTATTTTTACAGCAGATGTGACTGTCTTATAGTGAGGGTTGAGTGTACTGTATATCATAAGAAAAAAGCATTTCTGTCATGACCCAGCCAACTTGCATAATGTATATTGTTATTTAGGACTAAACTTGTGCAAAATTCACTTTAACTCTAAATTTTTCGTTTATTCTGTGAGGATTAAGTGCTTGATTATATGGTATAGGGATACTCAACAAAATTTTTGCGGCCAGGATTTTCAGCCAAACCGAAAAATTGGGTGCTGAAATCGTTATACCATATTTACTCGCGTAATCCTCGCACAATCTTCGCACTCGCGTGATTCTTGCAGCCCCAACATCGGCTAACAAAAATGCGATTTTTTTTTCCTCGAGTAATTATCGCACCAACAAAAATCGCAGCAGCAGATGTCTGCTACTTTGAGCCAATGATGATGATAGCACCCATTAGCCTAGCGCCATCTCTTATGCATCATGCATGCTGATGAAACCCATTGCGACCGGGTAAATTCCACGAAGACTCTCCTGCTACGCTGGGACCAGGTTAACAGAGGGGCCGAAAACACAACGGCCAGGGAAACACCCCACACACCCTCCTCTTCTTAAACCCCACGCACCCGCAAAAACGCCACCCGGTTTCAATGAGTTGGGGGCAAACTAAAGTGACCCAACATGTAAATATTCGAGTTTAAACCACGTGAATGGAGCAGGTCATGTTTTTCATTCCTCCATAGAGCAGGTGCGGAACACGGCTTGCCCTGGCTCGGCTCGACTTACACCGAATTATTGGGCGCTTGCTTGTGTGTGTGCATGTTTGAGAGTTTGAGGAAAATCTGACGCGCATGAAGGAAACTCTCACGCCTGACCAGTGGACGAACAGACCAATTATTTATTTATTTATTTTTATTCCTGTGGCACGTGATACGCCTGCCCTGTTTCAAAAGGGAAGAGAAATAATTGCTAACTTGCTAGAACGGAGCTCTAATTCAATCCAAACCAAGCCACAAGGGGCATAGTAGCACTTGTGGCACGGTGCTAGTGTTAGTAGTGCGGTCTGTGGTGCGGTGTTCTGAGGTAACGCAGTAGTGATCCGTGACTAGCATCGTCCTTTCTGCGGCTACGTGATGAGCTGATACAGGAGCTATACAGCTGATTTCAAGCTAAAGGTCATCGACCATGCTCTGGAACACGGCAACAGGGCCGCCGGTAGGCACTTTGGCGTGGATGATTTCTGTGTGCGCTACTGGCGACGACAGCGCGAACAGCTCAAAGTCACAAACAAGTCACGCAAGGCCTTCCGTGGGCCTAAGACTGGAAGATACCCGCAGGCTGAGGCGGCCCTACTGGAATACATCAAGGGTCTATGCGCAGACGGGTGTGCCGTTTCGATCGAACTGCTGAGAAATCAGGCACGCATAATTGCCCGGAAGCAAGGCATCCCGGCGCGAGATTTTTGCGCGAGCAACGGCTGCGCCTCACGGTTCATGCACCGAAGTGGACTCTCGCTCAGGAGACGGTTGACTCTTTGTCAACGGCTACCTTCGGCGTACGAAGATAAGATCATTCAGTTTCATCGATTTGTGATTAGGATTCGGGAGCAAAAGAACTTCCTGCTCTCACAAATCGAAAACGCGGATCAAACTCCACTCTACTTTGACATGCCGCCGAGCACAACTGTGGAGAAGAAGGGTGTGCGGAGTGTGCATATTAGAACGCCATGTGTCTAGAAGCAGAGGTGCACCGTCATGCTCGCCGTAACAGCGGACGGGTGGAAGCTGCCCCCATTTATTATTTTTAAGCGGAAGACTCTCCCGAAGGCCAAGTTCCCCCCTGGAATACACGTGCGTGTACAGGAGAAAGGGTGGATGACCGCTGACCTTATGGTTGACTGGGTAAAACTGTTTGGGGACGCCACCCTGGAGCACTTCTTTACTCGTCGCTGCTGGTTGTCGACAGCTTCCGCGGTCACCTGGTCGACTCCGTTCGGGCGAAGCTGAAGGAGCTGCGGACTGACCTCACTGTCATTTCAGGCGATCTCACTTTGATGTTGCAGCTTCTAGATGTATCCTAGAACAAACTGTTCAAGGATAATGTTCGGAGGCTGTATTCAGAATGGATGGCCGAAGGCGACCATGCAATGACTCCCGGGTGGAGATTCTTTGTTCTTGGGTAATCAAGGCATGGTCCATGATTTCGCCAGAAATTATCGTCCGCAGCTTCACGAAGACTGGGATCTCCAACACCTTGGACGGGACGGAAGACGACGTGGTCCACGAAAACGACAAGAGAGAGCATGCTGAAGCTGGCAATGAGTCCGATGACGCTGCTATGAGCGACGTATACGCCAGTCTTGACTCGTGCTCCGAGTAGTTCGCCCAAGAGACGTATTAGCTAGTGACTTTAGTCTGTGCAAATAAACTTTGATTTGGGTTGAACATGTAGTTTTATTGTAATGGTAAGCCTTGTATCAGCACTTTTCGAAGCTTTTAGTTGCTGGTGGAAAAACTGCAATTTGCGGCCGTTTTATTATTTTTTTTTTTGCGCTGTACCTTTCTGTGGAAACGGAAAATTTTCCCAGCGTAATTATCGCACCCCCAGCTTTCCATGGGTTTTTCGGGAAAAAAAGTGCAAGGATTGTGCGAGTAAATACGATACACAACCTTTGTTTCAGACAAAGACAAAGTAGCGAAAAATAATAGATATAGTGCATTTCTCACAAAGTGCGGAGTCTGAAGGCCGCGTCATGAACTAGAGGAGTTGGCGTGTTGCTGTTTATGTTACCAGAAATGGGCGGGCCAACAATATCCTGCTCTGCAACGCAGGGATGTGTCGGAAGGTCCCTTCACTGTCCCGGAAACTGGCGCCTTCTGGGCGTTTGAAGTAGATAATTCAAATATTCTCAGGTGGCAGTTGTCGTGGTCACATTTTCTTTTTATTTTTATAGTGATTTTCTCTTGGTCATCCAACCTTACATGAAAAATTAGATGCTGTGCCGACGCTATCTAAACACAGTGGTGTGCTGTAATCTACAACTAGTGCATACAACAAACACTACGATTCGGCATCACTTCAAAGGCTTGATGATGCTAAATGAAAAATAACAGATGCCGTACCGACGTCTTTCGAATCCGGCAGAATGCTGTAATGTACAACCTTACAATTACTTATCAGCCTGGTGACACAGAAAAAAAATAATTCTCATGGAATTTCTTTTTCATACACACACAAAAAAAACACGAGTGCAGCGGTAGCCAGGAGTGCAAAAGTTAGTCCTTTGTAAGTGATCCGGTAATAAAACAGCGTTGGGACGGCATCATTTCAAAGAAGAGTCTTGGACCCGAACGGTCAAAATATGGCTCTGCAAAATGGTCACTGCAAAGTCTGCCTTCCAGTAGTCCTTATGACTGACCCACTTCTCATATATTTTAGGCCTCGAGTGTGGGAAACTGCATGGCAAAAAAAAAAAAAACTAACACCTTCAGCACTCCTTGTTAAAAAAAATGGCAAATACCACGATGCTGCAGAATGTGTAAAAAAATAAACTATAATTTTGAGGTACTCTTGCGTGAAATGTCTTCTGCAACAACATTTTCTGTCAATTTGTACAGTTTACTGTGCTACAGGCAGGCATTTTATTTAAAAAGAAGAGAAAAGCTCTCGCGCTGGCAGCACTCGACTGTTCATGGCAGTAGCTTCCGGGACAGCAACGATGGCTTCCGGTGGCTTCAATTGCACGCACTCAATGCGCCGTCCAGCTCCCCTAGTAGAGATCAGTGGTCTCGCCTGGCTGAGCCCCTACTGTGGTTCCTATAGCCATTACAAGCGTCTGTGAACAATGATCTTTGGCGGTGGAAAGCCCCTGAAGAGGAGGGGGAAGAGGGATCTTGTCAATGACTTTGTGGAGGGTTAGGAGTGGAATATATAGAAGATACGGAGAAAGAGAAATAGCAGGATAGGACAGCCTGCATCAGCCGTGATGACAAGTGACTTCACGGCTGATGTTGACCCGCAGCTTTCGCACACTGACAATCCTTCAAAAATACAGCCAACTGTTTATATTTGCTGCATATTATAAAAGCCTTAGTGATATAAATCTTGTGATATTAATCAAATTCGTATCACCAGAAAGTGAAAAATAAGTGTGTGGCAAAAGATAGCTGGTGTACATTTTCTTTTATTTTGTTTTCAAGGCCGCAGCAAAGTCGCGAACAGCTCTGAATGATTGCCAGTGAATTTCTTTAGGCGTCAACGATCAAAGCTGCACTCATGAATGTATGGCCAGAGTATGCATGTGTAAATAATGAACCAGCTGTGCTGTGACCCGCGACAGGTAGTAAGCCCTTCCAAATCTTGGTGTGTTTTTCCCCGTGACACGAGAGTACTGCGGCGAAAGAAACTAAGGAGCACTTTGACGCGATAGATGACGGCCAGAAAATTTCAGGGTGTAATGCAGGATGGCCCGAGCTTGCTCCGAGCTCGCTTGTGGTAGCCGTGGCATGAATACAGTGCGGAGTGCATGATGGCATTGTTGAGAAAAAATGGCTACATGAACGCCTGTGGCGTTGAAAACGCATGTGGGTCACTTGCGGCGATTATCAAAAAAACACCCTGTGTGAGCACTTCAGCGTGATTGCCGTGCTGCTTTTTTGCTGACTCAACACACGACTCCCACAGGGGTGTTCGTGGGCGTATGTGCTGTTTTGCCCAGGTTCTTTCGTTCCACCTGCAGCATGGAAATGCTCTTGAAGACTGCAAGGCTGCACACGCAGCACTCTCATGCTGCTTGTTTCGCTTCTATCAAGTATTGCGGATAAATGTAAGGACAGGTGGTCACCAGGGGAACTCGCATCTTGTCGGCAACGCGGCTGTGATTTAGATATGTTGTGAGTGCGGTGAAATTGAATACGAGACATAGGGCGGTTTAGAATAATGTTCGCAGGTGTTTAGTTGCGGGCGCCTTTAATTGCTAGCTTTAGTTGCGGGTGTCATATGAGCTTTAGAACAGCATTTGCTCCCCTTAGGGAAAAGTCTAGAGACTTTCGCCCTGACCGCAAACCCAAACGCACGGAAGCTACACACAGAACTTGCGAGGGCTGCGATTTCCGCCCGCTATTTCGGATTTTCTGCAGGCGGGCCGCGAACGCGAACGGCAGCTTGCATTACGATGCATGCACAGTAACGGCAATCGCACCACAATGGCTCGTGGTGTGCCATTCTAGGCATCCCTTATAGTAGCCACATTCGTGACATAACCTTTACTTCTTCATGCATTTGTGCATAGTCTGTGCGATAAAGCTGGTAGATGAACCATGTGCTCGCTGGCGTTGCGGCGTTAGCACTGTTCCTCGGCAAGAGCAAAAGTGGTGGGCGGACTCTATATTCGCCGTGGGCGTGTGTCAATAAAACTGATAAACACATGAACTCGAATACAAACTCGTTGATACTGAGAAGGCCCGAGTTTAACTCGTGACTGTGATGGTGCCGGTGTGACTGCCAGGCATTTGATGCAGTGAACGCTATGCGGCCACAGAGTAAGCACCCCTGCACACATGCGACGCACTTTTTATCTTCCTTTGTCCAAGCATGCTCTTCTCCTGAAACGCTGGCTGTGTGTCACAGCATTCGTGTGCGACGCGGACCGTGTGTCACTGGCACGCCGGTGCGCCGGTGCTTGCAGGGCACTTGGGAGGGTTCCCACGCTCTTTACGTAGACAGCATTCTCGTTGACGAGCACCGCTGATGGGCGTCTCTTGCACTGCCAGTCCCCAGTCATGACAGCGTGCACTTCTGCACTCAGTGGAACGACAAACAAATCAAAGAAAATGCCTCTGGTTTGAAAACACCGCCCAACTTAGTCGACCGTCCTTGATGTGATGACTGGTTCCAACGTAACCAATAAAACACAGCGCACTGAGGTGTGGATTCGACTTTTTCGTACTGTTGGCTCATTCATAAGGGGGTGTTGCCGGAGCTCCGGAAGATCTCGAGTTTCGGGAAACTCTGCCGATCCCTCATAGCGCCCCAGAACTGTGGTCCCAATGTTATTTTATTATTGCAGTAGCGTTGGGGATGTTTTTGGGAGATTTAAAGCCATGCCCACTCGAGTGCGTCCCCAACAGTTGTGTATGATGTGAAGTTATGAGGCCTTAGCTCCTTTGCTAAGACCGTCCTCGTCCACCTTTCATAGGATGTCTGAGGCACGAGAAAATGGCTTGTATCAACGTGGCAAGCATGAGTTCAACACAATACAAAGGCAGCAGCATGTGTTGGGGAAAAAAAAGAAGACACTGATGCCATTTGCGACCTAAATGCGAAGGCACATGGAGACATATCAGGTCCTCTAACGTTCGTGCACACAATCTCGTTGGCTACGACGTGTCGCTGAAGGCTTATTCTGACCACCATAAAATAAAGCTATCTTTCTTATGCCGTAATTCTGACAAATTGGCGGCATGGCGTGCATGTCTGCACTTGCGTTCCTGTGTCCGCACATGCTTGGCGTGTCTTCCGTGACAGCGCAGACGGCATTCATTTGTACGCGCATGGTCGCGTATATTCATATAAAATGTCACGGGGGAGAATTGGTTAGCTGCAACTATGCTTTATTACTACGTTGTAGGCCGATGGGCCTTGGCTGGAACCAAAGGAAAGTTTGTATCACTGCAAAATTCCTGTGAGCCCTGAGCATATCACAGAGGTTTTACTGTGAACTGTTTATAAAAAATCTTATGTTTACTAAATAAAATTTCGATGTCCTTACTTTTTCTTTCCAATTTTTGTGTGGTATTCCTTTAAGGTTGTGTTAATTCTGTGAAAGTGGCAATTGCACAAGGCAGTCGGTGTGCAGTTTGCTGTATATCTGTACCATCAGTTTTGTTTGACTCTGTTCTGCCATGTTTGCTGGTGAACGTGTTGAGAAAGTTGTAAGATTAGATTATAGCATGTTTGAAGATGTTTGGGGGAAAGTGCTCAGCACACGGTGACTAACAACGATGCCCATTTGTTTTGTTTGATTTCTCCTGCAAGACTGGAAGCGACGATGAGGATTTGGGGCTGAAAGACATTTTGCCTCATGACCTTCCTCAAGACGACGAACTTATGGATATGCTCATGAATGAGGGTGACGATCTCTCAAAACAAGGATCTGGTGAGAAAAAGATATTGTACTGTTTTTTGTCTGCTTTTTTTTCTGTTTTTGTAAAATGGTAAGTTTTGTAAATGGTGGTTGGTGGTTTTTGTAAATGGCGCAGACAACTTTACAGGAGGGGTGTCAGCACCCCCACATTTCCCCAATTTTAAATCAAACCATACCCCGAAATCAAAAATTAGCTACACAAGCTTTAACAAAAAAAAATGATATCACACGACCATAATGTCCTTGCACCACGACACCGCTGCTGGTCGACACTGCTGCACTGTCCGGCTAGACTTCACCTCAGTACCGGCCCCGCAACAGCAACGTTGCCGTCGGCGCGACGATCCGTCGCTAGCGCCGACACGTCTTCCAGTTGCGGCCAGCACTCGCGAGGGCGCCGGACTGCAGGCAGTTGCGCAGGTCCCAGGCATCTCTATCGCCCGACCTCACGACCACATTCCTGGCCAGCAACGCTGATGATGTGCAGGACAGCCGGCCGTGGATGACATCCCTCCCGCTGAATACACCAATAACAGCAACAAAAAAAAAACAAAAAAGAAAACAATCGAGCAGGTCCTCAGGAAGGGAGCTTCGAGCTTATCGTCCCCGTGGTACGTTGGTCAGTACTGCTAGCTAATACATCGGTGGCAGCCGAGACGCCAATCAAAACAAAACAAAAATCACTTTTCCTAACTCGTGCTCACAAGAAAAAAAATGAGGGAAGCAGAGCGTAACACCTCAACGTCACGATCCACCTAGTTGTGCCACGTGCGACAGGCGGCTGCGCAGAGCCTTAGGCCTAATGAGTCGCTCGGCAACAACCGGCATCTACCCAGCACCCAGCTTAGGCGCAGAAGAGGCAGCCGCTAGGAGACGTCCACTCTGTGAGGTGGCCCTATCGCTCGCCGTACACAGCAGCTTACCGAGCGATCGGCGTCCACCGCCCCGGGCGGTGTCACGACGCCCCGGCGCCGAGCCGCAATAAAAGTCAGCAATGACGCCCGGCTCCCTGAGCCCAAAGAAATAGAAGAAGCTATTTACAGAAAATCGGACCATCCACGAGGCTTCCGTACTCACTCGCTTCGGGCCTGGCCTACAAACCACATGCTCTAGGCCTTGCTCACCCCAGGATGCAGACCGCATGGCTCTCGTCCTAATTCAACAACGTTTTTGAAAACTAACAACAAAAAATAACACTTGCGAGCAAAAAAAATAAATAGAAGTCAACCTGTCGACAAATTCAAACACGTTACAAAACCAATCTCCTCGCGTCAACCTGTCGACAAATTCAAACACGTTACAAAACCAATCTCCTCGCTTCTCAACAAAGCACACCACCGACGCTAGCAAAGAAGTCCCCCCTAGGCCTACTCTTCTCCGACTCTAACAAAATGCCTGTATTGAACCGCAAAAACTGTCGTCCGATACTCCAAGAGCTCCACGTTGGGCAGCCAGTGTGGGGTCTCGGCGTGGCGAGCGCGCCCCATGCCACGCCATGCTCTTGGAGTGAACGGACACAGTGTAAGCGGTCGGTACAAAGCACACAACATACATGCATTTATTAACTAATTTAGACGACACGACGATATCGTCCGCTGAATGATACATCAATTTTAACTAACACGCTACCATACAAACAACATAACGCAGTGACACACTAAGCACACAATAACATGATAAACACACACTAACACACCCAACACACTAACACATACCCAAGGCGGCGTCGCCAACGCCTGACTTTCCACGTGGGACCCCGGCGCGAAGCCCAGACACGACGCTACAGACTACACGGCGCGACGCTACAGACAACCGACCGCAGCAGCCGCCACGCGCAGAAGAGGCTCGCTCAACTCTCGCCTACCACCAAGGCCTGCCTTCCGCCAGGGGCCACCGCCGGCGCCACCACTCTACCAACAGTGGTACTCAAAGCGAACACAACGCCACCTATCGCCCGGCGGTGGTCACCACTGAATTAAAGCCTTGGGGCGAGACACGTGCGCCACGCGGCGCAGACAACTTTACAGGAGCGGTGTCAGCACCCCCACAAGCTCCACAAACTTAATTCACAAAATCAACTAACATTGACATGTAGTGGCACCTAATTAGCCATAACTTGTCTAGAGGTGTCGTTTTCGGGTTCTAACCATTCATTGTGGTGCGATGTCTGTTCATTCAGGTGCCTGCACGCTAATTCGAACTCCACTTAATTCTGACAATTTTATAGCCCCCTTTGATTTCAAGTTGACAAGCTTTCACTGTGCATAGCTGTGCTGTGCTTTACCTTCTCTACATCTCTTCTCATTCCCACCCCCTTGCTGTTTGATAATTTAGACTATTTTACGGAGGGGTTTCAGTGCCACTATGTTGGGCACCTTGGTGTTTTGCACCTTAACAAGGAAACGAATAGTGTTACGGTAAACGTATATGCATGAAAACGGTTGGGTTGGTGCACACGATATTTGATAGCCTTAATCATTCGCATCGCTATATTCAAAAGCAAGAAAACATAGGCCTAATACAAGCCCAAGATGGCGGCACCCTAGGAAAATATTCTGTGCTATGGGACAACTTTCGGTGGAAATGAAGTCTACAGAACCAAAGTGGGCGTGTGCCACCGCTGAAGAATATAGTCCCACAAGTGCATCTGTGTTTTCTGTGTGAAGATAATGAAAAAACATTATTTTTTTTATGGTATGCTGTTGATAAAGAGATGCTGTAAGAGCCAAGAACATATTAACATTAGTTTTGCTTCATGAAGTTCCACTTTGCATTTTTGCACGTCTGAAAACCTCGTACGTTTCAGGTGCACCTCGCAGTCGAAATGGTGTCATCTTCAGGCGAGTGCTTGTCACTCTCCAGCTATTCCGACGACTCGCCAAAGGAGCTTGTGTTGAATTTCACTCACAAATGTCTGTGAAAACTGACGTAGCAAATTATATGCAGTGTTAATATTTGAACACGGACTGTATTCGAAAAGCGAGTCGAGGTGGACTTCTCTGCGGAGGACTACATGTGCTGTAGGTCCCACCCCGTAGCTTTCTTTTCATTTCCACAGAAAGTTGTCCCCGAGTATAGATGGCCTTGCCTATGTGTCGCCATAGATGGCTGCGCTTGTCACTGTTGTGGTGTACGGTGGATATGTGCCACATCTCAGGATGACGTGAACCATCCTTGTGTGAACGTTTGACGACAGGGCTCGACGACGTTACCCTGAACGAGCACTCGGGCGCCGGTGGTGTCAGAAGAGGAGGGCTCAGCTGGTGTCAAGGACACTGACCCACTGTCCGGCAACATTGACACGGTTCTGCTGAGCCCTCACTTCAACCTGGTTGACAGCATGGTGTCTGCTGGCTCAGGTGTGTGAATAGCCAGGGTTGTCTTTGCAATGTTGCGCGTAAAAATTTCAGCTGTTTGAAGAAGGGTAAAGGAGTTATGAAGGTGTTTGACCGAGGCTGTCTTGTAGCTTTGAAACTCAGTGAGGTCTACTGGACGAAGGTCAAACAAAGAATGAAACGATAGGTTGAGTCGTACTAGTACACTAGAAAGAAATATGGCCTTAGTGTCTGTGGGAGCTTCAAGGCATGACACTTTAGCGAGAGCATGGGAATGCTGGGTAGTGTGTAGAATTGACTAAGCCTAGTTCTCTCGGCTCCATGCATCTGTGTGGCCTGCAGCTGCTCTGACGCAAGACAGTGTTAGTAAAAGTTCAGCAACACCATTTTACACCACCTTGATGATTTTAGGCTCCACCACCAATTCTAATTTCCACCACCAATTCAAAAAAGCTCGCAAGGTTCGCAAGTAGTCATATTTTTTTATTCAAACGAAAAGCCAAATTCACAAATGTGTTCAAAAGCTGCAGACACAAAGATTGCGCAAATCCGTGTGCTACACGCCATTCCAGAGGGGAGTGAACGATCTCAGCACCACAGTCTCTCTAGTAAGTATTGTAGGAATCTCCATGGTTCGAGTAACATCAAAAACAGAGCAGGGCAATCTTGTCTCTCTTCTTGCAGCTATGTGTAGGCCTTGTTCCCGTGATCTCGCACTCAATGAAAGGCCTTCTGTTCAGCTAGCTTCGACCAGTACGGGAGACGAGCCATTGGCCCTTGAAAAGATGGGCGTGTAGCAGATATACAGCTCCTTTGACATCATGCGTACTGGTGGTGGTGTTGTAGCTAGCAGGAAAACCTCTTTAGGGTTAACAACTCCTTGCTGTTTGTGAATACAGTGCACTCTCAGTAAATGGAAATCTGTTAAATGCAGCTGCTACTTTAACAGAACAGGTGCCTCTAGCACAATTGGTTTCATACCAGAATTCTGCACCTATGCTTATCTCTCAGTAAACGGAACTCTCCTTAAACGAAAAACATTTTTCTGATCCCTCCAGGTTCCGTTTTAACGAAAATCTACTGTACTTGATGACATCTTGATTTAGCACTAATAAAATACTAGTACATGAGAGATATTAGGATGACATGTGTTCGCCTTTTCTTGCGCTAACTCAACTTGTTGTCGTGTTACGCGTTTGATTGGCAAGACGGTTGTGAACTTGTGGGGCAAGTATCTATGCAGTATGCATATATTAAAAAAAATTTTTTTTTCATGCCTTGATGAGGAAAAGGCACATAAACAGAGCATTCTAGCTAGGAAACGATAGCGAATTTCGTAGCACGCAAACATAGGAAAAAAGTGGAACAAAAAACTGCACTCTTTTCTACTCTGTCCAATTTCTTTCCTGTATTCGCACGCTGTGAACCCAGAACAACCAGCCCAAGGTTCTACACATGTAGCAGGAAAGTTGAATTACACTCAAACATCAGTATAATGAACCCATATGTAACAAAGTATACATTATAACGAAGCAAATGAAGGATATTCTTGCAATAAACATAGTGTTAAGAATATACCTTCACGGTGAATTTTTGGATATAACGCACTTATTTTCTTGTAAGATGCAACTTTGTTATGAGATGAGGTTTGAGTGCATTCGGATGTGCTGAACCTGGTGTGAGGTTCAGCCTGTGTGCCACTCCAGCTTGGAAGGTACACACTGTGTGGCAGTTGAATTGTATTTAGCTAGCTGTGTCCGTTATTACGAATTGATTCTTACGACTTGATCAAGATAATTGTAAACCTACTTCGTGCATAACGCAGGTTGTCGATGTAATCGTGTTATGCAGGACAGCCTGAAGTTAACGCAGAGACGTGTAGATGCAATTCGTAGACTTGGTTCTTGTGTCAAAGCCAACAGCCTAGTGGTGGCGTGCACGGTTTGCACTGCTCAGCACAACACTAAAAGTGTTGTTGTTTAGTGTTCTTATGACTAAGCGTAGAAAGATCTGAGACAGGAACTCGGTGCTGGATCTGGTTCGTTCGTTGAAGAATCATTAGCGTGCCCTGTCTGGCATTTTCATTTTAATGAAATGGCTAACATCTCACACTTTCACAAACTCAGAAGCGTGTACTGTGCTTTCAGGGTTACCGCACATGGACAGCAAAGATGTTGAAGATGTCTTCAAGGGGGTGCTTAGCCCTGGTGATAGTTGTAAGTAACACATTCCTTTGCCGTGCGCTATAGTATTGCTTGGCTCTTGCAGTGCTTTGCGGCGCTTATTAGAGAGGCCTTGAAATGTGCAATGTTCCAGTATTGTTGTGTGAGCAGCAGTGCCAAAAACAAAGCTCTTATAGTTTTATTGCAACGAAGGAAACACATTCAATTGAAACTAAAGTGACACGCAATGACTGTTTTTGCGATCGAAAGTGATGCTTCATGGAGGGGGGGGGGTGGAGCAACATTGGCCAGGAATTTTGATTGGTTTGACGCAGCAATTCGCTCGTAATATTCGTATGGTCTCAGATAGGCCACACTACTGTACGCTAAAAATTGTGTAAAAGCACTCTATGCTTCCTCAGATACAAAACAAAAATTGTTTTTAATTATGAAAATTGGAAAACAGACTGTGTCTCCTGGTGAGAGTTCCGCTTGAAAGACTGAACACTGGTGCCAATAGCAATGCATATAGCAGCTATATAGCAACACTGACTGTTGACGAGCAAGTTAATACAGTTAATACATATGGAGCATGATACTGTGTGCCAAGACAGTACAGAAAACGAAAAGAATCACGCATACACAGCGCTGTCTATGTGTGCTTGTCTCTTTTTTTTCTTTGTCCTGTCTCTGCACGCTGTTTCGCGCTCAGTATGTACCAGCCGTAAAGGGTTGTCGCGTTTTATCATAAAAGTTTTAGCAGCACAACACAAGAATTGGCACATTGGAAAAGAAATAGGTCTTCCCATGTTGCAGATATAATTGCAGTAATCATTTCCATATTAATCTAAATTGACAAGCATGTTTGTTTGCACATGCAGGAATACTCAAGTACATTTCACTGAATGACTTGAGGCTAACACTGGCTTTTGCAATGCTAGCGTTATTTAGTAAGGAAGCACAATTAAACAAATGCATCAAATTACCTTAAACTTCTTTGAGATTGCTTTACGTAATGATACCAGCAGCGCCATACACCAAGGTGGAACCATATTATTTACATGTCTAGTCACTGTGTGCTATGGCAAGAGTCGGTACTTTGCTTGTTAGAACAAAAAGAAGGAGTTTCTTCTTGTCTTGAAACACTCTTTTTTCGAGCCCATTGTTGACAGAGTCGGTGTCGGGTGTCCCAGGTGGACCACCTGAGAGTGTGGGCTCCATGGGTGCGTCAGCAGCGAGCATGTCACCCCTGCCGCAGCAGCACGGTGCCTCGGGGTCACGACCTGCACCCGTGATGCAGAACCCGCTCACTCCGGCCAGCTCCCACAGTGTGGGCTCACCCTTCAGCATGCCCTCTCCTTCACCTTTTCCCATGGAGTACGGCAGGTGAGGGATTCTAATTGACCCCATGTACAGTAAGGGAATGCCAATTAGTATAAGACCTTAAAGGGACCACATGAAGCTGTTCTATATAGAAAAACTTGAAATATAAGCAGTGACACTCAATCTAGTCCAAAAAGTGGGCACAGACCACCTGAATAATTGTGTTGCCATGCACATCAACTGCTTCAAGGGAGGCAGATTAAATCATTGAAATAATTGACGTCAAAGCATTTCGCTTTAAAATGATTTTCACTTTTAGAAAACAACTTGTGTCTAGCAAGCATCTTTGCAGCGAGAAAAATGAAGTATGAGACTGAAACTAATGTTAAAAACAAGCTCCCGTCGGGGAGCTTGTTGTTACAAAACGGCTATGGAGCATGTTTTGTTGCGAGCTCATGTAGGTTCGATTTGTGCATGAGTGCAATCGTATGCATAATATCTTACTGTAATAAAGAGTGGTCTGTGATGTGATGCTTTCATTACAAAAAGTCGCAGCATATCCATGGAGTGAATGATGGTGAGTGGGGCGAAGCCTTGGAGGGTTTCACTGCTAGACCGTGAACCATCCGCGAATATTACCCACTACATCATCAAAGACGTTACAAACACTGTATATATTTATACAAGAAATTTTATTATTGGTAAGTGGTACCTATACATCGCTTCCGTTCCCTCTTCATTACAGTGAAACCTCATTAGACCGTAGTTAGTTCGAGCTCGAAAAAAGTATGTACCAAAACGGTAGTACCCCTTAAGCGAAATAGCGTCAGCTTGCCCACTTACCTGTCAAAAAAAGAAATCTTCAGGGAGTGCGATGAAAGAACAAAAACATGATGTGATTTATTAACTTCGCGCGACAGTCTGTTATTTTCATTGAAGACGCAGTGGCCTAGCGGCAACGACAGCGCCCTCACACTCACTCATGCTGCGAGCGAGCTTTTTCGCCGGTCCCCTCTTCTCGATAAACACCCCCGCATGACGCTGACGCCTTGCACAGCTTTGGCCACTGTCGGACCTGGAACACCCGTGTTGTTGCTTTCCGTGTCATCCTCATATGGCGACATTTCGACAACCGAGGCAACAATGGCTTCGTCGGACATGTCCGGAGATGTCTGCACATCGCTGTCTGCGTCTCTGAAGTTGGAAAAGGGAATGCCTTCTGTAACGCCCTGCCGCTCCAGCACTTCAGCTAGCAGATTTTTGCAAGCTTTGTTTACGATGTCCGAAGTCTGGTCGATGGTGTCACTGGTATCATCTGCGTCACCTGCACACACACTGAAGCCAGCACGCTTGAAGCAATTTCGACCTAAACTGAACTATTGTTGCTTCAACCCGCCGCCATGAGTATTCGAGCTGGTGAATCGCGCCAATCAGGTCGATCGAGAATAATTTGCCATATTAAATGGCGAAAAGAAATCTGCGCAGCAGACTCTTCTTGTGGAGCTGTTTTACAGCTCGAACGACGTTTTAGTCCAAGGGCTGGGCAATCGTTGTTGTGTTTTGTGGCAGCTTCACAGCCACAGCCGTCAGGTTGTCCAGGGCGACATGCTCCGAAGCGTTGTCTAAAATTGTAACAGCTCTTCCGTTCTTAGTCGCAAAACGACGATCGATGAGGCGCATGTACTCCTCAAAGAGTTTTGCCGTCATCCATGCTTCGGTATTGCTGCTATAGGTGACCCCTGACGACAATCGGGCGCCTTTGAAACATCTTGGTTTCGCTGACTTTCCAATCACGAGGAGCGTAACTTTGTCGGTTCCAGTCATGTTTAGGCAAAACACTGCTGATATTCTGTCCTTTGCATGCTTGTCGTTGGTGCACGTCTTGCCTTTAAACGCGAGCGTTTTGTCTGGTAGCAGCTTAAAGAATAGCGCTGATTCATCCATATTAAAGATGTCATCACGTGCATGGTCTTCCAAGATGTCCTTCAGCTGACCATTTTGCCACTGCTCCGCCCCATCCACGTCAGCAGCAGCACCTTCTCCCGAAACAGTCTTCGTGGTAATGCTGTGCCTCGCCTTAAATCTGGCCGGGTAGCCAGCCATTGCTGCACTCGAAGTTGTCATGGTTGAGCAGCGAGGCAAAAAGCAGGGCCTGCTCCATGAGCAGTGGTTAGCTGATAGGCAGATTTTTCGTCCGTGCAGCTTTTAGCCACTTGACCAGTGCCTCCTCTACATCCGAAAACGATGAACTGCGTAGCAGACAACTTTTCGCAGTGGCAGCAGGACTGCCAAGCAACTTCTCTCTGGAATTCCAAATTCCACACACTGTGGTCAACGGCAGGTCCTTTTTGCGTGCCAGCGCCGATTTTTTCATGCAATTTTTAATAGCACGAATTATGTCCAATTTTTCCTCTATTTTCAGCACTCGATGCTTTTGTCCCAGCTTCGGCATGACGCAAGTACGGGCAGCACAAGCACACATACACAACACATGAAAAACGATGCTCCCACAGTGCTCACATAGAATACGGAACAACCAGAAAACACAAATGCACGGCTTAAGGGGAGACGCTCCTCGAAAGCACTTTTTTTTTGTTATTCAACTTAGAGCTTCAGAAATTGGACCACTGATGCAGTTTTTCCTCCTGATTCCAAATCTGTAATCAGTTTTTACATAAGTGCAATAGTTTGGGAGTTGTGTTTCAAGTAATGGTGAAACTTGATAAGTTTTCCGGGAACTTTCGCGCATACTAAATGTTCATGCAGAGAGTTGTTCAATGGCTCCTTTTGCTCCCTATTAGCCATAGAGTGCCGATATCTAGCTAGAAATTGTGCTCCAACTTTGAAACTATGAAAAAAACATCTGTGTAGCAAAGTACCCTTTTTTTTCCACTCGACCACCATTAAATTTATTAATAGATATTTACAGCTGATAGGTTGTGCTGATTCAAGTAGATATCGGCACCCTACGCACTCTCCTCAATGTGTGTGCCAAATTTCGTCGTCGTATGACCATTCTAAGTGCCCGAAACACTTCCCGCAAAAAATGCAAATTGGCCAAAATTGCGAAATGAGAAAAACGCGTTTGAAAGTTTGAAAGTCTGTATTTACAAAAATGAAAAACGCAGTAGCACGAAACTTGTGCTGAACACATACACACATGTCCAGAGGGAATATCAGTTGTCTAAAACTCTCCAGCACCGTAGGTTTTCCCTTCCCGGCTGGTGCGGCAGGACTCTTCCACCCGGGCCCTCTTGGCTGCACTGCGACGGTGTGCCCTCGCCTCAGCGGTCTGACGCACATTCATCTTGTGCATGCGCATGCTGTCTCGGCGGTCGCTGAGGGTAACCAGGGCCTCCGAAGGAAGCACCCCAAGCTCTTCCAGCACCTTTTCAAAGCTCGCGTGGCCCCGGTTGAACCACAGGACTGCAATGGCTGTGGCTGTTTCCACAGCAGTCCGGGAAGCAAACCGGGTCTTTGGACACAGCAGCCATATTTTGCTGTTCAGGGACTCGGCCGCGTTTTGTGTCTTGCCGTGGAGGCACCGGGCAAGCAGCTTCGCATCTGTGAGACGCTTGTAGATTGGGAGGACTGCCAAACCCTGGGCCTTGGTCAGGAGGGGGGTGTGGCACGGTGCAGGCTGGCCCTGCGCCTCAGCACGTCGGTGCTTGCACCACGAGTCTGGGCCTGCAGGACAGAACTTGTGACTTCCAGCACCGTCTGTTGAGCACGAGTGCAAACATGAGGCCCATATGGCAGTGTACATCTTGTGGACATTTCCCCGATTGTTCACAATGGCCACCTGAAAGTAAGTTTGAAGCTTCTGGATGGTGGTCTCCTTCAGCTTCTCCCCTCGTGGAAGTGGCGTTGGCAGCTTCCGCAGGCCGGTGCCCAGACGTTTCGCCACGTGGTTGGTGCACTCCTCTTTTTCAATTGGAGTGTCAGGGTACACGTTGGCATCACAGACCCCGTTGTAGGCCTTGCTGTCTCCATCGCTTAGGAAGATGGTGAACCGCAGGGGTGTCTCATAGTCCACAGTCCTCTGCCAAATGCGCACTGCAGCTTCGGCCTCCATGGCATGCGAAGAACAGTCGCAATTCTTCTCACAAACGGGATGATGAAACGCCTGCCATGTTTCTTCATCGCCTCCCATGTCGTTATGCAAACTGCACGCCAGGCAGAAGTTGGAAAGCACTTCATAGTCCAGGCACAAACCAGTGTCCAAGGACACTACAGTTCCCACACCATTGTGGCTTTTGTGGCCTCTTTTTTGCCATGTGCCGTCAAACATGACTGGCACGTCACTGTTACCAGCCACCTCTTTGGTGACGCTGCGTGCCCTTTGCATGTTTTCACAGACAGCCTTCACTGCCGCACTGTGAATCTTTTTGCCGATAGCATGGAAGGTCTTATGGTGCATAGGGTTTGGCAATCCAACTACTGCACAAAATCGTGAAAGTTGCTCATGCCCGATACCGACGGCACGCGCTGCAAGCACCACTTTCAGGTTCACGGCAAAGGCGTCACGCGAACTCCCGCTGTCGTAGCTTCTGCTTGCACCGCGGCCGCCATCTGACGCGACCCGCTTCGACGAGTACGCGGACGAAAGGATGCTCTCCGAGCACTCCGCATTCTCGCAGTGTAGCTCCAGAAACGCCGAAAGGCCTTTCCGCTTTTTATTCGGTGCCCGAACTGCGAGTTTACTCTCGTGACAAACGGGGCATGCCGCGCCTGCGACGACGGCCGTCAATGCACCCAACTCGCACAGCACTACGCTTTCGGCACGATCGGCATTCGGCCTGACGTCGTTTTCGAATAACGCGATCTTTTTCTGCGATGCACTCACAAAATTCACTGCAGCGTTGATCTCGTCGTCGCAGTTGCCATGGTCGACGTTGCCGTGGTCGATGTTAGGCCTACCGGCCGCTGGCCCGTCGCGGACATTTTCGTTGGCGGTGGCTTTCTTGTACGTCCTCCGCCGCTTCCCTCTGAACTTGTTCTTACTTCTGTATTTCCGATGGTCGGCAACGGCCTTTTTCGGGCTTGCCATCGCACGAAAACAGCGAAAAATAACTCCGGAAAACAGTGAAGCGAACTACGGCAAGAAAACACGGGTGCTGTCAGCCAATGGCGGCCCTGCGTTAGTGGCGCGCGGTTTGAAACGGCGGGAAAAGACTGTTTTTGTTGCTTTTTTTTTTTAGATTTTTCGTGAACGTACGAGACTTCAAGAACCGGGATCGTGGAGAGTAAGGACAACTCTACACGAGCCAGCGGCCGCAATATGGCGGACAGCTCTCTTCGCGGCCCCGCGAGCACGCGAACAGCAGCCCGTTTTGTGTAAATTTCGTGATGCCGCGCGTCACTGCCGCTCACTCAGACGCGTTTTTCACTGACTTCTGATGCTTATTTCGCTGTGATATTTTCAGATGTCAAAATATAATGTATAAAGATGATAAAGCAACAAAAAACAGAAAAGGTGAAATTTGGAAAAAAAACGCGACTTTTCGACCCGCGTCTCCCCTTAAAAGGAACTAAGAAAGCAAAGTAAGCGTACACTGTTTTTGCCTGTTTGTGCAAAGCACCATCGCATGCACAACCCCAGGAGCCTAGCCAGCAGAGTGCCAGCCGAGTGCTGAATTTCCAATTTCGGAGGCCACATACTTCTTGTTGCGGAAAAATCCAAGAGATGGCACTCATCCACACAGCCGCCATCATCGTCAACACAAGCAAGCGAGATATGTTTCGATCTCTGGGGCTTGCTGTTCTGTTGGGACGCCCAGTGGCAGACGGCATGCTGTGACGAGTGCGCAACAAAAATGGGAAAAAACTACTTATTAACTGATACATATACGATAAGCTAGTACGGTTTATGCAGATACAAAATTCCTCATGTTCAATGGCCGCCGAGTCGGAGATTTGACTTTACTACTTTTAAAACGAAACTACTGTTTAAGTGTGTACGGTTTAACGAGGTTTCACTGTATGACTGTTTTATAGTCGGTGAAGTGATGAATCGGTGATGAGGCGTAGTGGGATGTTTGCGAGTACAAGTAGTGGGCAGTTTGCTAAGGTGGAACTATAAGCGGTCACGTACAAACAAGGGATGGACACAGTGAGACAATCTATGGGTCTTTGACGCGCACATCAATACAAGTACACGACCATCTTGCATTTCATATTGGCTACTTCTCAACAGTATTTGCTTTATGGTCGGTGATGGGGTGTAGTGGGATGTTTGCAAAGACGAAGTAGTGGGCAGTTTGCAAAGGTGGAACTTTAGGTGATCACGTACATACATACAAGGGATAGACTGACCCATACCTTTAGGAGCTTCACCCCTAAAAAGACAAGTCAAGGGATAGGTATTTGGCATGCCAAAGATTGCTGCGTCGCATTGTTATTGCATGGTGGAGGCCATTCTTTACGAATAGCACAGACAAAGAGATACCTTCAGCCGCATTTGACCAAGAAAAGTTCTTACGGCTTGAAAATAGGAGCGAAATCCGGACCTCGAGGACTACCTTGGCAAATCTGTCAAGCAAATTCTTGTAGATAAAACTTGCCTAGGTAACAGTCCTCGAATTCGTACACAATCAATGCGTATACAGAAGTGATCTTAGAGCCAGGAAAACTGGATCAATGCACAAAATAAACTGTGTGGCGAATAAATTTCCCAATTTATGTAGGCCGTGCATCTGCCGGGTGGAAATGTGCTTTTTCCTGTTTTTTGTGTTTGAACTGCTTGATGTCTCGCATGTAACTGTAATTGCTGTTTGGCATGGACGCAGTCCTCAGCTATCTGAGCCACCCCCAAGTCCGTGGATGGATCCCGATGCCGACCTGCCATCCACGGGAGGCCATAAGAACATTCTCAAGTGGGAGAGTGATGAGGCACTCGGTGCTGGGGCCACCATCTCGCCTGTTCTCTATGCTAACCTCAACTACCAGAACCTGCGCATGGAGTACCCGAGTAAGTAGTACCCTGTGGTGCCTGCTGGTACACCTATTTGTGCGGGGTACTCCTGTTTGTGCGTGGAAATTCGAAAGAAGGGCGTTGAATTAGTCAGCATCACGGGGGCAAAACATGCAGCTGCTGAAGTTTTGGCACGAGATTGAAGAATTGGAAACACTAGTTATGAGTTTCAATTGGCTCGGTGTTTTACTTTCGTGCCCCGAGCACCCTTTTTGGTTGTTGCAAAAGCAGTGCTCTGGCAGTATATATGGCCTAACCTATTGTATGTCTTTGTGGCTTGAAACAGGCTGGCCCGATCGATCCAAACAGATTGCAAAGATTTGGAGGAACCTACCTCCCGAGAAACGACAGCCATATCTTGTAAGTCCCTGGGCTTTTGTGGTAGTTTGCAATGCATGCGTTGCCATACCTTATTTGCATTTTTTGTGCATTTTTTAATGCTTGGGTGGACACTGTACTAACAATAACAAGCATTTGGCACTAATTTTGAGAAAGTACTCATTTACTCGTAAAATCTGTTTTGTTTTTTCTTGCATTCACGTTAGGCATTTTTAAACCTGTTTGTAACAAATGCGATGGAACTCCTGCAAAATAAGGTGGGCCATATTCCACGTGCAGTGTCATGAGGTAGGATGGTGCTTCTACTGTTCAGCTAGATATGACAGGGAAAAAAAAATTGAAAGGCCCATGTTTTAGTGGTAAATGTTGCATTGAATTTGGTTGTGATGCATCAGATGACTATTAACTATGCATGTTAATGCATTGGTGGAATTTTTTTTATGACAGGGGCAATTTGATTGTGTTTGTTCTTCAAGTAAACCATTTTTTTCCCAGAGGTAAATGCTTAAATGCTTTGGTTATTGTAATTGCTCTGTAAATCTTAATTTCAAGCAAACCTGGCATAAATTTGGGAGAATGAGAAGTTTATCGAAGCACTCAACTTTTTTTTACTGTAGCGAACTTTTTTGGCTGATTGGCTCCATATTTATTTGTATTTGCCTACCATTTTAGTCTATTCATCTTCAAAATTTCTTCTAGTAAAATCAGCCAGCATTACTGTACATTACTTGCATATTGAAAATCGCACGAACTTCAGTTTTTATGCAATGTGCCGTGTGCTCTTGTTGAAAATGCGAGCACAGATGACCATGACCACCAGTGACCTTGATTGGCATTCCTCTGCTGCACTGTATGTCCATGAATCCTTTTGCTTCTGTTTGCTGGCTGTTCATCGACAGCAGTTGTACATTTTCCTTTTGTCTTTGTTGTCAATGAATTTCCTGCTGCTTCCATCGCTGCTTAAATTCATTGTTTTTTCTTCATCAATCCCTGAAGCCTCTCCGTCCACACTGACATTTTTCGAAATTATGCCAACATTCGATGTGTGCTGCCATTCCCTTGCACAGCAGTCAACTCCAAATCTCCGCTCGACTGCTGAATCGGAGATCTTCATGCGTTCCCTCAGTTCTGCTTTCTGCACTTCTAGTTCCTCGTTTGGGATTCTGACCTCGTGACATTGTGAAACAGTTTACTACCGTTACACCACCCGCTACCATTTGAAGTTTTGTGTGCACAATTGAAACATTTCGTATGAATTCCGGTAGTTTTATATGTTGTGAAAATTTAATACAATTTATGGAATCTGCATGTGCTTCGTAAAATTAAACACGATACATGCGAACTTACTGCAACGTTGTAAAGAAATATTCCATAGCGATAATAGTGATGGAGCAGACATCAAGTGGTTTGCACAGTACAAGGAATGCAATAAGAGCACCTCCGTGCACCTCGGCCCGGTGGCGATGTTGATGGAGGGGCATCACAGCAATACCTACAGGAAAGTGATACGAAACTGCTCCGTACTGCTCTGAGCACATTGAAAAAGCTGGGGCCCCTCTACCTGCTTGACTCTGGAGTATGAAGTGGGTGATAGAAGAGTGGGTTAACAGTACTAATGAAATTTGGTATACTAAAGCATCGGTAACTTTACCTAAAGCCATTTCCATAGAACACAATGTACTCAAAAAGAAAAAAAATTAAGGCAGCTTTGCAGTGGTGAGTGCAAAGTGTGAAGGATCAGCGGAGTTGGTGCAGCCGAGAGAAGCAAAGCCAAATTATAGAAAGGTGTTATTTAGCAAGGTCATAATTATCAAGGTCTTAATTAACATGTTTTAATTAACCAGGTTTTAATTACTATTCACCTAAATAGCATGGTCTTCACTTGCAAGGGACTTATTACTAAGGTCTTAATTGCATCCCATGCTGAACCAATCGGCACAGCTTACAAAGGGGTGCATGCTGGTTCATAGGAATTACAGTTTCCTTGGAACAGTGGACGGTATAATGTCAGAAAAACCTCTGTAAAACACAGGGCATTTGTCCGTAATATTGATAGGACGGTGTTTCACTGCTGCCGCATTACACGACTTTAGAAAAATGTGCACGTAGAAGCTTTACCCATTCCTATCACCTCACAATGTCTAAACATTGCTTTGTTTCTAGTGTGTGTTTGTTTATGTGTGTGTATGTGACTGCCACTACAAGAAAAGAGCAGGAATGCATTTGTGACCATCGTGATTTGGTGTGTCCCTTTTTGTAGCAAAAAGCGAGAGAAAACCGGGCGGCCAGTCGCATTCAGAAGTCACAGGCATGTATCGTCTGCTTTTTTGCGTCCTCCTCTTTCTTTTTTTGTCTCTCCTTTGTCGCTCTGCTAAGGTGGGCAAACAGTGAAAGCCTTTCTCGGAATCTGCAAGAGGTGGCTGTGCTTGCAAGATGTGCCACTATGAGTTTGAGTTGTTCTCCTTGCATGTGTGCAAGGCCTAACTTTCGTAACTTGGGCTCAATGTCACAACATTAAGAGGACGAGCTTTTAAAAAAATGAAAGTCTGATGATATGCTTACATATTTAATTTTCACATAGATGTAGCATTTTCTGATGCACAGTAGAACACTATTACTTTTATGAGACCATAAAGAAAAGGAACGCAACACTTGTAAAAACATTAAATCTGATAATGATTGCTCGAAACGATGATGGACTACACCATTATCCCTTGCTCTTCATCAATGACGTGGCACTGATGTACTGGCGGGAATAGGAACATTGTGCTCCTCAGGATGATTTTAATGGATGTACACCACGAAGTGCCATGTGAAATATAATTGTTGATGATGAATACGCATATTCATAAAGTGTTGCTTGTGTATTTTTACCACGACATCCTAAAGTATGAAGGCCAGCCTAAATAAGGTTTGCTAAACACGAGTGGGATAGTTTTCTTAAATGCCAGGGACTCTGTTCGTTTGCCATAACACATGAAGAATGTGCAAGCTTTTATGTATAAGAGCTCTATACCGATTGGAAGCCCGTATGCATTTTTGCATTTGGAAACGGGGACCCATTCCTGTAAAAATGAACAGTAAGCTAGGTTTGTCTGGCCCTGAAACTTTTCTTGACTAGCATTTAATGTTATCATTGTTTCATTGTTGCTGCCCATGTTCATTTCCACATGGTACTTTCAGTATTTGCCCACCTGTCTATGTTCTGTTTTATGTTTCTGCCACCTTGTAGAGTAATGCTGTGTTTGCTGCTTTTTTTTGTTTTATGCACCAGCTATGTTGTAGACTTTTGTGATTGTATCTGCAGCGCTTATAGTATTTTCTTGCTGCTTTTTAGGTGAGGCTTCATGTTCCTTTTTTTTTTACGGTTTTGCAGATAAGCTCTATGGCTTTTAAGCTCAGTAGACAATACTGTCATGTTTCCAGCTGGGATAACTTCATATTTGTATTTTCTAGAACCAGTGCAACACTTTACACTTTAAAACTTGAATGTTTCATAGTTAGTATTAGCTTTATCACACGTCTACAATTAAAAAAGATCAGGATAGTGAAAGAAATATAAACTGTGCCTTGGGTGTTGGGTATTATTTCTCTGTCCTTGACTTTCCTTTGCAACAAACAGGTCACACATAGGTTATATTTATGTGCAATTTATGCTCAGTAAGTTAAAGTATATCAGTGTGCAATACATTACAATAATCTGATATTGAAAATGTTCTAAAGCATTTAACTAAACTGTAAGGAAAAAGAACACAATCATAGTATAAAGTGATAGATTAGTAAAATTTGCATGTGCAGTTCATTTAAAACAAGCAAATGTAATCCAGGATTTTTACTGTATGGAATATAGTGGAATAGTATGCAAATATGCACAAGGCAAGTTGTAAAAATTCACACATTGACTTTGCCTGTATGTCAATTTGATTTTGCATACTCCTCTGTGTAGTCAGTAGAGGTTAGGGGTCTGATATTCTAGATACAAAATCAGCGATTCTGATTTGTACCTCAGCATACAGCATGCTGAAAGCTTTAGGTTCTCGGAATGTTGCTTTGCAGAACCACTGGAAACGAGCTCTTTCATTGCAATTTGCATTCCGCCTTCCTACGCATTGCATACCGCATTTGGTCGTGCATTGAAGATGCCTTGAGTTGCATTGCTGTTGCACTAAGCCTTGCCTCTGTAGGAAAATGAAAAAGGCAGCGTTATACTATGGCCACTCGATAAAAAATAAGGCACGGCCTGTTGCAGTGCCCTGAAATACACAAGCACAAGCAGGAAAGCTGCATTACTGCATTGACAGCTACCTTTGTGTTAGTCTAGTAAACGCACAGCCACACACAATTAGAACAAAAAAAAAGAAATAAAAAGAGAGATAGGGTTGTGGCACTCTCTAGCTGCTGCATTCATGGTGTCTTTGAACAACAGCAAAGGATGTAAGCATCAAGGACTCTGGATTTTTGTGTGACACCAAATGTTTTTAAAAGTCCTTACGATAAGATAAAGCTTCCAAAAGAAGTGGTGCATTGAGAGAAGTGTTGCTGACGTTCCCTCAAATAATATGTGGGAAGAGTTGGAGGATACTCAAGAAAACTCCCATCACAAGGATCCTCGTGCGTTCTGTGAACTACCTTAGCACGACCAGTCTTGTGGCACCGTAGCGCGATAAGTTTAGCTAGGCAGCTCCCGCTGTTTTCTTGGCACGCAACAGGCCGCACCTTCTTCTTCTTCTTTTTTTTTTGTTATATATATATATATATGATGAGCAGCCATGGCTACCCATTGTTTTGAAAGGAGTCTTCTTCTGGCTAATAGTTGCCCAGTGCAAAAAAAAAAAATGAAAGAAAGCCGTGTGGTGCAAGTGGCAACGCCAGCTACGCCATTTATGCAGCCGTTAGTTGTACTGCAGTGTGCCTTTGTAAAGGTCGAACCACGTGGCACAATTTTTGGCATGATTGGTACGTTGTAGCGAGTGAGCATCGTTTCGAAGCAGGCTCCTGTGGAATTCACGTCGCTATGCTGTGCCATTGGGAATGGAAAATAATGTGCTGTACTGTGCAGTTGTGCCCCCATCTACCAATGATATTTTTGCACTAGTGCACATCACTCTATACATTACTCGTTACACTCAAACTTTTTTTTATAAGGAAGTTGCACCTTGCACGAAAATAGGCTCATTATGTCCAAACATTTTTTATAAAACTGTATTCTTAACGCTATAACTATTGTAAAACAACTCATCGTTTACATTGATTTACTGATGTTTTGTTATATCGGGGTTCATTATGTCGAGGTGTAAGTGTATTAGTTTCCTGAATACCACCAGATAGTGTTCCCTCTGTGCATCCAGGTAAAACAAATCGGCAGAGCACCTTGCAAAAAGGGCACGCACATTGTAAAATGACTTGGGAAAGAGCATTTGCACCATTAAGATGCATTTTCATTTCTCACTGTCTTGGTCTTATAAATAACCACGGACACGTTGTTGTTTGAGAGTTTAGCAATCGGGACTATAAATACAGCGTAAAGCAAAGCCAGGCATGTAGATAGCCGTGCGGCCGGCACGCACATGCTGCACCTATTCAGGCGTCCATCTTTCATTCATTTTGCGTCGTGTTGTCACAAGCGAAAAATGCGCCACACAATTCTAGCTTACCGGTGCTCATAAGAGACTGCATTCTTATGGCACGACATGCATCCACCCTGCTGCTTCCAGGCATTTCGCTGAGCTCAGCTGGCCGCTTGCTCGTGCGAAGTCTTGTCCCCTGCGCAGTGTTGCTTAAATCATTCCCCTTTTGTGCACGTGCATCAGCAACGCGTGTCTGTTTTGCATGGCAGTCGCAATATTTGTGCTATCTGCGCAAAAGGTGATTGTGGCCGTCCTGAGAAGCCTCTCACAATGAGCGTAGAATGCGGCTGGTTTTTCAGAGCTGGACAGCTTTACAAGTGCACTTTGTGTGAATGGATTTGTTTGCAATTGTTCGCGGCCCCTCTCATCCAGACGACTATTCTTGTCTTGTTGTTGCTGCCAATTTTGTTGTTGTTTCATTGTGCCACTTTACTCACTTGGTACGATGCCTGCCGTACCCAATCTCTTGCCAATCTTCGGTACTTGATGTGGCCTTCAACATTAGCACCTCGACAGTGTTTGATGTGCAGGGCTGAAGTGTAGGCGCAGTGGCGTGGTCCCCTGCCACATGATAGCACCATTGCCTTCTTGAGAGTAGAGTGCTGTTCCATCACAATTTTCTATCACAACGCCTAAAGATACAGTCGACTCCTCCTAAACGGAACTTGAAGGGGATCCATAAGACTGGTCCATTTATCAGAAGTTTGATTCAAGCAAAGTACACTTATTTAGTGAATCAAAACCTTTGTTCAAATTGCACGAACCTCACCGTACTCATGAGGATGAGTAGAAGAAAAAAAGGAGTGAAAGGTGGTTTGTTTGGCAAGCTTGAGTTGTTTTTTTTCACAAGGTACGCACCCATGCCCGACAAACTAGCCAGAAATTTTGGACAAGCCTCATTCTCAAAATAGCGCTGTAGAAGTTCAACAGCCTCTTTAGCTGATCGGTCTGGTGGCACCACTGCACTGGCAATATTGTCATCACATTCATCACTGGAAGGTCGATCCTCATCTTGTACTTCAGCAATCATTTCCTCGGCAGTCCCCTCACGACAGGTACGAACATTTTCATCAACTGATTCGTATTCCTCCAAAGTGAAAGGGGCAGAGGGTGCGATCTCACTGAATGCTGCCTCAATGTCGGCATCAACAGGGCTTTCTTCTTCATCAGGTACTGCTTCTTGCACTTGAAAGCCAGCATGATGAAAGCATCTGCGTATTGTTGTTGCCTTCACTTGCCCCCAGGCACGGGCCAAAATGTGGATGGCTGCCAATAAATCTATGCTGTAGCATTTCCCACTGTCTGCACAAAGCAGCAATCAATGGAGCAATTGTCTGCGGTAATGAACTTTAATGTTCTGAATAACCCTTTGATCCATCGGCTGGATCACTGCCATTGCATTGGCTGGCAAGAACTCCGGAGTGATGGCTTGGAGTCAAGCTGACCGTGGGCTGGGCAATTATCCACGATGAAGATAACCTTCCTGCCTTGCCTCATAAATCTTGCGTCTTCCTCCCGTAGCCAGTTTTCGAAAATGCCCATGGTCATCCACCCTCTTCCGTTCGCATGGTACGCAACGGGCAGGTGTTGAACATTTTTGAAACAACGTGGGTGCCTTGATTTTTCTATTACCAACAGTTTCAATATCTCATCTCCTGCCTTGTTTGCACCCACCAGCACAGTGATGCGATCCTTACTGCGTTTTCTTCCACTACTGGCCTTGCCTTTGAAGGTGAGAATATTTGATGGAAGTGCCTTATAAAAAAGACCCATGTCGTCGAGGTTTAAGGCGTCTCGTGGCTCAAAGCTCATCAAAATTTCCCTGAGCCATCCTTTTTGTCAGTCGGTTCAAATGTCCCTGTTGACTGCAGCACTCTCACCCGAGATTGCTTTGAAGACTAGGCTATGGCGTGTTTTAATGCAGCTGAACTATCCGTCGCTTAGGACGAAGTTCTCAACACCCGCTTGCATGGCGATCTCTCGAGCTTTCTGCTCGAGAATTGGTCCGCTTATGGGCAAATTGGCCTTCCGTGCAAGCTTGAACCACAGAAAAAGAACTTTCTTTAGTTGTTTATAAGGCGTCGTCTGCATCTGTTTAGATGTAAAGGTCCCGTTGTTTACAGCGCCTTCAATCTTTTCTCTGCCTTTGAAGATCCGCGACAGTGTCGATTTCGGGATGTTGTATTTTTTTGCCACTTCCGTCTTGGGCAGGCCGCTTCAATTGAGCTCCTGAAGACTTTTCAGCTATTTTTCAAGCGATGGTGCATGGTGCGGCCGCTTCCTTTCTATCAGGCTGAAATAACATCGTGATCCACCGCACTTAGCCACACAAATAGGCCTAACACACAACTGCTTCACCGACTCGGCTCCCACAGCCACCACAAGCGAGAATGGCTATTGGATTGGCTTGTCTCAAGGTGCTGTCATGGTTGTGGGACTACTTTGGCCTTAGCGAGTGTATGCTGTGTTGAGAGTTTGTGCCATTTAACTGTAGGTTACCAATAAGCACTGTTTTGAGTAACCGATGAATTTTACTGCGCAACACATAGAAATCCAGCCATTAGAGCCCGTTTAGTTTCGTTTATGAGGCATTTTCGTTTAAGCGAGTTTCGTTTATTGGGAGTCCACTGTATCTTGCAGTTCTCTTTTTGTGTATGTGGCTCTATTATGGGGAAGGCCTGTGCAATATAATAAAATAGTAGGAAGCTTTTTGAGAATATAATATATAACTTGGATGTCCATGGTGGCACTCACAGGAAATGATTATTGCCAGGTTTGCTTACCGTGTTCATTGTTCAAGAAATATCACTTTTTGAGAACAGTTCTTTCGTGCATGTGTGGGGGGTGGACATTGAGTGAGGCAGCCACAGCCGTGACAAATTATCAGCTTATTGAGCGTTGTGTCATACCATTCATACGTCTGTGTTCAGATTGTCACCTTCCGGTGTAGTACTGGTTTTCGCAGTCCATACTTCTCGGCGGCTGGTCGCAAGTGCGTGGCTGTGGTGCACGCTTTGAAACTTTTTGTGTTTGGCGACACTGCAGTCCTGTTTCCTATTCGACAGTAATTCTTGATGCGAACCGTGCGGAAGTCCGTCACATTTTTTTGTGTTGACATGGTCAAGAGCTGCACACGCTAGGTGGTAATAGTTGTAGCGAGCAGCTTCTTGTATTTTGAGCACTCTCAAACCGAAACTGAAACTGGTCAATAATGAGGGGCCTGTAAGTAATTATCTGTCACGTGCCATAGCAAACGATGTTTTGTGTCATGGTTAACAGGCCCCCAGCAACACATCACAGCAGCCCTGCTACGGTAGTCTAGTGGCTAAGGTACTCGGCTGCTGACCCGCAGGTCGCGGGTTCGAATCCCGGCTGCGGCGGCTGCATTTCCGATGGAGGCAGAAATGTTGTAGGCCCGTGTGCTCAGATTTGGGTGCACGTTAAAGAACCACAGGTGGTCGAAATTTCCAGAGCCCTCCACTACAGCGTCTCTCATAATCATGTGGTGGTTTTGGGACGTTAAACCCCACATATCAATCAAACACATCACAGCAGACAAACGCGAGTCCAAAGTCTTTGTGTCAGTACCCCATTAATGAATGATACTTCATGAATTGAAAGATTTGCGTATAAAGTAAGGGGGACTTAAGTTCAACATATTGAAGAACAAAGTAGTTCATTGTTACACCACATGCAAAGAGATGCGCTGAATGTTAGAGTCAACTCTACTAGTGTACTGTTTTTTTTTTAATTTTCATATAATTAACAAGTTATAAGATTGGTCACTGGGGTACATTTCTCTTATTATGGGTCGTTACTTATATTTAAATTCACTCAAGTGGCTTTGCCTGAGGGCTGTGCTTTGGAAAATAAAGGTGCTTTTGCCCAAACTGTGGTCATGGCGTGCACCTTAAACAGGACCCCGGTAAGGTCGCGCGCGAGCAGAAGTCACCACGGGAAGTGGAGCAGGAGCGACAGTGGAAGCAGATCCAGCATGTTCGTCAACAGCAGCAGCAGCAACAACAGCAGCAGCAGCAGTCTCAACAACAGCAACCGCCACAGCAGCAACAGCCACAGGGGCAACAGCCACAGCAGCTGCAGATGCAGCACCAGCTGCCACCACACCTCATGGCTGACCAACAGAGGCCAGCTGGTAAGGGCGGCATCATTTGAATTTATTAATTGCATTTATTTACTTTAAAAGGGTAAAAGGAGCCAACAGCTGTGAACTTGGGTTATATAGCACTGTACTCTGTGTATATGGCATCATATGATGAGAGAATAGGGAGTGATTTCCAGCTGAATCTAAGAATTGTAAATTCCAGGCTGCATGATGCCTTATAGTAGTTGGCTCACATGTTCTCAGGTGTCTCAACTGATCAGCCATGTTTTCTGAATACAGTGAAACTTCGTTAATACGTACCTGCAAGGCATGCTCTAAACTTACTACGCATTAACCACCAGCAAAAAATTTGCATCTCCGGACTTGTGCTATCGCCGCCAACAAAAGAATAAATGCAATGCCGCAGAAAATATTACCTAAAGTGCTCGCCACAAAGCCATTTTTTTCTTTTTGCCGAAGTACAGAAAAGATTTTGCCACTCTCGCCCAATCGTGCGATAGCACCCGGTGGCGACGCCAAAGAGCATTTATAAACTACTGTGGGGTTCGGCGTATGCAGCTTGGTACATTGACAGAACGGACAGCGTGCAGTATGACTAAAACAGTGCAACTCTTGCTGGACCGTGCGCGTGTTGGCATCAATGCTGCAAGATCTTGGTGTCTGCGACCCGCAACACTGCTAAATGTTACTTTAGAAAATAACCCAATTTTAGCATTATTAAGTGTCTATTTCCCTTGCATCGTAAACACCCTCATGTGTCGGTTGATATCATGCCTTCCTTCCTCCAATTTCTTTTGTGTGTGTTCTGTGCAGTGGGAAAGAGCCATCAGTTGATGCTGGGAGAGACCTCTCCAGCGGGGTCCCTCTCGCCATCTGCTCCTTCACCAACTTCTTCACAGCTCATTGGAGCCACTGCTCAGGTCAGTACCCACGGATAGATGTGTCATCTAGATTATGAAAAACCATTGCAAGGAAACTGTTGCAGCAGCCAACGTTTCAACTACTGCACTTGTCAAAATGTTGGAACTATATTCCCTGTTTAGATATTGGTCATCGCTGTAGGCTTCAGTCTTTTTTTTTTTTTCTTCAGAATCTTGTCTGGACTAGTAATCCTTGCTTGTGTGGATGCCTCGGAAGTGCTTTCTTAGAAGAAATATTAAGAAAAAAAATAAGTGTCCAATGTGAGGTGTCCTCTAAACTTGGCCGCTCACAGTCTTGGACTCAACTCTAATACGACGACACCCAGATGTGACTTACTGGTATTTATGTTGCGAAATCAGCTGATAGGTTGGTCCAGTGTCTTTTGAAGTGTTAAATGCAACTTAGTCTTTCAAAGTGCATTGAAGGGCACAAAAATGGTTCTTAGATGGTTCAAAGCCCCAAAAAGTGCAGAATTACCTTTTTCAATGTCTTCCAGATTTTTTGGGACGTTAAACCCCACATATCAATCAATCAATCAATGTCTTCCAGATTGCCGAATCTCCTGATGCAGAGTGTTCCCAAATGAATTATACTACTCATAAAATCGGTCCAAACAGCAAGTCCTCAGTAGCATCATTGTTCTTAGTGTTCAGCTATCTCATTATTGTTTAGACAATGATTTTCAAACCTCCAACAGTCGAACTGATGTTTTATACTTTGATAACACCAAACATGTAAAAAAAACTACAGTGGAACTTTGGCTCTACGTCTTCCCAGTTTCGCGACTACCCACATTTTACATCGAATCGGTTGGGTAACGGCAAAGTTCCCATATAAATAATGTATTAAATACCATGGTTATACGACACAGTTTAACGCTGATCCCGCATCTTACGCTTACCTTCAGATTCCGTCCAAAAGAACAAAAACATCTATTCAAATCAAACGTCGACCAGATATTCATGAGTGCAAATAATAAACTTGCGTTTGCCCAGGTTGGCGATCGGACAAGTAGAGAGTGAGACAGGATGTCTTAGAATGAAAAATTTATTTCCTGAAAGTTCATGTGCTTCTACTGATGTCTCAATCGTGTGCGTACATATCAGAGATCGTTACATTTAACCCCAGTTGAATGCCATAACTGCTGCTCGTTCTCTTCATCGGTTACAGAGCCCACTGTCTCCTGCGCAAGCGCAACGCTCACCCGGCCCTGTGCGTATGCCTTCAGCGCCCGTGAGCCCTCTGATTCAAGTGTCTCGAGTACGTCCCCCTATAGACCCCAGTCGCCTGCCTCCATCGTCACCTGATTCCTATGGCCCTGCCCCTGCGCCACCACCTCCTCCACCACTGTCGGGGCAGTCGGCTGGTCCAGAACGCTTCCTCCAGCCACTCAGACCACCCGGAATGGCTGCGCCACCACAGCGAGGTCCACTTATGCGCCAGCCTTCCCAGGATGAGGCAACACCGCCGCCTCTGCCACGAAGCACACCCCCCCACACACCCTCGCCTACTTCCAGGGCTCCTCCTTCCATGGACCCATATGCCCAGATGCCGGGCACACCAAGGCCGGCTCCGATGTCCGATGGGGGCTACCATCCTGGATATGTGCGATCTCAAGCTGCTGCAGCGGCGAATGCTCCGAAGTTGACGAGACCTGCAGCCACTTCAGATCCGTATGCTGTGCCGCCTGGAACACCTATGCCACCGGCATCTATGTCAGAGGCACAGCAACAGCATCCCCAGTACTCTCCACAACAGGGTTATGGAACAAGTCCACGAGCAACTCCACAAGCCACACATGTGAGTGGATGTAACCTTTTACATGATTGATAGGGCACAGGTGGTGTCCTTTGGTCTTGCACGATAGCAGTGCTTGTATTTAGTGCTTGCCATAGTGAGGTCTATTACAGTGGTATTTCATAGTTTACTCACTTGTGGTATTGCTTCAGAGCAGCTATTAATGTCAGTGCAATGTAGGGGCTACTAAGGCAGGCTTTCATGCAGCAGTGTACTCAGTCGAGTAACAATCGGAGTATCATTATAGCCTCAGCACATGGTTGCCCAGCCGTGGTGGTCTAGTGGTTAAGGTGCTTGGCTGCTGGCCTGCAGGTTGCGGGATCGAATCTTGATTGCGGCGGCTGCATTTTCGATGGAGGGGAAAATGCTGTAGGCCCGTGTGCTCAAATTTGAGCCCATGTTTAAGAACCTCACGTGGTCAAAATTTCCGGAGCCCTCCACTACGGCGTTTCTCAAGATTATATGGTGGTTTTGAGACATTACACTCCAAATATCAATCAATCAATTCAGCTCATGGTTATACCGAAAACCCATTACAGGCTTCCATGGAAGTGCTCACAAGTCCAACGCAGCCGCAGGCCCCCCATCAGCAGCAGCAGCAACAGCAGCAGCAGCAGCAACAGCAGCAGCAGCACCAGCAGCAATCATCGCAACAGCCTCAGCGGTCGCCACAACATCAGTCACAGCCAATTCAGTCTCCTTCAGCGTCACAAGCCCCAGAGCCCTTCGGAGGCTCAACTGATCCTTATGCAAGGCCTGTGGCAACGCCGCGTGTGCCGTCTTCTCCTAGTGCGGGCACTCCTCCGAGTGCTGTTGGAGTGCGGCCTGAGGAGATGGTCATTGGTGGAGAGCAGCAGGTGCTAGCGAGACAGCAGCTTCGGGACTTGCTGCAGCGCCAGTTGAAAAAAGAACAACACCCGGGCGCACCACCACAGTCACCCCTGGGGCCCCCTCACCAGAAGCTCCCGCAGCAGTGGCCGTCGCCACAGCAAGCCATGCAGCTGGGTTAGTGCTGCTTGAATGTTATGAACTGTGCACATTGTGTGACAGTGTTAATGTCACCCGTCAAATTTGTACTGTGTGGACTTCTCTAAAATACGTTGGCTGGCAAGCTGGCTTGTGCATTGGTTGTTGGGCTAGTGAGCGCAACTTGGTGTGAATGCAGAAAGGAAACGGTCAAGGACAGCGCTGTGTCATTGCCAGTTTTTTTCTACACCATGAAAATGTGCAGCCCTCGTTTAATTGCTAAGTAAACCTGTTTATGAGTATATGTTATCCAGTCTTTATGTTCAAGCGCATTGTTAAATTAATAATTGTGTAGAATGACAGCTGTGGACATCCATTTGCGCTAGCACATGTACCCTCCAGCTACCTAGCTTTGGCTGCATAACCACAGAGTGCTCAATTGTAGTGCCTGAAAGGCACCTTTGTCGCAATATGAAAATGTGATGCAGTGAAGCTTATTGAAAATCTGAAGGGATCTCTGTCTATTAGACGTTTACCATATTCGTCTTTGAAAAGTTCAAATAGTAAAGTTTAAGTGTACCATCCAGCTACCTAGCTTTGGCTGCATAACCACAGAGTGCTCAATTGTAGTGCCTGAAAGGCACCTTTGTCGCAATATGAAAATGTGATGCAGTGAAGCTTATTGAAAATCTGAAGGAATCTCTGTCTATTAGATGTTTACCATATTCGTCTTTGAAAAGTTCAAATAGTAAAGTTTAAGTGGGTATCGAATCAAGTAGCTAACGCTATCAGAAAAATTTTGAATATTCGTACTCTCTACTAAGTTTTCTCCTGAATGTGGTTCACTATGTGCAGGAGCACAGCAATTTTAAAAACTGTGGCATCTAACTAAAAATGGTGACTGTATGGTTTTGTTATGAATTTTAACATTTTGTCGTAGCATTCTTTTGAATATGCACTTTCTGTCCTTGTTTCTGCGTAGGCATGGCACTACAAGGGAACCGAATAGCCATGGGTGGACCTGGAGAACTAGGATTTCGCACTCCACTTCCACCTGGAAGCATGGCTTCCCGTAAGTTGTTGTTGGACTCGATAATTTTATGCTTCGTAGAATGACACTTTTATGTGTTGTTTTTTCCCAGGGGTGTCTCCTAAGCACCCTGGCCATAAAATGCTGACGTTTTATCGGGAACACAACCTGAAAGCCGTCATGCCTTTATAGCTATTTGGACGCATATTCAGGAGTCTTGGGTGGCATAAATTAACTTACTACAGTCACCGACCGTTTCGAGGATTCCCGCCGAAAAGTCCAAACTGTTGAGAGCCGGAAAAAGGGATTTACCTAGAAAAAAAAAAAGCACTTTCATTGGCCCAGTGGCTGAAAAACTTGTCAGTGCAAATGTGTACACAAGCATGATCACAGACAACCAACACTGCCTGTATTTCAGCTAGTGTTTGGCCATAACTGTAGGTTGCAGTGCTGTTATGGCCTGTGCTAAATGTGCGTTTGGTAACAGGGGGGTGGGGGGGGGTGCTTAATCGCAGTCACAATTCCCCTGTGCTGGTTCGGGGACCTGAGAATCATCGCCCAACTTGGCGAAAACTTCTTAGCAACATTAAATTGAGGTCAGCCGTCTATCATCTTGCGGCTGTTTTCGTCATCATCAGTATCTTGTAGTTGCCGTATTTCATCATTTCGTACCGAGGGCGCAGATGGGTGGCGATGGTCGGAGCTGTGTTAGTAGATCAGGCCTAACCACAGTAACAGCTGACAAGCAAACTCAAATGCTGAAAGGGGAACCATTTGAGGCTAGTTCATGCTGCAGCGCTCATGGTCCTGGCTTCATCTCTTTCGTACGCGCACCCACTTGAATGTCACAACGACCTGACTCGGAGTGTGGCTTCACTCAGCTTGCAGTTTTGTCGTGGTAGCCATTTAATGCATACTCTGTTGGCTAAAGCCAAAAAACAGCTTTTAAATGTAGTCAAAGCACATAGCCTTCAAAATAGGCAATTCTTATTTCTGCATCAATTCTACACTGGCATGGTCTCTAGCCATTGCCAGTGTGGTCACGCAACCTTTAAGTTCTGGCTACCTACCAAAGATATTGTAAGCATTGTAAAGAGCTGGTCATAGCCTTTGACGCTGCACTATCGGCCAGCTGGAGTCCGAAAAAATTAACGGCGCACTGTCGGGCATCCGAGTTTTTGTCACGAGTTCATATAATTCAATAAAATAAGTGATGGTGCTGAGGTGTCCGAATGAACAGGCATGTCTAAATTTTCAGTTGAATAAACGGTCAGCGACTGTGATCCGTGCTGCAGTGTCTCTTACTGCGAATGTGTAGCTTTGGAAGGGTATATGTCATATATCTATGCATTTTCTTAACCTTGTACAGATAAACCTCAATGTTGTATTGAAACTCGACCTCTTTTGTGAAGTATGGTGTGATGTAGAAGGGGTTACTCAGTGGGCTTACAAAGTAACCCCTTACTCATCTGAATAGCTGAAAGAATGGAGCTGTAGATGCAAAATTTCAGTTGCTAAAAACAAAAAATATTTTTTTCAGTCTGAAAGTGGTACTAAAATAGAATTTTGTGCAGTTCAACACTGCACCTGTTTATCAATTCTTCGTTTCTCAGCTCAGCTCTTACGTTTCATGGGTCCATGTTTCTTTTTATGGTTTCATGAGAAACATGTCAGTGGGGTTTCGCTGTACATAGCATTCTGTGGACGAGAAGTTGTTGAAATGTACATACAGTGGACTCTCTTTAAGACGAACTCGAAGGGACCACTATAATTTCTTTGTCTTATCAGAAGTCTGTACTATGATAAGTGCTCCCCAAAGCCAAATGCTAACATGCCAAGTACACTAAAAAATGTTTCTTGAAAACACTGAATTAAGTATACTTATAATGGGGAGGAAGGGAACAAGAAAACGCATTTATTTGGCTAAACTTGATAAAAACTATGATTTTCAGTAGAGTATTTAGACTAATCTAACTGTGTACTCGGTTTTGCAAATTCATAATAGTTATGCTCATGAATAATTGCTACTATATTTTAATGACAATACTGTAGCATGACCCTATTTTTTGCAATTATAAAAAGATAAAAATGAAGAGACAAGCACAGTTTCCCTGCAAAGAATGGAAAATTTATTCTTCTGACTGTTCACCTTTTGATAGGCTGTTTTGCGGGCTTTGCTATCACTTTTGGATGGGCCTTCGTTGCATACCGCTACCTTGACAAAGCCAATATATGCAAAGTTGGTTATGAAAGTTTGCAAGCGTTCCTTTGAGGTTTGGATATTTTGTTATTTTCAGCCCGCAGTAACTTTTCCTGAATGACATTCAGCTCAATACCTGACACAGCTATATTTAGTGTGCAGAATTTACCTCCCTTTTTTCGGGCACTTCATGATGAGAATGGCGCATCACAAGTTGTGGCATTTCACTGAGAACAGTGTCATGCGCTAACCCTAAATCGCGCACAATACGCCGCTACGACTTGGCATTCTCTCCAACCAGGCCGAACCCCCCTCTCTCCCACACACGCAACCCCCACAACTCCCAGTCCCAATGATGATGATGGTGGCATCATGTAGTGCCCTCTCTCGGCCAAGTCCCAATGATGATGACGCCGTCACATAATGCCATCTCTCGCTGCTCTGTCTCAGTGAGGACCCTGCTAATGAAGCTTATCAGACGCAAGTTGAGCATCACTCTCGGCTGCTTGCAGAAGCACCACTGCGATTCCGACTCCACTGGCGTCTGTTTCCACCACGAATGGTCTGTTGAGGTCCGGCAAGTTTACAACGACATTGTCGGCCAGGGACTGCTTAAGTGCTCTAAAGGCTTCCTCTTGCTGCAGCTTCCACAGCCAACGTTGTTTTTTCTTAAGGAGTTCTGTGAGTGGATGTGCAGTGAGTGAAAACTGAGGTATGAACCCTCTGTAATAGCCTGCTAGTCCCAGGAAGGCCTGCAGCTGTTTGAGTGTTGTTGGTTGAGGATAGTCTAGCACCGCACGCACTTTTTCCTTATCCGTCCTTTACTGCCCGGGCGATATTTCGTAACCAAGGAACTTCAGGTATTGACAGCACACGTGCACCTTCTTTGTGTTAATGGTCAGCTGTGCCGAACTTATTTGCTACAACACCTCCCGAACATGCTCGATATGATCCTCTAGGGTATCCGAATACACCAGGACATCATCAAGAAACGCAATGGCAAACTGGTGATTGATTCCCTCCAGGAGTCGGTCCATCAAGGTCTGGAACGTGGCAGGACCTCCGGCAACTCCAAAGGACATTCTCATGAACTCGAAGGTTCCCCAATGGCAAACGAGTGCTGTCTTTGGAATATCCTGCTCTTGAACAGGGATTTGTAAAAACCCTGTGAAAGATCAAAACTTGCGAACCACCTGGGTCGTCCCAGCTGTGCCAGCAACCAAACAGTCGTGGGCATGGGGTAGACAGGCACCTTAGTGCGTGCATTCAGCTGGCTGTAATACTCAGCCATGCGGTAGCCACCAGACTTCTTTTCAAGCGGGACTGGAGCACTGGCATGCTGACTTTGGCTAGGGCGGATGAGGTTCTGTGCCAGCAGGTCTTGAAAGCAGTTGTCCAGTGATGGCCTGCTTCTTGGCATTCACTGGTCGCAGTTTGCATCGAACAGTTGGGTTGTCTCCCGTGTCTATGCGATGCTCTGCCAGGGTTGTGTGGGGGTGAAGATTTCACTAAACTCTTCTAAAACGTGTTTCACGCATGGGTCTAGGTCCGACGAGTGGCCGGGAATGATCACATTGCAGGCTGTAGTCGCCTCCGGCACACTGGCATCGCCCTCAGCAAAAATGCAGTTCAGACTGTCTCCAAAATTCTCCACTGCTTCTGGCTGTTCCTTAACGGCCTTGACAAAGGGCACAATTCTTTGTGGTTCTGTGCCGACTGTCCACCCACCAAGTGACACGTGCAGAGAGATGCCACTCACTGTCAGGAAATCCCTACCAAGGACAACGTCACGGCACAGGTCAGGAACGCACAAAAACTGCTGTCTGCGGCAACTGGCAGCCCACTCAATCTGGCACTTCAGAGACATGGTTGACTGCGACCAGCTTGATGCCAAACGCAGCACGCGTACGTCTGCCATGGGTTTGGCTCCAGAAGCTTGGGCCGCCGGCGCGGCGTGCGGTCCGAAGAAGCTTACACTTGAGCCTGTGTCTAGCAGGGGCTTGAACGTCGACGACCCGATACGGTCGTCCATAAGGGGCTCTTTGCCACCGGCTGTGGTCGCTACTTTGTGCGCACTGCCGTAGGTGCTCGCCAGGGCAGCACCTACCGCCACTGGTTTCCCGGGCACTGTGCTTGCAGGTGACCCGACCGCTGGCAGCGGAAGCAAACGGGTGGCCCCATTCGTCGACCCGTGGCACAGTTACGAGATATGTGGCCGAATCCACCACAGTGATTGCACTGCACACGCATTGCTCTATTCGTGGGCTCCTGCCGCGGCATCGGTCCCGGCCCGTAGGGTGAGAACGGAGGCACTGTGTCGCACGAGTACTGCCGGGGTACGACGGGTCCAGCGCAGCTGGATGCAGTGGCCAGTGATAAGTCAGCGGTACCGGTGGGGCAGTAGCAAACGAAGTGAACGACGCCGTCACCATAGTGTTCAGCTGCGGCAGTGAGCGATGGTCGGGGGCCGGGCTAGGGCGGAACGCCAGATCTCTGGCTACTTGGTTGCTCGGAAATGGCCGTGGACTGTACTGGAGGCGACGCCAAGCCCGCTTCATTAGGCCGTCGGCTGCCTTCACCAAATCGGCGAGGTTGTTGTAGGCATGCCCCTCCGCCAAATTTTGCAACTGAGGGTGCATCTGCCTCAGTACGCGCTGCTCCATCTCGGCTTCGGAGACCTCTTCCCCGATGCGGTCGTAAAACGTAGCGATCGCATAAATAAACTCCTTCGAATTTTCTTCTGGGTGCTGCGTGCGCTGTTCGAGCTCCACCTTCAGGCGACGCTTCGCATTAATCGACGAGAACTCGAAGCAGAAGGTGGCAGTGAATTGCTCCCACGAGTCGAACCCGCGCACGAACCGCCACCACGACTTCGCGCTGCCCCGCTGCGGTGGTCTAGTGGCTAAGGTACTCGGCTGCTGACCCGCAGGTTGCGGGATCGAATCCCGGCTGCGGCGGCTGCATTTCCGATGGAGGCAGAAATGTTGTAGGCCCATGTGCTCAGATTTGGGTGCTCATTAAAGAACCCCAGGTGGTCAAAATTTCCGGAGCCCTCCACTATGGCATCTCTCATAATCATATGGTGGTTTTGGGACGTTAAACCCCACAAATCAATGAATCAATCAATCACAACTGCACGCCGCCCTCGAGGGCAGCCGGTACCACGTGAGTCAGTCGCTTATCGGCGGCGGCCCCCGTCACGAGGCAGAAGTTTTGCAGGCGTTCAAGAAACTCCTCCGGTGACTGCAAGTCTCTAGCACCGGAGTAGGGAGGGAGGTGCGCAGCGGCGAGCCGAGGCGCAGAGTCGTCGGTGACCCGAGGGAACACACCAGTGTTAGCGTTTACAGTCCATGCTCCCACGTGCGGAGCTGTGGGCAGCGGCGTCGCCATCACTCGATCGCGCACAACCGCCGCGATTTGTTCACGCTCCATGGTGGAGCCGTCAGTGCCCAGCAACAGCTCTTCAACGACACCTTGGAGCCTAGCCATGTCGTCCGCTGCTGTTGTCAGGCCTGAAGCCATCCCGGACGAGCCCCCACTTGTCATGCACTAACCCTAAATCGCGCACAACACACCGTTACGACTTGCCACTCTCCCCAACCAGGCCGAACCCCCCTCTTCCCCACACAGGTAACCCCCACAACTCCCAGTCCCAATGATGATGATGGTGCCATCATGTAGTGCCCTCTCTCGGCCAAGTCCCGATGATGATGATGATGCCTTCACAAAACGCTCTCTCTCGGTCACCCTTGCAACAGATATGACGCGCACAGGCCCTATGCAAAACGACGGAAACTTGCCACAACATGTGCTCAGGCGCCATTGTGTGACGATGAAAACAATGCATTTGACTCTTCTGATGGGAGTGCTAGCGCCGCATATGTGGTTTTCAGTTTTATGTGATTACAATGCACAGAAAATATTTGTTCCCGTTTTCACTTTCATTTGGCTTTTTTCGCCACCTTTCCTTTGCGTTTTTCCCTCTAGCTAAGCTTTTGTATTCTTCTGTTCTCTACTGTACTCCTGTTGGGGAATTGAAGAACGTGAGGAGAATACGAAAAAACGAACGCTTTTTGTTGCTTTCTTTGCTGATAAGCTGGCCCTTTCTTCACCTACAGGCTAGGGATGAGGGACATACCAGCTTTACGCGCTGGCCTTTCTTTTCCACCTATCTGGCTTTTTCCCTCCCCAACTTGCTTTCGATCCGCTTTGAGTCTTTGCACCAGAAAGTGCTTTTTTTTTCCCATTTTGCTTTCCCTTGTTCGCCAGAATCCCCGCCATTTTCAGCCACTGCATTGGTTCACCTTTACAGAAGATGCCTGTTATGCGTTCGTCTTAAGCAGTTTTTTTTTCTTTTTTGCATTGAGTCTATGTGAAACCAAAGAAACACTCCCGTGTTGTGCGTCTTTAACAAAAATTTGTCTTAACAGAGTTCGTCTGGTAGTTTACTGTATTTCTTTGTGTCGCAAGTTTTGTTACGGTGAGTTTTGGCGTTAGGAGGATTAACTCGACTTGATACTTTAGCTGTGCACTTCATGCTCGATGGATTTCTCTTTGAGGATTAACTCGACCTGATACCTTAGCCGTGCACTTCATGATCGATGGATTTCTCTTTGGCAACAGAAAAAAAAATAAACAAATCTGTACATCTTAGTCTCCATTTGTCACGATGAAGAGTAAGTTGGTCAGAGATTGGCCAGCATGCTGTCCTTCTCTAACATTTCATGTGATAGTATTGGTGCTGTTGGGGTGCACACATGACTGCATAGAAGGAAAGCCTTCTGCATTCCAGCGACAGTTGTCTTGCACGCAGGCATGGCATCCGTTGAGCAGCAACAGCAGCAATTGCAACTGCAACTGCAGCAGCAACAGAAATCCCTGCCCCCCCAACAGCAGCAGTTACAGCCGCAGCAACAGCTGCAACAGCAGCAGCAACTGCAGTTGCAGCAGCTACAGCACAAGCAACTCGCACAGCAGCAGGCACAACAGCCAGCCCAGCAACTTCATCCTAGCCAGCAGAGTTTCCCACACTGGCAGCATGCCGTCTGAGCCAAGAGACCTCCAGCAACAGCAGCCACAGCAGCCAGGAGCTGTGCGACCGCAGCTTAACGAGCTGCGGCTCCGCATGATGATGCAGCATCGGCAAGAGGTTTTACGCCGGCAGCAGTGGCCGAATCAGATGCACCCACACCAGCAGCAGCAGCTGCAGAGACTTCCGCTGAACCGCCTCGAGCAGTTTGAGCAGCAGCGAGCGGCAGCCATGCAGGCGCAGCACTTGGGCATTCCGCCACAGCACATGCAAGGTGAGCCTCGAGTTTGCTGGGAGTTTTCGTCTATTGTGAGGGGGGGGGGGGGGGCAATGTGACACAAGTGTTTTACTTTGCCAATGTTTGTTTGTGCTCATTATTCACCGGTGCCACGCCACTGCCAGCATAGCAAGGCACCAAATGGGAGCCTAGGGGAACACTCGCAAGGTTACATGCTTGCGTGATTGTAGTCCTACTATACTATGGGGCTTCATCGTTGCATTTATCATCATACGTTGGGTTTTCGCACTTCTTACACTCGCATATGACTAACTGACATAGGGATATGTGTAAAATAAACATTCATAAAAAAGGGATGCTTGCTGGGGTCTGTGTAAAATAAGTGTCCTTATATTCAAATATTCAAAGTGTGAATTAAATAGCTTTTGATCAGTATTGCACTGTTTGTCATGTGTTCTGCTTAGGACCAATAACTCCAGGAGTGGGTTACCAGCATTTTGTCGCACCAATTGTGCCACTGAGTTTCCCTCTCATATTTTTGCATCCATGAGCAACATTATGAGGCCCCTTCGCCTCACTGTGCAACATTTGCTTTTTCTTGCTGTTTCATTCACAACATAGCTAAGCACTTACAAGAGCTTTGTAAGTCTGTTGATGTCTAAAAAAAGACGTCTGTTTTACATACAAGAGGCCATTGGCAGCACTAAAGTCTGAAATGTTTGTGTTTTTGCTCCATAACTCCTTTGAAAAAACAGTTGTCACTGCAGTGAAGTATGGTGTTGTTTTCTTGTACGTGTGCCTGAGCTGACATTGCCTGTACCCCTCTGTAGGGCCCAGATCAGCCATGTTCCGACCGCCATCCTCAGGATTTCCTGACGGTGCTATGCTGTCCAAGGAAGGGAACCTTATCCAGGGTGGCGCCTTCCCTGCTCAAGGCGCTTCACAGCAACAGAGCATGGTGGGAAGCATTATGTCAGGAGAAGGCCAGCCAGGTCAGAGTGGCATGCCCGAGCCACCCCAGCAGCCTCCTCAACACCAGCAGCCACAACAGCAGCAATTTCAACAGCAGCAACAGCAGCAGCCTCAGCAACCTGTCCGAGCTGGTGGTATGAGTAGCACTGATGCTGCTTCGTCTGCGGCTGCTGGCGCCAATGCTGGCTCGGAGGCCCTGCAAACGCAGCCAGCCAAGAAAAAGACGGCTGGGGACTTGGTGAAAGAGGTTGAGGCACAGGGCACTGAAGAACCTGATGACGGCGGTGGTGACATGGAGGATGATCTGGACGATGACGAACTGCTGGGTGAGTTGAGTGGTAATCGAGGCTTTGAGTGGGGGCTTTAGTGCGCTTGGAGACCGATGAACCTTGTTAAAGTGAACAGTGTTTGTATTGTCATATAGCAGTACTAATGTTAAATAGGTTTAGAACACCCATTTTTGTTTGATTGCATAGAGTTTTCAGTCTAGATTATTGTGATATGTATTGTAACTCTTAGTGTGAGAAAAATCATGTTCTCTAATGGCCACTAAATGTCTGATACCCTACATGCTATACTACAAGAGCAATTACTAATTCCATATTAGAAATCTACACACAAGCATACATAAATTCTGCATCTTTAATCAAAATTGATCAAGAGTTACAACAACAACAAAAAAATAGTTTTCAACGCACCAGTGTTGCGCTTGGAACACTTTCTTTAGTTTGCTTACATTATTTCTTTTTTTTCTTTCAGGTCTTGGAAATGATTTTAATATTCTCGAGTATGCTGATCCGGAGCTGGATCGAGCCTTTGTAGGAGAAGGAGAGAAAAGCAACATCCTCGACGAGCACCTTGACTTGGACGACAAAGAAGACGACCTGGACGAGGTGGGGCGTCAGGAAACGGACACAAAGGATGACGATGCAGCCATGCCTCAGGGAGGTGGGGGTGTCAAACAGGAGCCTATGGTCAAGCAGGAAGAGCGCAAGACGGAGGACCATAAGCCATCTACTTTAGGCTTTTCGACGTTCTCGACAGAGGGTGGTGCTTCGAACCAGCAACAGCAGCCTACGCAACCGCAGCAGCAGGAGCAGCAACAGCAGCAAGGACAGTTGCAGCAGCATCAACAGCAGCAGCAACTCATGCAGCAGCAACATCAGATGCCCAAGATGCCCATGTTTGAGAATCGCCCACCCATGAACGTGGTGCCAACAGCTTCCTTCACTATGGCGGGCCAACACCCAGGCCTCCGTGGGATGCGGCCACCACCGCCTTACGCGGGTGGCACTACTGCCATGCCGGGCGTTCGCATGATGGCCCACTCTATGGCGGGACCTGCCATGAGTCACCTGAGGGGATCCCTGGCGGGCATGCGTCCTCCGGTAGCGAGCGTGCCCATACCGGGGCCGGCCATGGGCGGGTCATCGTCTGGGGATCATCGACCCCTGTTGCTGCAGGAGCAGCCCTTGCTCCTCGAAGATCTGGTCGAGCAAGAGAAGAGGGAGCAGCGAAAGCAGAGCGGAGAGGCTGCGACGGCGTCCCTGCTGAGCGATGTGGACTTCGAGCGGCTCAAGGCCGACGTGCTCTCGGGCCCCGCCTGATGACAGCATTGGAGCGCCAGCACCTGTCATGCCCCAGGCTGCGCTTTTGCCGGCGATGCCACAACAGCATCCGGTGAGTGGCACATTTTCAGTAGCCATCCAGATTCAAAACATTTGCAGTATGTGGATTGTAGTTATGTGAGCTCTGTTCACGGTTCTTGCTAGCAAAATGGAAGTTTTTGAGTGGTCATGTTTAGTTTTTTCCTGGTGCCTACTTCCAGCGTAGCTAAGCAAAGCTCATGTGAGGTGTTGACGGTAATAAGTTGATGATGATCCTTGTTACTCTGCCGCACACCCCACAAAGGGGGATCGGCCAACAACCAGGCGACAGGATCTTTAAGTAAAAGGCTTATGGTTTTACAAGCACAAAGTAACTTAGGACTGAAAAAAAAAAAAAAAAATATATATATATATATATATATATATATATATATATATATATATATATATATAGAAAGAAAAGCCAAAAATCGAAAAAAAAAAGTGCATCTGAGCGAAGATCGATGCAGGCTGTCAGATTTGATTTGAGACAGAGGTAATGGTGGATCCAAAACGAATGATATATTAAAAAAAAAGCCACTCTAGCATAGCAATCACTATGTTTCAATTATGTAGTCAAATACCCCAGAGAAGACGTCCCTGTGGCTATAACCTAATTTAATGCTGCCAAATGATAAAATTACTGCCACATTTAATTCTAATCCTAATTTTTCAAGTGGATGGGTATCTTTTCCGCTGATAAGAATATCGGCGACAGAATAAAAAGAATTATCTATTGTTTTCATTTCTTTCGCAAACCTGACATACAGGTGATGCCTTTAGACCAACTTTACGTAAATAATAATGTAGTTGTGAAATTCTACAACGCAATCTGGTATAAGTAACTTCCAATTGCCGCGTTGCGCACCACGGTATATTCCATCAGCATCTTAGATGTGTGAAATGAAATTTATCTTATGAGTAGGAGTTGATTTTACACAAACAGAGGTTTCTAAACCTTATTGCTGTCGCGTAAGCCATATCAGGCAAAGTCGGCATAAGGGGACCGCTAAGAGATACTGCGGCTAGTGCATCCGCCATCTCATTGAGATATATGCCACGATGGCCTGGTACCCGTAACAACTGAAGTTTTTGCAAGTTTGTCCGTATGTGTTGTCGAAACATATGCATAAGTGTTAGGTTGGCTTCCGAAGACAGAGCAGCACATACTGAAAAAGAATCTGTAATTACGACTGCTTCTGATTTGCCCAAAAGAAGTTTCCGCAGTGCCAGTACAATAGCAAATAATTCTGCTGTGAGTATTGGTGTGTAATCTAAAAGCCTAACCGAAAAGGACCAGTCAAGGGAACGCGAGAAGATACCTGCCCCAGCCTTTTCATTTGATACGGATGCATCAGCCGCAACTATGTTGTTTATGTTCACGTGTGCCAAGTAATCTTAAATCCGATAACTTAAATACTGAAATGGCATTTGCTTCGCGTTATAGGGGTAAATATTCTCAAATTTTATTTGAAGGCCTAAATTAAAGTTACCTGTTGAGAAAATATGTTTGATTTTGACGTTCAGTGGTTCTAGCAGCGCTTGAACAAACATTATCTGTGGGGAGTGGAATCGCAACCAACAATTTTCAAAAAATAAGCTTGGCTCTTTAATAAAAGCATAAAACGGTTCTCTTTGGGGCGAAGTGTATAGATGTAGATGGCAGGGACTCTCTTCTCTGTCAACTTCTAAAGCACATGCTAGTTTTTTAAGCCAGTTTTGTTTCCAGAAGAAAGTGCAGATTGAATCGGGTCAGTTTGTTTACTGAGCCTGAGCGTGTCATAGTTCACTTAATTTCAACATTATGATTTATAGGTTGTACAGTAATATGTGTCGCATGTAAATAAATGGGGTTCGCCTTCTTAAAGCGACTGACAATCAATTTTTATGGTGCCATTTTTTTAGTGGAACGAAAAGCTTACCAGCCTGTGATTCTAATCACAAAATCGGAAAGCGGAAAATGCCGCGAAACATTTTTAATCATAATTTTTGTATCTACAGCAAACATGAAGTCGTATGCTGACATACAGCAAAAAGTGAGTGCTAGAGTGGTTTATGGTAAAGTGGGGTGGTTTGCTGCGCATGCATGCCCTCCATGCACATGCGCTGCGGTTCGACTTGGTCCGCTGGTGGCCACGACAGCAGGGCCGATTTACACGGTGCAATTTCGTTTGCATCGTAAGCAGTGCATAACTGAGTGAGGCTGCAAAATCATACATGTACTCCAATTTTGATGACTGGTGCGCATGACAGTCTCAGTCTACGCAACTACATACAGGAAAGTGATAGATTCAATTTTTCATAATGCCGCTTCGATTTTCTTTGGCTAGGCTGGGCCACATGACGGTTTTTGTTACTTTTAAGTACAATTTAAGAATATAAATCTTACTCGCAATGCGAAAAAAATGCTAGAATGTGTGGCTATATTTTTTTGTCTTTTCATTTCTACTAGGTCTAATCACACCTTCTGGCCAGTTGTCGGTCTGTTTAAAAACATTAGTGTCAAGAGAACATGCAACAAAAATAGTCTCTTTGGGTCTGCCTGCCTGCCAAATGCCCTCACATCGCAACACCCATGTTTGCTAGTAGCCGACACTCAGTGTGGCCTGGCCGAAATAAACTTCATAAGCAGAGCAAGAAATTCGTTTCATGTTTCGAGCACTACGTGAGCAAACATCTCTCATATCTTCAACCGTGGCCTCCATAACTTACTCGTGACGTTGAGTTGCCGAGATTGAGAAGGCCATGCTTCTGCAGGGCTGCTGTTGTAGAATGACGCAGCATACCGAGAATGACGCCACCACATTCGCTCAGTATCTCAAGAAGCCCGGCGGCCACCACCTCTATTTTCGGGCTAAAAGCTGCTAATTGCACTCACTTGTGAGAACTCTCACGTAGCTTTTCAAATTCAGAAGGAATCAAACTGTCCTTTGTACGATCCAAAGTCTTTTTTTTTTTTAAGTGTTTCAGCTTCCCTTGTATACTTTTTTTTTTTCGAATAGCATTTCTTCTTTTAAGCCGAAACGGGCTGTGAAGCAATCATTTATTGCATATCGTTACCACCAACACCACCGCGCACACGTGAGATTTTTTCCCCCAGAAAAATTGCTGGCAGCTCGTTGTTCATTCATCACATTGCAATCAATCAATCAGTTTATTATCGTGTCATAAAAGGATGTTACAGGGAGTAAAATATACAGACGAGGGTCCCAAAGTACACGACTGCAACGGGTGCATGCGACCTGTAGCAAGCGCATTGCTACATTGGTCGCATGCACAGTGTAAAATGAAAAAATCACCATCATATCCACAAGATATCCACAGTTTTCTATGGCGTGAGCCATAGAAAACTGGCGCGCCGTATAATGAGCATTGTTGGAGTCACCGGAAAGGCGATTGGAACGGCGGCCTTGAGCGGCGACCACAGCATTGTACACTGGTAATATTGGTGTACACGTTGGCGGTCGAAGGAAAAGCGGGAGTATAAGAATCCTGCCGAGCAAGCTCCTAAAAAACTAAAGTTTTCCGCAGCTATTGCAGACTTCATCCTAAACAACATTAGTACGGTATAGTAGGTTGTAACAGTGGGGAAGCTGGTGCATAGGTGGCACCCTACCCTGTCTGTGCTTGATTTTCTTCCTCGTTCTCAGTTGCAGCGAAGTTATTTCATTAAGAGATTGCAGCAAGATTGTGATAAGTACACATGCCTTTCTGAAGGCCCACGGCTGTTTTCGGCTGTTCGCGAAGCTGCTTATCTCCTTTGTGTGTCGCACCTTTGTGGCGCTTCATGTTTTGTGCATGCCGAGGATTGAAGGCATTATCCGGGTTTAATCAAAATATGAGTGAATTAATGCGATTTTGATGCAATTAAACAATACGTGTGCTGGCTTGGACCGGAGAACTCTTCTGAATTATGCAATTCTCCAAATAAATGGGGTCAAATTAACGAGTCTTTATCGCATTTCGCTATGGGTGCAACTATTTGCGAGGATTATGCACCTACGCAGAGTATTGTGGCTTTTAGTATTGTGTTTTTATGGCATTGTAAAAGTATTTACCTCTTGGGGTGGTTAAATAGGTCAATAAAGAAGAAAATAGGGCAGTAAGGTTGATGAAAGTGCATGAAAATTTTAAGCAAGCACAAAAATGGGCAACACAAGTTCTAGCCATCATTCCCATGGCAGGTGATTGATCAGTGACAATTCCCTAATTCCTTTTGAGAATTCTGGTAGGAAAGTTCGGCTAGTACAAAATACGCTGAATACAGCTAACTGTCCAGTGTGTGTGTTGTGCGTGTTGCAGGTAAACCCAGGCCAGCTTGTGGGCAATCCCGGCCAGCGTTACCTCCAAATGCAGGGTGGTCCAGCAGGATGGCCCACCAGCGGCATGGTGGCAGGTCCGGCTCAGGCGGGCGGGCCGCACCTGATGCGCCAGCTGCCTGTGGGGCCAGGAGGGCCCATAGGTATCTCCGGGTGGTACTATGCACCTGGTGCGCACCGAGCAGGGCGCCATCCGTGTGATGGGGGGCCCTCCTCCCCACAGGCCACCAGATCAGCTCGGACATGGTGAGTGACGGGCCACCAGTTGTGTGTTGCACACTTCAGAGGCATCGTTATTTTAACCGCCACACTCTATAGAAAAGTCTAAGGGAAACCACTTTGATCTCCAGCATTTGATGCTGAATAAGTGAAGTGTGAAAAGCCAAAATCAGTGCATTGTGATGTCAAAATATTTATATTGAATGGTAGACAAATTACGTATATAAGTGACACGGAAGTAAGGCTGCAACAAATTTGTTTAAACATAGTGAAGTGTATCAAGTTTTTGGATACATTGTGTTGTTTGGCAACCATCTATATCAAGCTGTTCAGTCCATCCAATCAATTTTGGGCCATATTGTGAGGACTGAAATCAGGAATGATCCCGTAAAAACATAGTCGTAGTTGTTATCTTCGGTTGGTATAGGGTGAACTGGAGTGTATTGTTTACTTCCTTCTTGACAAACTTATAAAAGATTTACCCTGAAGTTATCTGGGGCCCTAAAGACAGTGTTGCCACAGTAGAGTAAAAACATTAAGGGGGAGGTGGCATTGAAAAAAAACTTTTATATTTGTTGACCTACAGCAATGAAATTTGGCATGCATACTCATAGGTGCCTCGAATAGGGAAATATGCAGTTTCATCATGATAGCTTCAGTAGTTCTCAAGTTACATAATGCTACACGATCCAATTACATGGTCTGCTCGTGGAAAGCCTAGCGCTGCAACGAAACATGCCAGGAAGCTGCGAATGATGTTGATCTTTACTCAAAAGAAAGCTACAGGGTGTTGTGGGCGTAATTATTCGAAAGTACACAGAATATACCAGTTAAATTTATGACCCTCAAAGAAGTTCTCAAGATAGTCTAGAAGTTATCTTGTTTGCGGCAAGTATCATCACAGTTACCGAGCTTCAGACAGTGCCTCGTTTATGCTCCAGGCATAATTGGCTGAAACGGGCCGGGCCCAAACCTTTCAAGCCTAGGCCGTGTACGGGCCGTATTTAAAAACAGCGGGCCGGGCTCGTGCGGGCCGGAGCATGATGTTCTCGGGCCGGCCTGGGCTCAGGCCGGAAAATTCGGTCTGTGCTGTGCCTTATTGTGGCTATCACACAGGGTCAACGTAGCACTGCATCTTCATAGTAACACTGCTATTGATAAGAGAGCACACCTGCCAAGTCTCTCGGATTGGCCGAGAGGCTCCCGGATTTCGACCGCTTTTTCCGGTTGTACGGTTTTCATGAAAATCTTCCGGAAGTTAAAATTTTTGTTCGTGATCTGGCCGCATTGACGAAAAAGCAGCTCAATTCGCTCCAGGCTTTTCGGACCTACCCCATTTTATTATAAATAATAAAAGGCATTCATGTAAACGTACAGTGTAATCTCGGTGATGTGAAACCACGGCAGATGCAAACTCTTGAAATTTGCCAGCCAAATTTTACTATGTTCATTGGGCCTCAATTCGAATGCTCCGAACTCATTTCCTAATCGCGGTGGGTGATGAAATTTAGTACGGAAACCGTCGTACGAAGGCTGAGAGCAGCGTACTCGGAGCTTTGGAAGTACATGTGTGACCGCCGCACAGACTGCCTTCTACATTGTGTGTGATTGTCGTTGCCACAACCGCTGTGGACAAAACAGCAGTCGCTCTTGACACGATTATGTGTGGCGACGACGTAACCGACAGAACCCCAAAAGTGTGCGCTCAACGAGTCAAAGCAACGCTGCTTTCCGTAAACTCTGCAAACAAAACTGCGACAGATGCTATCGTAGATGGCATAAAATGACTCAGTTTTGAAGGCGCGTGCGCAGCCAATCGCATGCGAATTGTAAAATGAACTACCGTTTGCCCCTACTGCCGCGCACAAAACCACGGTTGTAGCGACGCGATAGCGATCTACGAGGTCCGAGGGCATGCAGCTGTGCGTTAAAGGCAGTAAATACCTAAAAAATTTTTAAAAGTTGCAGTTTCGCTGCAAGGGCGAAGCAATAAATGCGGCAGAAACAACTTGTAATGTAACGCTCAGAACGGCAAGCAGATGCAAACGTCCAGTGAACTAACAACGTTTACCGCACGACACGTAACGCGCTGTTTAAACAAAAATGATGCACGATACGTAATTACAGGTATAGATGAGTACAAACTAACAAGTGTCCCAGTTGTTATACCTCGCTATGTATGAAAAGCGAGCTGTTCTTTGCAAAAGTGGCTGGTGCAGAGAAAAAAGTGACTTTTGTGGGCCCGGCCACTAATGCTGTCGTTTCAGTGAAAGCTGAAGGCACACGATTCCCTCACCAAAGGATAAATGTGCGCGCACAAGCATCCATCCATGGGGCAAAGTACACGTGAGAGACTAGCGCGCGTCGGCACATCGCGACGAGCTCGGTGCTGGGCGCGGGCGGCCTTTTTTCTTCGAGTGTTCATATGTATAGATACGTATACATATATTGGGAAGGACGGCGGCGGTGGTGACGACAAAAAAACAGCCAGGACTATCCATATAATTTCTATAGCACAAAAAAGGGACCAGACGTATTTTGGCGTTCCTGTCAAAAGAAACTAGTAGTGAGCAGAGGTTTGACCCGCACTTTTGCGACCACCAGCTGCGCCGTCCCGTCCATTCACGTGTGTCCCAGGAAGACACAGGCGAGTTGTTTTGACTTAAATAGATTATGCTAGTTGTGTTGATCCTTTGAGACTCTCACCTTAGTGAAAAATAGCCTCGTGTGTTCGGCCGCTCCTAGCCACTATAAAACCGCAACGCTGATGTTGGCGCTTGTGATTAAGACCCCCCCCCCCCCCCTGTTGTGGAAAGCTCCCGGATTCAGACTCCTTGAACTTGGCAGGCATGAGAGAGTGCTGGGATAAAGGATTTAGAGTTTTGCGTAAACTGCTTAAAATCTCGTCAATGAAAAGAGGTAGGCACAAAGAATGCCAGTGGACCAACTGTGTGCATGTATGTTCCCATTGCTGTATGTGCCAGGTGCTTCTGGAAATAAATAGCGGTTTGGTCCACTCTTTCTTTTTGCTACGATTTTAACATTGGCCTGGTACTTCGTGAAATGATACTTGCGATTTTTTTACAATGAGCCACACCAGATCATTACGATGTTTGTTGCTTGCAGTTGGCACCCACGCTGGCGTGGCGGGTGGCGGAGGAGCCCTGGTATCGCCAGGTGACGGAGGGGCGGCACAAGTGCCCTTCCAGATCCAGACCCTGCCGGCACCTCCGACGCCGTCCCTGTGCATTGGGCAGGACCCACCGCCGGGTGCAATGGTGGCCGCCTACGAACAATGGCTGGCGCAGCAGGATGCGCTGCTTACCTCCCAGAAGAAGACGCTCGAGGGCGAAGTGGGCAAGCTGCGCAAGGCCAAGAAGGCCCTGAGCACCAAGCAGCGGCAGCTGGCCAAGACTGGCCAGGAGCTGCCTCAACAAAACGCCCTCGAGCTTCAGCGTATTGCTCAGCAGCAGCCCGGCATGCAGAAGAACCTGGATCAGGTGGGTGACTCTTGAACTTAACAGCTTGAAAGATGTTCGTTTCATTTTTCTTTCTTTTTTAATTTTGTTTTGTTGTCATTGTTCTATTGAATGTTTAAGACAAGACATGTCTCATTAAACAGCTTCTTGTGGCTTCAGAGAGGCTTGGTCATCAATAAAAAAATGCATACCTGTGACCCCACGAATGCTGTATCATGCCACCTGCATCTGAGCATGTTTGTTTCACGGTATTGCTTGGCCATCGTGGGCTGTTTGTCATGGCCTCGACCACTGTCGTAATTTTTCCTGCTGGCCAAGGCGTCATGATGTAATGTAGAGAGCACGTGGGCAATGTTGCATTTAACAGCTCGCGGATAGTTTTCACTGTTGGGAGTAGTACCGGCAACTGATGCATTGACTGGTTTCATTTTTCAGCTGCGCAAGCTATGTCGGCAGCATGGCATGGTGATGCAGGAGTACCGCGCCAAGCAGCAGAAGTGGCAGCAGCACATGCAGCAGCAACAGATGCAACAGCAGCAGTTGCAACAGCAGCAGCAACAACAGGGTGGCCAGCTTCTGCAGAGTGCCATGATGCCGCAGGGCTCTCCCATGCACCACATAGCTGGTGGGCCTCCCATGGTGTCCAGCGCTGGGCCCACCATGGGGCCTAGCATGTCTCCCAGCATGGCCATGTCGCCCGTGATGTCATCCGCCATGAGTCCCATGGTGTCTGGCACCTCACACCAGCATGCAGTATCTGTAAGTGCATGTAATGTTACATGACTTGCACTTGATCTTCGTTAGAAACGAACTGGTTTTCTGACTTATTGGAGGACCTGACTAACAAGGTTTATTGGGACTTTTTTACGGCACCAATCCTTTAGGCAATATCTTTGGTGAGCATGTTTGTGTACAGTTGACTCTCAGTGAATACAAATACCTTAAGACAGAACTTCTGCTTAAATTGAACTGCCTTGATGCCATTGGTATGAAATCTATCTCATCTCTGGGTCAGTGAAATTCCCTAAGAAACCTATTTTTGTCATTCCTTCAGGTTACTTTTAACAAGAGTCTAGTGTAGTTTAAGGGGGTAGACTGGTCTTGGACATTTTTTTTGTTTACTTCTTCAGTGATCTGGATCAAACCACTCAGGATTATGCAGTTTTTCCTGCTAAATTCAAATATTTAATTAGTTTTCCTGTAACTCATTTTGTTTCTGAGATAAGTTAAATTCACCCTGTATTGTTTAACGCTGTCATGGAAAAAAAAGTGCTTAATTAAAGGGATATTTAAGATACGTCGACATAGACTAATGACTATAGATTGAAAGTATGCACGAATTTTTTTGTTTTTAGGCCTTTCTTGGTTATTTTACAGCAAAATGAATTATTCATTTTCAAAAGCAGTTGGAATCCTGTTATAATTTTGATAAGTAATATATTAAAAAGGCTTGTGCTCTAAATTCTGCTCCTATACTTGCATTTTACACACATACAGGATTCCATCGCAAAAAAAAAAAAGTTGTACTTGCCCAAGCTGCAAAGGTATTGAGGCCTCAAAATTGAAGTCGTAAATTTACTTTTTTGAGAAAAATGGCAAAGAACTGTACACTAAGTTGTTGTACTTGCCCAAGCTGCAAAGGTATTGAGGCCTCAAAATTGAAGTCGTAAATTTACTTTTTTGAGAAAAATGTCAAAGAACTGTACACACACAGCTTTTTCAAAAAGCAACAACCGTGGTACACATGTTTTACGATTTTCGTAAAGGTGTTCATAAATTTGTAGCAGAGCTTGCAACACAGATGCCGCCAAATTATAAAGAAGCCTCAAAGTCGGTTCCCCATTTTTTTGCAGGTTTTCCATGTTAATAGCACCGAGAATCTCGACAGTTAAACTGACATTACAAAATAATTACCGCTTCCTTGTGTGTGAAAATTTGCAGAGAGATATAAAAATTCTTGCAGAAACCAAATATGTCAATTTAAAAAAATGAATTTTTGTCACTTTTTGGTCCCAAAGACAGTCTGCCCCCTTAAATAACCTTTATCACTCTTGCATTATCTAAATTTTGCTCTGTCACGCTCTCTGGAAGATGGGTTACTGAACATTGCGACTGAAGTCTGCCTTTGGGACTGCTCTGGATGACTGTGGCACTGACGCTCGCCATTTCAGGTGTCCACTGGGGCCGGAGGCATGGCTTGTGGTCCCCCTCGATCCCCCATGCCACCGCCCTCTTCCCCAATGGGAGGCCCCTCCCCTTCCCCAAGGATGCCGCAGCCACCAACGTCCCCTATGGCCTCTCCCCTCCATCAGATGTCGCCACAGCTGCCTTCACCTCGCACCCCAAGGCCACCCGTCCACTCAATGTCGCAGGTTAGTAGAACTGCACTCTAACCTTTGCTATGCATTCTTTTTCACTTCGAGAGAGTAACTCAAAACTAGGCTTTGACATTCTGCGGCCGAACGGGGACAAAAACGTCTAATAGTGAATTCCAATGGTAGATTCTGAGTAGCCGACGAGTGTTGCACTGAAGCACTCCGCTCCAGCAGAGGTTGACCAAAGGAAACTTGCCCCTGAAACACAGGTGCTCCACTGGGCCAAGTGACCTGGGGGAATTCGTGCATGTCCGGTGCCGGAAGCTTCCAGCATTCCTCACATTTCGTGCTGTTTACACCTCCACAGGCGCATGCGGAGAGAATAGTACAGACGAGCAGCTTGTTGCATTGGTCACATGGTACGCCAACGCTGCACATGTAGGAGGCACTTTTGAGCTCTTGTTGAATGCCACTTATCGCGGAGTGCATCTGGCTCTGCTTAGAATCTGTCTCTGAAATGTACAAGGAAGACTACCGACCTGGCAATGAAACAGACTTGCTCTGAATAGAGCACAAAAACTGCTACTGGATGTGCTCCGAATGCGGCAGTGGGATGCACCGTAGTAAATCTTATACAATAGGCTGTAGCCATTTTTTCTACTTATTTTAGCTTTAGCATAGCTACATTGAAATAACAAACTGCCCCCCCCCCCCCCCCAACCCTATGGCAGGTTCCTGGCATCACCTGTGCTGTGTTTTTGGAAATTCATCACTGGTTGTGTGCCTTTTGATGAATAAGTGTCTGGGTTTTCTCACTGCAGATATGAATAGGCTGATAACAAAAATTATGATCAACAGCCTTTCAAAAGGGAAAGACAATAGTCTTTCGATCATGCGTTTTCTGACCATGCTGACAAGGGCCTTTTCAAAACTGTTTTTCGCTTACTGCTGTTTTCTTCAGGATGAGCCCGGCATCATGGGAGATAGCTTCCAGCTGCGAGAAGGCATGGAAAAAGGCCCTCAGCAGCAGCAACAACAGCAACAGCAGCATCAGCAACAAATAATGTCAAGCATTGTGCAGGGGCTATTGACACAGCAGTCGCCACTTCATGAAGGTATGTTGCTGTATGGAAGCAAATTCATTTTTCCTCAGACATGCAGGTCTTGTTTTTGCTCATATTGTCAAACCACATTCAGATGACGTAAAAATACATTTGCTATAAGCCATTATTTACTGTGAATGTCTGCAAAAAATGCTTTAATATAGCTTGCTTAAGTAAGCTGGCCGTGATGAGCCTATTGTTACAACTTCGCATCATCTTCTCATGCATGTGATAGCAAGTCAGCAGGGCTAAACCACAAGTGGACTTTCATAGTCGTTAAAATGTAATCATGAGATCAGTATAGATGTCAGATACTGGAGTTATTCATACGTGTAGCGCCACCTGTCGGAGCAGTATTGGGTAGTTCAAAATCAGACTGTCTTGCACTGTTTCCTGTGTAATTAAGTGCAACTAGCGAGTGCAAAAGAACAATTGAGATTAGTATTGCCTGTGTTTGTGCACTAAACACTTGAAGAAAAAAAAAAGCCTACAAATTTCTTTCTGCTCATCAGACATGCCACTAAACCGCCACAGTGTGCCTGCTGGATCGCTTGCCAGAACGACGGCGAAAACAAGAGCAGGCGATGCAACTCCGCAGGCTAGGAAGAAACGCCACAATAAACTCTACTCTCGCGTTGTGAATTACCACGAACATGAAGGACTGAACAATACTGTTCATTGAGTTTTACCAATTTCCGTAGCTGTTGTACTAGGCAGAACGGCAAGAGCACTGGATGTGAGCCTTTGCGAACGTTTTGGGTGAACGAATTACAGTTAAACCTCGTTATAACGAAATTGGAGAGCCGCCGCTATTTGCTCGTTATAACCAATATTTCGTTATAGCCGTAGCGGGCATTTACCGCAAATATTATGCACTGTACTTACCGTATTTACTCGATTCTACCGCGCCCTCGATTGTAACGCGCACCCGATTTCCACCGCGAAAAAAAAAAAAAGTAAGACATCGATTGCAACGCGCACCCATTTTTCTCGCTGGCCCGCACGATCACACCACTCGAAAAAACGACTCCTTTAGGGAGCGTCTTCCATTTAAATATGAAGTTCGGGCGAAGCTTGTGCCCATCTGACGTGTAACAGAGCATTGCCGTCACTGTAGTTTTACCGTGGACCGATGTCAGCACGCGAACTTGCTTCGCCCCCTTCTCGACGGTTGTGGTGCCAGGCATGTCGAAGTAAAGAGGCGTCTGATCGGCATTCCCGATTTGCCCAAGCAAGTAGCCGTTGTTGCGCCGCAAGTTTAGAACGAACCTCTGAAAACTGTGAAGCTTTTCATCGTACTCCTCCGCAAAACTTTTCGCATATGCATGTTCCCTTTCGGAGGGAAAAACCTTTCCTCTTCATAAAGTTAGTTAGCCAGCATCTGCTCGCTTTATACTGGCTCCGCATTAGACCTTTTTCTAAGACTAATTGCATAGCCCGCACTTGGAGCAGTTCTGTCGTCCCGGGCCGCTGTGCCGCTCGCTGCTCAAGCACATACTCGCCGAGCAGCTCTTTAATTTGCGAAAACCGACCCTGCTCTGGTCCACTGAAGCCTTTGCGTGAAGCTTTGCTGTCGACAATCTTCTGCTTTTGTTTCCGCCGGTCCCGCACGCACGTTTCGGGAACTCCGAACGACCGCGATGCGGCCCGATTTCCGTCCGTTTCTGCACACGCGATGGCTTTTCTTTTAAAAGCGGCATCGTGGTGCGCTCGAGTTTCTGGAGTCGGCCCTTCGACGCCGTCGATGCTAATGCACTACTAGATGACGAACTCCTTAGCACACGTACGAAGTGCCGCACATGGGAAACACATAGGCAGAAATGGCCGACGCGCCATGCCGACGCACGTAGGGGGCGGCCATTTTGGATTTGCCGATGGCAATAGATTGACCATAATTTTTTCGTTCGTACTCGATTCTAACGCGCATGCGATTTATGAACTGGCTTAACCGGAAAAAAGGTGCGCGTTAGATTCGAGTAATTACGGTAGTCCAAAAAAATAGCGGGCGAAATAGCATCCCGCTGCACGGTGGTATGCAACAAAATAACCGCATTCCCAAATGAAAAGGAAAAAAGTCATGCACCTGTTTTAATGCACTTCAAAATACACAGCTTGCATTTCAGGCAGACTTAGCTGCAAAGAAGTCCGTAATTGGACGTTTATGCATCTTCCTGATGCGAACGATGGCTCTCTCAGCTGCGGCCGCAATGTTCAAGCCATCTTCGCCGCCCTCGTGAGCGCCGAAGTAGCGGCGCACTACGTCCCACCGCGTCTAATGCCTCCGACGCCGTCGGCACGTTTGTCTCCTGTTCCACGTTGCCTTTCTTGCCACGTTGCCTTTCTTGGTCCCCGATTCGACGGCTCTTATCATAGCCGCCTTCTGATCTAGCGTTATGCGCTTTCGCTTCCCGCCTGGCGCATTCATGTTGCTGGAATCACGAGCGCAGCACGATAAAAGAAAAGGCGGAAGCGGTCGAAAAAGAGAAGAAACACGCACGCCAAAGGTACGCGGCTCACGTCGGCGAGCGACAACACTTGCAGAGAAAGTGACTCTGAAGAGGAAGGGGCGCTCTTTTGCGCTGCCCTCTAGGAACCGGTTACTCAAGGGGCAGGGGGTATGTAAGATTAGGAAGCGCGCCTCAGTGCCATGAGAAAGGGGAGCGGGAGAATATAAAGAAGACACAAAAGAAAAGAAAAGGGCGAGACGTTCGCGGAGTGCTCCGCTGTCGGTGGTAGCCAAGCGGCGTACGTGCAGAGAGGGAGAATATAAAGAAGACACAAAAGAAAAGAAAAGGGCGAGACGTTCGCAGAGCGCTCCGCTGTCGGTGGTAGCCAAGCGGCGTACGTGCAGCGAACTCTCCTCCGGAAACAGCGCGTGCCGTCTGCTTTGTGCTCGTTGCTGGACGGCGCGTGGCGGGAGTTTTGAACTGCTAAATACAGTTCTCACGTTGCGCGCCGTCTCAAATTCGCGTTGTGCACTGTCGTGACATCGGCTCAAAATTTCACTTCCTAACAAAACTTGTTCGTTATATCCCATAACAGGCAAATTTTGCCTCGTTAAAACGAGGTTTTGAATACATTGGTTTGTATGGGGACTTTCAAGGGGAATTAGGATTTGCTCGTTATATTCATTATTTCGTTATAGCCCGTCTCGTTATAACGAGGTTGAACTGTACTATAAAACCCTGTTAATTCAGACTTCACTGGACGGGAGAGAAGGTTCGAATTAAACGAAGGTACGAATTATCGCAGGTATGAACAAAACACTTGAAAAATGTCTTCTACACCATCAGACCTTTATTTCCTAAAAAAGTCTGTGATTCCGGTTTGCTTCACGGGCGCATTGTGCGACGAAGTCACAATTTTGCGAAATTCCTGCAGGTGGCTAACCAGCACACATTGTCTGAGGAAAGCATGCATACGTCCTCCAAAACGGCCAATGCATGTGCAACCGCTGTCATAGTGTGGCGTGGACGCTCGTCAGCACCAATTACGTTCTTGTCAGCTGATTCCCTTTCGCTGTCCAAGACTTCGCCAATGATATCGCTCTCGGTCACTCTGCCGGCCACGTCAACATCGCTGTCAATTATGAAGTACCGCATTTACTCGCATATTCCTCGCACTTTTTTTTGGCGGAAAACCGATGCAAAGTTAGGGGGGGCGAGAATTACGCGGGGAAAACTTTCCACGAAAACGTACAGTGCAAAAAAGAAAACGAAGTGGCCGCAAATTGGGATTCTCACACCAGCAACTAACAGCAAGCTTTGAGAAGTACTCATTAAAACTTACCTCAACATTAAAAGCACTGGTTCAACACAAGGCAAGATTTATTTGAGACACTAAAAGTGCAAGCAAATAGTCGAGAATTAGAATACCATACGCAAAGCTTCTGGGTGTTGCGGCTGTAGCGGTAGCATTCGTCGTGCAACAGGAGCCCTCAAAAGGTAAGCGTAGGGCGTCAGTATTGAGCTGATGGCTATTTAATAGAATCGTCCGCAGTTTACTTCTGAAGAAATTAAGTTTACGATCAATCCCAGTTTTAGGCACACGGCAGGCCCAACACGTCTTGGTGGCTTTCAGCTGCCGTCACCAGTAGTGAACACAAAACTCGTAGACTCCGAAGGGCCTACCGGCAGCCCTGTTGTCGTTGTTTAGTGCATGGTCTATCGCTTTCAACTTGAAAGCAGCCGTGTAGCTTCAGTATCGCCCCATAGCGTGACAAGATTACCAATACAACATACAAAACACGCCGCAACGCGCACTTGCTACTTTGGCTTGGCTTGGATTGGATTGAATCTCTGTGCAGTAATAGTACGAATGATGCTTAAAAGATGGCGCCAGATGACGCGCGCTATTACTATCATCAGTGGCTGGAACGAGCAGACGACATTATTGCGGCAGTTTTTGGGGGTGCGATAATTACTCGAGGAAAAAAAGAAGTCATATTTTTGTTGGGCAATTTGGGGGTTGCGAGAATTATGCGAGTGCGAAAATTAAGTGAGTAAATATGGTAATCGCCAAGGGGACGCACATCAGCTCGCATGATGCTCACATAGCGGCCGTCTTGCTCTTTGCTGGTTTCTTCATCGGCCACAACCCCCGGATCAGCAGCGTCGTGCACGAAGCCACTGTGCTTAAAGCAGTTTGAGACTACTGCAGGCAGTGTGTTGTTCCACACGTATGCCAGCATGTGGATTGTGCTTAGCAGGCTTACTTTGTACTACTTGCTTGACTCCATGCAGAGCAACATCCGCTCGAGTACCTGCCGTCGATAGCGGCTTTTCACAAACTGTATGATTCCTTGATCATCGGCTGCAGGGAAGCCGTTGTGTTCAGAGGCAGGAATAGCAGTTCAATGTTCTTGAGCCCTGACACCTTCGTGTGCGCACTACAGTTGTCTAGCACGAACAACATGTTCCGAGCCTTAGCCGCAAAGCGGCGGTCGAGCTGACGCAGCCAGGCTTGAAAAAGTTCGGCAGTCATCCAAGCCTTTCTGTTGAACCGGTAGTCGACAGGCAGCTGCTTGATATTCTTGAAACGTCTTGGCTTCACAGCCTTCTCGATCACGAGCAGCGGCAGCCGCTCTGCGCCAGTAGTGTTAGCAGCCAGAAGAACTGTCACGCGGTCTTTACATCATTTTCCACCAACGCACGGGTCCCCCTTAAGGGGAGATGCGCGTCGAAAAACGAGAATTTTCTAAAAAATTATCAATTTTTTGTTTTCACCTGTTTTGTTAAGATTAGTACCTCTACTATTCTGAAAAAAAATCTATGTCGAGAATCAACTGGAAATGCTTTAAAATTGCGTCTGAAGAGCACAAGGTGGCTGTCAAAAGGCCGAAAGTGTGTCATCTTCGAGCACCTTGCCGCTGATAATGCGCCGCTGCTCGCCATTGTCGACCGCATGAGGCGAAGAACTGATCCTCACTCTTCAAATAGCGACGGTTTCCCGCGCTGCTGCAACGCAAGAAATAATAAAGAGAACGCGCTTTTCCCGCCTTTTTCGAGCGCCGCGACTGGCTTTTAAATCACGTGGTACGGATCGAGAGCCGCCATTGGCCGCTGCGCGCCTGTGTGTGCTGTGAAGCCTACTTGCAGGATCCGTGTCTCGTCGAGCAGCACAGCTGAACAACGCTTTTCTCGAGTGCTTATTCGTTATGGATGATGAAAGCCGTAGGAAGCGCGGTCACCGGCCTGTGAAGTTTCACGCGACGCACAAATTTCGAGGACGCCGGCGCAAATCAAAGCCGAACACTCAAACCACGAAAAGATCGTCTGCTGCCGCAAAACGTAGTGGCAATGACGCCGATGCGCCCGACGAGTTTGCCGCAGCATTCGAATATGTGAGTGCCTCCCAGAAAAAGATCGGACTCTTCGAAGACGAAGAAAAATCACAGGACGACGAGTCTTCGTTGATTGCTGATGTGACAGCACTGAACATGCTTGTTGTGCGCGGTGCAATGTGTCCGACGTGTCGCCATTTGGGATTACGTGTCCGGGAACCGGCTGACAAGCGGAAAGGACTTGCGTCGTTCGTCGAACTCCACTGCCCAAACAGTGAGTGCCCCGAGACTATTCTTTCGGCGACATATACTTCGCGGCGAGTAGCTTCAGGCGGGGAGGCCAGCGTGAGCGTGGCGGGTGGCGGACTGACCGCGAGGAGAACATACGACAGCGGGAGCTCGCGCGATAGCTACGCTGTTCATGTGAAAGCTGTTGTGGCGGCGCGCTCTGTAGGCATGGGCTACGAGCAGCTAGTCCGATTTTAATGGCAGTGGCCACTACAAGGAGGATTTTTCTTGTGTACAAATTTCGTCGCATTCAATGACATCTTTGATAAATAAACATGCAATTTTGACTTTAAAACTTCTTTTTCTCAAAACACAAATTTTGCCATTTTTGTCAATGTGCCCCTCCTTTTTCGGGTACTTCTGGTGCTCAGATCTGCATGAAATTTTTCCCAAATTTTTTCCAAAGTACGAGAAATGCAATTAACTTGTTTAAGTTTCAATATGCTTTTTATATAATAAAAAAAAATTATGTAAACTTTTACTAGGGTAGGAGAAATATGAACTTCCCACGTTAAAATTTTTCACGTCTAGTACATATTTTGTATGGACTTCCAAATTAGTTGTTTGCATTCCACACTTCATTTGAAACATTATGAACTATCAATTGTAAAAAATTAATGAAGTTTAGGTATGAAAAGGGGGGGGCAAAGGGCTTAAGTTTTTCACTTTGTCATGTTGCAAAACTAAAAGTATGCAACTTGCAAGATAACTCATTATATATTCGAAATCAGCATAAAAAGTTCTATAAGCACCTCAAGTTTCATTGCTCTCGAATGAATATTAAAAAAAAAAGTGTCTTCGACCCGCATCTCCCCTTAATCGTCAGACAGAGCCTTATAGAACAGCGCTGTCTCATCAGCAATGAAGATGTTGCATGGCTCCTACGTAGAAAGGCGCAAGGATAGTCCATACCACCAGTCCTGCACAACACTTTCGTCAACCGCACCTCTTTCACCACACACGTTGCGAAACACCAGCTCGTGTCGCTTCTTGAAGCGGGTAAACCAGCCTTCCGACGCACTGAGGGAGCCAATGTTCATGTCATGGTCACCGCTAACTTCTCTGCTTGTGCACAGATAAGGGGGCCGCTCAAGGGTAAATGCGCATCGCGCAAGCGAGACCGCAATCCAGCGCAACAGTGCTTCTTCTAGCTTGGGATGCGCTGCCGTTCGAAGCCTTTTCCATTGGTCGCCAAACATGTCCCCGTCATACGCTTCCCCGCAGGGGCGCCTGCGCAAGTAGGCGTTTGGTGTGTAGCGACACCACGGACCCGAGCTAACGGGGGATTTTCGACTCCCTCCCACGCCTAGCCGTGCGTGGCTTTGCCGTGTCCGGGGAAAAGGGGATCCTGGGGGTTGAGCCGACGCTGGGTGGAAGAGCCAAAATGTCACTAATGTACAGAGAATCATCATTAGAAGAGATAATAAGGAAACACCGACGAAATACTTAATACTCACATTTGCATCCAGTAAACTACTGGAATCTATTCAAACAGGGTACACAAAGACATCTATCAGGCCGTACATACCGAACCCTCGTCGTTGCTTCCAATGCCAGAGGTATGGCCATGGCTCTAAAACCTGTCGTGGTCGCCAGACTTGTGCACAATGTGGAGTCCTAGGCCACGTGTCTGAGAACTGCAAACAACTGCCACACTGTGTAAACTGCGAAGGAAACCATGCCGCATATTCACGCTCCTGCACATACTGGAAAAAAGAAAAAGAAATAATTACGTTGAAGGTGAAGGAGAACATTACATTTAAGGAAGCACGGCGAAGAGTCGCTCCATTCTATGGACCTACATACGCTGATGCGGCGCGTCGGGGGGCACCGCCGCACCAGCCCTCGCCACTCCTTCGGCCCGCGCATACCGAGCCGGTGGTTGTGGCACCTGCCCCCAAGGCGGCTGTAGCCCAGGCTACACCGCCTACCCCCAAACAGAGACCGGAGGCTCCAGAGTCCTCCGGTCTCAAGGCCTCACCTCACCAAACGAGGCCCGAAATTCGAATTAACAGCCCGCACGTGCGGGCATCCAGTGCCTCCGAGGAGGCAATGGATACGTCGGCACCTTTGGTGCCGAAAGAGCGGCGTGGCTCCCTGGAGCGCGTCAAGAAAACAAAAAAGCAGACAACAGGGCCTGGTGATGGCCCTGTTAAGTGAAGTCAAACTCCCTGTCTAAACAGCCACTCGCTTTTCGTACACACAGCACTATCTCACACACCATGAACGCTCAAATTATACAATGGAACGTCAGGGGCCTTCTCAGAAACCTTGACGACATCCAAGAACTCTTACATGAACACTCACCAAAAGTGCTGTGTGTACAAGAAACACACCTTAATTTAAAACACACAAATATTCTTCGTAAATACGTTCTTTTCCGAAAAGACCGTGTTGATGCCATGACATCATCCGGAGGTGTTGCCATCATAGTGAATCAAGAAATAGCATGCACACACTTACAACTCCAAACATCCCTTGAGGCAGTGGCTGTTCGAGCGGTTCTTTTTGATAAACTGATCACAATCTGCACTATTTACATTCCTCCTAGCTATCAGCTGCAAAAACGCGATTTACACTCTCTAATTGATGAACTTCCGGAGCCTTATGTTCTCCTTGGAGACTTTAATGCGCACAGCAGGCTATGGGGTGACTCTCGGTATGACGCGCGAGGTCGACTGATCGAACAGTTCCTTATCTCGTCGAGCGCGTGTCTCCTAAATCGAAAAGAACCAACCTATTATAACCTCGCTAATAACACCTACTCCTCCATAGACCTGAGCATAGTATCTCCATCTCTTGTGCCTCTACTCCAGTGGAAAGTCGTCAGTAATCTGTACTGAAGGGACCACTTCCCCGTAGTTTTGAGCCCAACGACAGGAACTGAGTGTCCACCACGTGTTCCCAAATGGCTCATAAACAGAGCCGACTGGGAACAGTTTTATACTATCGCTTGTCTAGGTTGGAATGACATCTGTACTTTGAACATTGATGTTGCTGTGAACTACTTCACAGCGTTTTTGATTGATGCTGCAACAAAATGCATCCCACAAACAAATGGACACCCTGGAAAACGACGTGTGCCATTGTGGAACTCTGAATGCCGAAACGCGCGCAAACAGCAAAACAGAGCTTGGAGGCTGTTTCGGAACTCACCGACAGCCGAAAATCTTGAAACCTTCAAGAAAATAAAGTCTCAAGGCAGGAGAACGCGTCGGCAGGCCAGAAGAGAAAGCTGGCAGAAGTTTTTATCAGGGGTTAATTCATACACACAGGAGGCTAAAGTCTGGAACATGGTCGGTAGGATAGCAGAAAAACAAGTACACACACTTCCACTCGTAAACACTCAGGGTGATACCTTGGAAGATCAGGCAAACTTCCTCGGTGCACACTTCGAGCAGGTATCTAGCTCGACCCACTATACTGACACTTTCCAAAAATACAGAACAAGAATTGAAAAGCAGAAACTCGAACACAAATCCACTAGATACGAGGCATATAACCAAGCTTTCAGTCTAGCTGAGCTCCGAACATCTCTAAACTCCTGCAGTACTTCTGCCCCAGGTTCTGACCGTGTGATGTATGAAATGTTAAAAAACCTACCAAACAAAACCGGAAAAACCTTACTTTGTTTGTACAATGCTATTTGGTCTTCTGGCACTATTCCTACCTCCTGGAAAGAGGCTATTGTTATTCCCATTTTGAAAGAGGGCAAGGACCCTTCTTTAGCTTCGAGTTGTAGGTCTATTGCACTTACAAGCTGCTTGTGCAAAGTCTTCGAAAAAATGATAAACTGCCGACTTGTACACTTTCTTGAAACAAGCAATTTGCTCGACCCATTTAGTGCGGGTTTCGAGAGAGTAGATCCACGACAGACCACCTTGTTCGTATCGAGGCACAGATCAGAGACACCTTCGTCCATAAACAATATTTTCTCTCTGTGTTCCTCGATATCGAAAAAGCTTATGATACAACATGGCGTTTTGGAATTCTAAGAGACCTGTCCCACCTTGGCGTGCGCGGAAGAATGTTTCATATAATTGAAAGTTACCTGTCAAACCGGACATTCCGTGTCCGTGTGGACAGTGTTCTCTCTCAAACATTTGTCCAGGAAACAGGCGTGCCACAAGGTGGTGTGCTTAGTTGCACACTTTTTATTATCAAAATGAATTCTTTGCACTTGTCCATGCCCCGCAATATGTTCTATTGTACTTATGTCGACGACGTTCAGCTTGGCTTCAAGTCATGCAACTTGGCAATGTGTGAGCGGCAAGTTCAGCTGGGCTTAAACAAGGTCTCCAAATGGGCAGATGAAAACGTATTTCGACTTAACCCACAAAAAGCACGTGTGTCTTGTTCTCTCGAAAGAGAGGCTTGCACTCTGAACCTGACATTCGACTGAACGGGCAACGTCTGTCCGTCAAGGCCGAACATAAATTCTTAGGCTTAATCTTGGACAACAAGCTGACCTTCGTACCACACATCAAGAATTTAAAAATAAAATGTTTAAAAGCCATGAATGTTATAAAAGTGCTGTCACGTACTACTTGGGGTAGTGATAGGCAATGCCTCATAAATCTGTATGGAAGCCTCATTCGCACCCGCTTAGATTATGGGGCCGTTGTTTATCAGTCTGCAACTCAAAGTGCTTTGAAGATGCTGGACCCCGTGCACCATTTGGGCATCCGCCTTTCTACGAGTGCTTTTCGCACCAGCCCCGTAGAAAGCCTTTATGTTGAATCAAATGAGTGGTCGCTTCATCTGCAGAGAACTTATATGTCTTTTGTTTATTTCCTTAAGGTGAAAGCAGATAAGAAGCACCCCTCATACTCTACTATTAATGATTTGTCGAGCTCATTTCTGTTTCAAAACAGGCCTTCGATGAGGCAGCCCTTCTCAGTTTGCCTGAAAAGTCTAGCCGAGGAAACTGGAGTCTCACTAGAACACAGTTTAATGGCTCCTGTAGCATATCCGCCACCGTGGCAATGGCAGACTATAGACTGCGATGTGTCCTTTCTACAAGTTACAAAACATGCGCCTATTGCCCATATCCGAACATACTTCCTGGAACTTCAACACAAATACACACGTCCTGAGTTCTTTACAGATGCTTCCAAGTCCAACTCCTCTGTGTCCTACGCTGCTGTCGGCCCATCCTTTTCGGATGCTGGCCCTCTACATCCAGGCACAAGTATCTTCACAGCAGAAGCTTACGCGATACTTGTGGCAGCTAAACACATCAAACAACTACAAATACAAAAAGCAGTAATTTATACAGACTCCCTCAGTGTAGTAACGGCTCTGCACACTCTTAAAAAACACAAAAACCCGGTCCTTGTCTCACTTTACACCATTTTATGCACACTCTACACACTCAAACAACATGTTGTAGTGTGCTGGGTGCCAGGGCACCGTGAGATTCAAGGCAACGTGAGGGCGGATCAGCTCGCTGCATCCGTCCACAAAAGCACTGCCCCTACACCCATATCAATCCCGGCCCTTGATCTTAAGCCGTGTCTCAAACGAAACCTCAGAGTATACTGGCAGAGCAAGTGGGATACACACACACAAAACAAACTACACGTTATTAAGCCACACCTTGGTCATTGGCTGCCCGTATCGAAATCGCGTCATACAGAGGTAATACTAACGAGACTCAGGATAGGACACACATACACGACACACACACACACCTTTTGTCCGGTGGCGATCCACCATTGTGTGACAGATGTGGTGAAGCATTGACAGTCCTTCACATTTTAATTGAGTGCAAACAATTGGACACTGTAAGAAAACAACACTTTCCATTACCCTACCGACAACATATACCTTTACACCCTGCAATTTCGTCGGCAGGGAACCGCTTTTTAGTCACAAATCATTGTTAGCGTTTTTTAAAGAAATTCATAGTTTTCATATTATATACCCGGGCATCCCGTAGCATGACCTCTCCAGAGAGGTTTTTGCTGCGGTGGTTACACAAGAAAGCACTTGCCTCACGGCCCTTGGACGCAAGGGTATGAACGAGTGAGGCACTTGTGCTAATGCCATACATATCCACCATCGTCTTTTATTATCACCAACTTTTGTCATCTATTCACACCACACACACCTTTCACGGCATGTTCAATATTTTATTACTTGTATGTTTTTACCCGCCTTACCGCGAGGAATTTTATGGCCCTTATACAGCCGCTTATCACAATCATTGTCCATATTTTTAGTAAGATGAACTGGCGCTCTTTGGCCGTGAAATGGCCCTTGCGCCATAAAACATCAAACATCATCATCATCCGTCATACGCTTGCATAATCTGCTCTTCAGTCTTCACGTAAGTGCTTAGCGTGCTTTTCTTCACATTGAACTTTTTCATCAGTTCTTATCGAAATGCTCCCGCTTGCAACGCCTTCAATATTTTCACCTTCGCAGCCGAATTCTTTGCTTTAATCTTCGTCCTCATCGCTGCGGGAGTTGGGGCTGTTGGGGGCCCAGGAGACAGAGGGAAATCCATCCCGGCATCGCTCGCACGGTGGTCATGCTGTTGGGGCCCCAGGAGACAGAGGGGAATCCATCCCGGCATCGCTCGCACGGTGGTCATGCGCACGCACGAAGTTGACAACAGAAACACACACACACACAAGAAAAACGCACAGTGATAAAAGCTAAATAAAACCGGCAAGCTTTTCCAAAAACAGCAAACAGTAAAAGTGCAGATGGCACTGATCACGTACAGATAAATAATTGTAAGCACACTAGAGGTGAGCCACCCTAACTCAATCATCACGCAAACGTGTTCGATGTGCAAGAAACAAGGAAAGGCAAATCCGTGGGTTGCCCGTTGCTAAAGACAGTAGCGATGCACTGCCTTCAATTTTGCTTATTTAAACTACCATGTGTTTTTTTTTTTTTTTTGTGGATGAAGTATTGAATCTCAGAGGTTGCAATCCGATCTCAAAGTTGTTTAAGTGCGCTGTCAATTTGGCCAGCAGAATTCGCTGCTGCTTTCTTGTCGTGACTCGGCTGTGGTTGGGCCATTGAATTAACCGAAGTGTGGCCGAATTTGTCCCAATTAACGAGTTTTCAGTCATAGAACAATGTACATTTTGGACGGGACCAGACGTCGCGGCCGAATTAGCTGAAATTACAAATTAATGGGGGTTGAATAAATTATATTTTACTGTACTCGTGTTTTCCACGGCCAGTCACATGAGAAAGTGTGATAATGTTAATATGATAATAAGACTCCTGTTATTATTTTAAGAAGCCTTAACGGAAAACTATAGTAACCTTGACTACGCAGCTCAGGAATGCCTTTGATCGTGGTCCCCGCTGTTTATCAGTAAAGGCAGATTGGTTACGTGTGCGATAAATATTGCGTACAACGCAGCCTCTCATAATCTGAAGTGGTCATCATCAGACAGCATCGCACACGTACATTTTGAAGACAAAGTTTTGGCTTTAACTAGCAAATGCTACCACATGTGTCATACAAGTAAATAGCAAAACGTTGGTCATAACTATTTGCAGGTTATTCTTACCCGTTGCCTCCGCAATTTCCAGAGCTATCTTTGTCTTGCCTTTGGTTGTACCCCGAGAAACTGGACGCACATGTATGCCTGTTTGCAGAATATACAAATGGAATACAACCATCAACAGAACATTTTAGGGCACTTAATAAAACAGTCCAATGGTCGGTAAGCGAGAGATGGAGCGAGAATGCGACAGAAACGGCAAAAATCGGCAGGGCCATTCATACCTGACAAAGCAAGCTTCGTACCACTGATCAGAAGATACTGTATTTACTCGATAATAGGTCGAACACGAATATAGGTCGACCCCTATTCACAATCAACTCCTCTTAAACGGAACTCGAAGGGGATCCATAAAACTGTTCCATTTCTCAGAAGTTTCATTTAAGCAAAGTACACTTATTTAGTGAATCAAAACCTTTGTTCAAATTGCACGAACCTCACCGTACTCATGAGGATGAGTAGAAGAAAAAAAGGAGTGAAAGGTGGTTTGTTTGGCAAGCTTGAGTTGTTTTTTTTTCACAAGGTACGCACCCATGCCCGACAAACTAGCCAGAAATTTTGGACAAGCCTCATTCTCAAAATAGCGCTGTAGAAGTTCAACAGCCTCTTTAGCTGATCGGTCTGGTGGCACCACTGCACTGGCAATATTGTCATCACATTCATCACTGGAAGGTCGATCCTCATCTTGTACTTCAGCAATCATTTCCTCGGCAGTCCCCTCACGACAGGTACGAACATTTTCATCAACTGATTCGTATTCCTCCAAAGTGAAAGGGGCAGAGGGTGCGATCTCACTGAATGCTGCCTCAATGTCGGCATCAACAGGGCTTTCTTCTTCATCAGGTACTGCTTCTTGCACTTGAAAGCCAGCATGATGAAAGCATCTGCGTATTGTTGTTGCCTTCACTTGCCCCCAGGCACGGGCCAAAATGTGGATGGCTGCCAATAAATCTATGCTGTAGCATTTCCCACTGTCTGCACAAAGCAGCAATCAATGGAGCAATTGTCTGCGGTAATGAACTTTAATGTTCTGAATAACCCTTTGATCCATCGGCTGGATCACTGCCATTGCATTGGCTGGCAAGAACTCCGGAGTGATGGCTTGGAGTCAAGCTGACCGTGGGCTGGGCAATTATCCACGATGAAGATAACCTTCCTGCCTTGCCTCATAAATCTTGCGTCTTCCTCCCGTAGCCAGTTTTCGAAAATGCCCATGGTCATCCACCCTCTTCCGTTCGCATGGTACGCAACGGGCAGGTGTTGAACATTTTTGAAACAACGTGGGTGCCTTGATTTTTCTATTACCAACAGTTTCAATATCTCATCTCCTGCCTTGTTTGCACCCACCAGCACAGTGATGCAATCTTTACTGCGTTTTCTTCCACTACAGGCCTTGCCTTTGAAGGTGAGAGTATTTGATGGAAGTGCCTTATAAAAAAGACCCATCTCGTCGAGGTTTAAGACGTCTCGTGGCTCAAAGCTCATCAAAATTTCCCTGAGCCGCCCTATTTGCCAGTCGGTTCAAATGTCCCTGTTGTCTGCAGCACTCTCACCTGAGATTGCTTTGAAGACTAGGCTATGGCGTGTTTTAAAGTGGCTGAACCATCCGTCGCTTAGGACGAAGTTCTCAACACCCGCTTGCATGGAGATCTCTCGAGCTTTCTGCTCGAGAATCGGTCCACTTATGGGCAAATTGGCACTCCGTGGAAGCTTGAACCACAGAAAAGGAACTTTTTTTAGTTGTTTATAAGGCGTAGTCCGCATCTGTTCAGATGTAAAGGTCCCGTTGTTTACAGCGCCTTCAATCTTTTCCTTTGAAGATCCGCGACAGTGTCAATTTTGAGATGTTGTATTTTTTGCCACTTCCGTCTTGGGCAGGCCGCTTCAATCGAGCTCCTGAAGACTTTTCAGCTATTTTTCAAGCGACGGTGCATGGTGCGGCCGCTTTCTTTCTATCAGGCTGAAATAACACCTGTGATCCACCGCACTTAGCCACACAAAAAGGCCTAACACACAACTGCCTCGCCGACTTAGCTCCCACAGATACCACAAGCGAGAATGGCCACTAGATTGGCTTGTCTCGAGGTGCTGTCATGGTTGTGGGACTACCTTTGGCCTTAGCGAGTATATGCTGTGTTTAGAGTTTGTGCCGTTTAACCGTAGGTTACCATAACCACTGTTTCGATTAACCGATGAATTTACTGCGCAACACATAGAAATCCAGCCATATGAGCCCGTTTAGTTTCGTTTAAGCGAGTTTCGTTTATTGGGAGTCCACTGTATCTTGCAGTTCTCTTTTTGTGTGTATGGCTCTATTATGTGGAAGGGCTGTGCAATATTATAAAATAGTAGGAAGCTTTTTGAGAATATAATATATAACTTGGATGTCCACGGTGGCACTCACAGGAAATGATTATTGCCAGGTTTGCGTACCGTGTTCATTGTTCAAGAAATATCACTTTTTGAGAACAGTTCTTTCGTGCATGTGTAGGGGGTACCCAGTTATGGCCAGGGCGACAATGAAAGCATTGGTGGTGGCGTTTTTCGCAGCGCTACTTTAGGCAGAGTCGGATGATTATATAACATATTGTCTCAATTGGCTTTTTTAGGAGGGCTCTGCGAATGTCAAAATTTTGGGTGCAAAGCAAATTCGAGTATTAAATTCCGAATAAGAATCAAATCGAATATTTTTCAGATAGTTGTGAAATATCTGTGAATATTTTTCGAATACTTCGAAGTGAATTTACAGAAAGAAGATAGCAGAAGATCCATATGCACATTCTTATGATATATAACCATGGAAGTGTTTATTATAGCTAGATTAGTGCAGTGCTGGAGGGATCGTGTTCTCTAGTTGTCTCGAGAAGGATGAGGCGAAATTGTATTTATACATAGTTTGGTACAGCTAATGTGGTGTCACAACACTTTTTACGCATCAGAGGAAAAGGCTCAAGAAAGGGAAAGAAAACGACTGGTTTGTAGCACAAAGCCACGAGGAAATCCTTACCAATTTAGCAGAAAGAAAACCTTCATAGTTCACGAAAAATTTGTCTTGCTTCGAGGTCCTGTTCTTGGAAAGAAAGGAAGCTTTTGGGACTAGTACCCTGAACCAGGACCACGAAGCCACAAGGAGATCCTTATGGATTTCCTTGTGGCTTCGTGCTACAAACTGGTGGTTGTCTTCTTTCCCTTTAGTAATTCTGCCACCTTGCAAGATTTTGCAGAACTTGTTTGTAGAAAGGAAGAGGTGCCCCGCTGCAGTGGTCTAGTGGCTAAGGTACTCGGCTTCTGACTCGCAGGTCGCAGGATCGAATTCCGGCTGCTGCGGCTGCATTTTCGAAGGCGGAAATGTTGTAGGCCTATGTACTCAGATAAAGGTGCACGTTAGAGAACCCCAGGTGGTCGAACTTCCGAAGATCTTCACTACGCCGTCTCTCATAATCATATGGTGGTTTCTCATAATCATATAGTGGTTTTGGGACATTAAACCCCACATATCAATTAAACATTATCTTCCAAAATTTTAGAGGCCGAACTGATTTGGTAGGCATTCTGCCCGAATTTCATGTCCAAAACAGCATTAATTGAAGTCCCCGCTCTGCTGCTAGAGTAATAGCTCATTAACTTGTACTCGCTGGTTTTGCAAAATTCGGCTAAGTGTAAATTTTCAGTAGCAGTGAACTATTTCCGATATGTGCCCTGTCTTCATCGCCTTGTGTCTTGAATTTTCTTGTTAAATTGAGGACATCTCGACGGAGAGTGGACATCGAGCTGTTTCCGAAGTTTCGCACAAAGCTGTTTTGACTACTCCAAAGCAGGCACTTTTGCTCACCATGAAGTCAGAGTGCGGCGGAATCACAATTTTGTGAGGCAACACTGGTGTGTCATGTAGAGGAACATGTCTCTGCATGACATGTTCCAGAGGAACATGCATAGAAGCAGGGCAATATGTAGTACATTTGATGCAGGTCGATTTATAATCAGGAGTGAGATTTACATTATTATTTTACTTTATTCTAATGCACGCGACGTGGATTTATTTGTTGTCAGTGTGGTGCGGGCAACTTGAGCATGAGTGGTGCAAGGATGGCACTGCCTAAGATATCAAGGCGCTGATGCTGTAAAGGTTGCCTTATTGAAAGAAATGGAGAAAGCAGGCATTCGTCAACAATTTTACATCCCCCTTGTCCAAGCTATTGTGCTTTTAACAGTGGCATATACAGTGAAATATTGTTAATTCAACCCCCGTTAATTTGGAATTTTGGTTAATTCGGCCAGGACGTCTGGTCCCATCCACAATGTACATTGTTCTATGACTGAAAACTCTCATTAATTCGAACGAATTTGGCCGTGCTTTGGCTAATTTGAATGCCCGACTGCTGTCGAGTCACGACGGGAAGCAGCAGCGGATTCTGTCGGCCAAATCGACGGCGCACCTAAACAACTTTGGGATCGGATTGCCGCCTTCAAGATTCAAAACTTTGTCCATGGGTAGTAATCTCGGAGGCACCAAAAAAAAACGCGCGCGCGCACACACACACACACACACACACACACACACACACACACACACACACACACACACACACACACATGGTAGTTTTTTAGTGCCCTGAAAATCCGGCCTTTAGTTATCAGCAACGGGCAACCCACGGATTAGGCTTTTCTTTTTTCTTGTGCGTCGAACACGTTTGCGTGACGGTTGAGTTAGATTACTCACCTTTAGTGTGCCTAAAAGAATTTATCTGTACATGATTAGTGCTATCTGCAGTCTTACTGATAGATGTTTTTTGAAAAGTTCGTCCGTTTTTATTTCGTTTTTGTTACCGTGCGTTTTTGTGTGTGTGTGTGTGTGTTTGTGTTGTCTACGTCTTGCGCGCATGCGTGAGCACGGCGCGAGCCACGTTGGGATGGCTTCTGTTCAGTCTCCTGCTGCCCCAACCGCCCCAGCTCCTGCAGCGAAGAGGGCGAAGTACAAAGCAAAGGATTTGGCTGCAAAGGTGAAAATATTGAAGGCGTCGCAAGCGGCAGCATCTCGAAAAGAAGTGATGCAAAAGTTCAATGTGAAAAAAAGCACGCTAAGCACTTAAGTGAAGAACGAAAAGCAGATTATGCAAGCATATGACGGGGACATATTTGGCGACCAGAGGAAGAGGCTTCGAACGGCAGCGCATCCCAAGCTACAAGAAGCACTGTTGCGCTGGATTGCAGTCTTGCACGATGCGCATTTGCGCTTGAGCGGCCTCCTTATCTGCGCATAAGCAGAGAAGTTCGCGGTGGCCATGAACATCGACTCCTTCAATGCATCGAAAGGCTGGTTCAACCGCTTCAAGGAGCGACACGAGCTGGTGTTCCGCAATGTGTGTGGTGAAAGAGGTGCAGTTGACAAAAGTGTTGTGCAGGACTGGCGGTCTGGACTATCCGCGCGCCTTTCTACATACGAGCCGTGCAACATTTTCAACGCTGATAAGACAGCGCTGTTCTATAAGGCTCTGCCTGAGAAGACAATTGCGTTTATGGGGGACTCGTGCGTCGGTGGAAAATGAAGTAAAGAGCACGTGACAGTTCTTCTGGCTGCTAGCATGACTGGCACAGAGCGGCTGCTGCTGCTCGTGATCGAGAAGGCTGTGAAGCCAAGATGTTTCAAGAATATTAAGCAGCTGCCTGTCGACTACTGGTTCAACAGAAAGGCTTGTAGAACTGCCGAACTCTTTCAAGCCTGGCTGTGTCAGCTAGGCCGCTGCTGTAGTGTGCCCACGAAAGTGTCAGGGCACGAGAACATTGAACTGCTATTCCTGCTTCCGAACACAACGGCTTCCCTGCAGACGATGGACGGGGGAATCATACGGTTCATGAAATGTCGCTATCGACGGCAGGTACTCGAGTGGATGTTGCTCTGCATGGATTCAGGCATGCAGTACGGCAGTAAGCCTGCTAAGCGCAATCCATGTGCTGGCATACGTGTGGAACAACACACCCCTTGCAGTAGTCTCAAACTGCTTTAAGCATAGCGGATTCGTGCACGGCGCTGCTTACCCGGGTGTGGTGGCCAATGAGGAAATTGGCGAAAAGCAAGACGGCCGCTATGTGAACATCGTGCCAGCTGATGTGGCCCTTGGCGATTACTTTGCAATTGACAGTGATGTTGCTGTAGCCGGCACAGTGACCGACAGCGATATGGTCGTTGAAGTCTCAGACAGCGTAGGGGAATCTGCTGACAAGGACGTAAGTGATGCTGACGAGCGTCCACGCTACACTATGACAGAGGTTGGTCATTTATTGGCCGTTTTGGCGGACATATGCATGCTTTCCACGGACAATGTGCACGGACTAAGCCATCTGCGGGATTTTGGCAAAAGTGTGACTTCGTCGCATATTGCGTCCATGAAGCAAACTGTGATCGCAGACTTTTTTTAAGAAATAAAGGTCTGATGGTATAGGAGACATTCTTCAAGTGTTTTGTTTGTACCCTCGGTAAAGTCAGACATGCTCTCTGGTCCCGTAAAGTCCGAATTAATGGGGTTTTACTGTAATACACTTAGACCTCGATTTAGTGAACCCAGAGATAATGAAATATTGGCTATAACAAAGTAAATGAAAAATAGCCTTGCGATAGATACAGTGTTAGGATTTACCTTTATAACGAATTTCATATATAACAAACTTAATTTTGTGTAAGATGCAACTTTGTTATTGTAAGGTTTGAGTTTAATAATAAGCAGAAGGTGCTCTGATAGATTTCAGCATACTATATATACATCATTGTACGTGAACCCATCTTAAAGTTGATACCAAAACCTGTATCGCCTATCATGGCAGAACGAGACATTGGGCATGCTGTAGCATGGTGACAAAATTATGTTTGCTTTCTAGTTTTCCAGTACAACTTCATTACAACTTTCCATTACAACTTCATGTTAACTAAGTACTACTGTATTTGGCTATTTTGAAAGCTCGCGATTGCATGTGCCCTAGTGACTATGCAGCGCAGTCTATATAGGCTATGTGTTGTTTTTTTGCACAGGAGATCTTGATGACTTCCAACATCAGCAGTCACAGCAGCAACAACACCATCAACAGCAGCATTTGCAGCAGCAACAGCACTTGCAACAGCAGCTACAGCAACAACAGCAGCAGCAGCAACAACAACAACAACAGCAGCTGCAGCAACAGCATCAACAGCAGCTGCAACACCAGCAGCAACAGCAACAGATGCAACAGCAACAACAGATGCAACAGCAGCAGCAACAGCAGCAGCAACAGATGCAGCAACAGCAGCAGCAACAGATGCAACAACAGATGCAGCAGCAGCAACAGCAGCAGCAAATGCAGCAACAGATGCAACAGCAGCAGCAGCAGCAGCAAATGCCGCAGATGCTGATGAAGCGAGAGGACGGTTCGGCAGGCCCTCCGGTTAGTCATGGTGTGCGCATGGTCCCCCACATGGGAGCCAGGCCTCCTTTCCCGCAGCACGAGGGCCAGCAAGTTGTGCTGCATCCACGCTTTCCCGGAAACCTGCCGATACCTCGCTACCTCAGCCGCCAAGGTATGCAAGCATGCTTCAAAGAGCTGGGCCAGTTCGTGCATTTTTTGTCTGGGATGTACCAGTGCTCTGCAGCCATTAGCTCGTTGCAATAGTGGCAATGAAAATTCTTTTTTGTACAGTATAGCCTAGATAAAGTAAAAGGGGGACTTTATATCAATATATCAACAGTTTATTATAGAGAAAAGCTTTAATGGTTATGCTTTAATTTTATAAGAAAATAATGTTACAGTGTGCCTGTCACAGTATTGTGCGAAAAGCGAGAGCATGTCAGTGTAATTTGACATACCGTCGAGCCCGCTTATAACGAACCTGAGCGTGACGCGGCATCCGTTCGCTGTATCCCGAAGTTCTTAGTAAATGAAACACAGCTTTTAAAAAAAGTCGCGAGTGAAAACACTTTTTTTGCCCCAAAAAGTCCGCGATGCACGTGTTTCGAAGAGCAGGAGCGATAAGGGCAGTCTCGAGATCATTTAAAACCGCAGGGTGCTCGTTCGCCGAGGCCCACCGCATAAGCTGCATGAAGCACTGGCTCCAAAGTTTCGTCGTTCTCGCAATCCGGTTCCTCTAAATCGCTCTCACCACGTACTTAATTCACAATGTCCCAATCCGTGCACAGTTCTGCAGTGTCAGCATCATCATCGGCCGTAATTAAACCATCGCAACAGATGTCCCACCCGCTCTCCCAGGTCGGAGTCGACGACGCGTGGCCACAAATCGCCGCCACAGTGGTCGGCATCGGGCCCGATATCGACTAGTCGGCCTCGCGAAAACAGTTTCGCGCGCATGTAGTCGTCACCGCCGCCCACGAAATATTCACCATCTGCACAGCTGAATATAGGAACTCCCAAAGCGGCAAGTTGGCTGCCAGGTGGTCAACAGCTATGAGCAAGCGCTCCGCAACGCGGCACCTAACGCGCTGATTACGCTCAAGCCAAGCAGTCACAGTTTTGATGTTTTGTTGAGCGGCACGAAAAAGCGTGCTAGTCCTCCTGTCGGCCATCATGACCACACACACACACCAAGAGCGAGCAAGACGCGCAGACGCGACACATGCCAGAGCGCTTAAACCAGCTCTAGGACCGTTTCCAGTCAGAAAACGAAACTAATTCGAGCCAGCATGGCGGGTGTCGCAGAGCGGTGGAGACGGCCGAAGGGGTTATGATCAAGAGAGGAGAGCAGACTTGTGAGAGAAGGGCAAGGAGTTGCGATAAAGAGAGGGAAGGATGCGGCGGGAAGGCGACCTTCAAAACCAAAACGCACGGGAAGGAGGCAGGTTGAGTAGCTTGCTTGAAAGGTTCATGAAACTCGCACGTAGAAAAACTTGGAAAGAGTGCATATCCGCCTGAATCAGTGCGCCCGGCGGTGTTCAAAGAATCGGCGGCCGTTGCTAAAAAATCGTTTCGTTGCGCCGGCGGGTGTGCGTGGCCTCACGAACTTCGATGTTTCGCGATTCGTTCGCTCAAATTACCAGTCGTTTTCGCGTTTCCGCATACGCGTGGAAGGCATGCTCAGTCCATTGCAAAGTGAGCAAAAACAAGTCCTAAACACGAAACTAATCCCAAATTATTAGAGTCAGTGGGGTAGCGTACGCGCGTGCACTAGACGCAGACTATCGGATACAGTCAGTGGCTCACGATGTTGGCAAATGGTCTGGTCACTCCAGGCTGGCGATGCCGACGACAGTATCAGCGATCAAAAACAGGGTTCATGGCCGACCTGTCTTCGAAAGATTGGTGGCAGTGTGAAAACACGGGCCTCGTCAGGCGATGCGGGATACTCAGGGTAGCGGGGGGGAACAAAGGATGGAGGGGTGCGTAACAAAAAGCGGTCGGGGAGAGCGGCAACTAGAGGGGCACGGAGGCAGGGTCGGCGTTTTACATTAAGAATGTATGGACACCTCGCCGATGCCTAATCGGTGATCGAAATTGGTTTCCCTGGAAGTCGGCAGACCGCTGACTTCGTTCGCTGTAAGCGATCAGCAGCGCTCTGAGAGGTTCGTTGTAAGTGCGATTTTGTGCCATTGAACCAATGTATATTTTGACGGTCACGCAGATATTGTTCGTTTTAAGTGAGGCCGTTATATGTGGGCTCGACTGTATTTTAATGACGATAGCTATAGCGCGAGAATAAAACGACGACACAGAGACAAGAAGGACACGAAAGACCATACCAACTAGCCCAAGCTGCCACACTTCTAAATGTATTTTAATGTTGGGGGGGATCAGTAGTTTCACTTAAGTGGTTAAGATCTCTTGTGACAGCTGCGACATTTGATGATTGATTGATATGTGGGGTTTAACGTCCCAAAACCACTATATGATTATGAGAGACGCCGTAGAGGAGGGCTGCGGAAATTTAGACCACCTGGGGTTCTTTAACGTGCACCCAAATCTGAGCACACGGGCCTACAACATTTCCGCCTCCATCGGAAATGCAGCCGCCGCAGCCGGGATTCGAACCCGCGCCCTGCGGGTCAGCAGCCGAGTACCTTAGCCACTAGACCACCGCGGCGGGGCAACATTTGATGATGGCAACAGAAAATGAAGCCAAGAAAGACATAGGGCACCTCATACGTAGTTTTAAATGGTATTAAAAGTACTTATGACATTAAGAGTAAGGAATTAGGGTACACCAAAAAGCAACATTGCCATTGGTCGAGACCAAACAGGCAAACCTTCGTAAGTTGTTGGTTTGGTCACGACTGGTTGTTAAGGGGAGATGCAAGTCGAAAAACGCGAGTTTTTTTTTTTTCATAATTACAGATTTTTTTATTTAGCCTGTTTTGATAAGATTAGTACCTCTATTGTTATGAAAAAAATAATACAGGACGAGACTTAACTGGTAATGCTTTAAAAATGCATCCAAAGACCACAGGGTGCCTGTTAAAAGGGGGAAAATGTGCAGTCTTCGAGTACCTTGCCCCTGATAATGTGCTCCCGCTCGCCATTGTTGATCGCATGAGTCGAAAAGTCGAGCCTCACTCTTGAAATACCAACAGTTTCTCTCGCTGATGCAGCGCAAGAAATAATAAAATTCTGCGTGTTTTTCGAGTGCCGCGACTGACTTATCACATGGTACGAATCGGGGACCGCCATTGGCCGCTGCGTGCCTGTATGTGCTGTGAAACCTATTTGCGGGGTCTATGTCTTGTCGAGCAGCACAGCTAAACAATGCTTTTCTCGTGTAATTATCTCCGTTGTGGCGGAAAAAAGGCATTGCTCGCAAGTGAAAGCCATTGTGTGGCGCGCTTTGTAGGAATAGGCCGATTTGCGGCAGTTGTTGGCTTGCAAAAGCCAATGCATCAAAAGTCATTTACACCTGTCCGCCGGAAAGCTCGTGATGCGGCAATGGATGACGTCAGAGCTAATCTTGAGAGGTCGAAAGAGCCCGCAGTGAGAGAACTTAACAGAGACGACATTGCCATTATGTACGACGGTATGTGGCACAAGCATGGCTACGAAATGGCATGACACTAGACTTAGTTTGGATTTCGCAGTCCTGTCGAACTTCTCCCAGCTTGCAGTTGGCACAAGGCTCTGCCAGATAGAGCGGAAGTTTGGCAAGGGTTTCATGGCTCTGTGTGTGAGCGAAATGTATGTGAGGAGTCGCCTCAAAAAAGCCAAGAGGGGCAAACTCATGGTGCTGGCGAATTTTAGTCGCATTGGCCACTACAAGAAGGATTGTTCTTTTTGGTGTGCAAATTTCATCTGATTTAATGATATCTTTCATAAGTAAAAACTCAATTTTAACTTTAAAACTCGTTTTTCTCAAAACACAAATTTTGCTATTTTGTCCAATGTGCCCCTCCTTTTTCGGGCACTTCTACTGCTCGAATCTGCATGAAATTTTTCCAAAATTTTTTCCAAAGTATGACAAATGCAATTATCTAGTTTAAATTTTAATATTTTATTGTATAATAAAAAATTGTATGTATACCTTTACTAGGATAGGTGAAATATGGACCTTTCACGTCTATTATTTTTTCACGCATATTACATATTTTATATGTGCTTCCGCATTAATTCTTTGCACTCAACACTTTATTTGAAGCATTATGAGCTCTGAATGGTAAAAAATTGCAGAAGTTTAGGAATGAAAAGAGGTGAGGTAAAAGGGTTAAGGTTTTCACTTTGTCATGTTGCAGAGCTAAAAGTGTGTAACTTGCCAGAAAACAAATTATATATTTGAAATCAACATAAAAAGTTCCATAAACAGCTCAAGTTTCATTGCTCTAGGGTGAATAATAAAAAACAGTGTATTCGAGTAGCATCTCCCCTTAAGTTGCTTTTTCGCTCTCCTCTTTCTTTTTATGTTGTACCTACAAAAGTTCCTTAACCACTTTTCTAAGTAATCATCAATTGACCTCAGAGAACCTCATGAATTAATTGCTGTAAGACATTTTCGAGTGCGTCAAGAATTTTTATTTCTTTTGTGTATTTGTTTTCCTTTTAAATTTGGGTAGTGATAAAAGAAGGCACTTATCTGTCATTGAAGTGGGTGGTTTTGGTATAATCATTTAGGGCATAGTTGATTGGAGCTTAGGTCTGCTTCGCTCCTGCTGACAGATTCTGTTTTCTCTTAAACAACCGGCATTCTAGGTATAAAGCATGACATGTTGGTAAGTTGGATTGTTTGTTGCTGTGTTTTAGGTGGGGATCCAGTCAGTCAGCATCCGCCAGGCCATCCTTACCTGCAGCGTACTGGAGGCGTTCACCCCATGATGAGGCCTCCGCCACCATACCCAGACCACCTCCGAAAGCCACCACCTTCACCAGCTATTTCACCGAGCCACAGTGGCATGCAGCCTGAAAGCAGCGGAAGTCCAGATCCATCGCGCACGCCCCCATCACTGTCGCGCCCAAACTCACAACCAGCTCTGCAGTCGCCGGACCCACGATCATCACCTATGGAGCGACACTTCTCGCCTGGGACACCGTCCAGCTCGTCTAGTCTTCCTCAACGCTCTCCTGCAGTACCGGCACAAGGGCAAGATGATGGCAGAGGCGATGGTGAACGATCTGCTGAAAGCCTGTCCGACCTGCTATCGAGAGTTTCCAAGACTCCCTCAGAGTCTCCAAGCCCCCGGACCGACGAAGGGCGCCCTTCCATCGGCGAGCCGTCACCAGGAAGAGGGTGCGTCTCCCAGGACAATAGTGGACAGACACCACCACTGTCCAAACAGGAAAGCATTCTTCAGTACCTTCGAGCTGGCTCTGTTGGCAGCCCAGCGAGCAACTCTAATTCGTCTCGTGGCAGCGTCGATAGCTTTGGTGGAATGGGTGGGGCCCAGCCCATGTCCAGTGCTCCTGACACAACTCCACGGTCTTCCGAGAGCCCACATTATGTGGCCACATCTGTATACCAGGGTGTGGTGGCATCACCCGTCGGGAGCCCTGTCTCGTCTACATTTGCTGGTCAGGGACAAACAATGACCCTGACAGACACATTTGCTTCAGATAGCAGCGATGGCAGTTCGCAAATGCAGGTTCGGACACAAATGGTTCGTGTGAGCCAAGGTATGATGGGCCTGCCAACCTCATCAGCAAGCTTTACAAGGAACTCCGGGATGCAGCAGCAGCAGTTGCAACAGCAGCAGCAGCAGCAACCTAGAATGCAGTACATGCAGCATTTGCGGCAACAACAGCAGCAACAGCAACAACAGCAGCAGCAGCAGCAGTCACAGCAACAACAGCACATTATGCTTCAGCAAAGCCAATATGTACCTCAACAAGGCATGCTAGTTCGACGCATTGTGCAAGGCCAACGGCCTGCTGGGCCTGGCTCCTTTGCCGACAGCCAGTTCGGTGCACGTGCGCAGATGTTCAGGGGCGCTGCTCCAGGCAACAATGCAGTGCGCACGTTCGCAGTGCGTCCAGGTGCCGGTGGAAACAACCCTGGAGGCAATAGTGGAGGATTGCCAGGTGGGAGCCCCCACACAGTTGGAGGGGGTCGGGGTCCAACACCAGCGAGCCCCCCCAAAAATTCCTCATCGTCAGGGGATGAGGGAGACGGCGGCACATCGTCCTCAACACCGTCCTTGCTGCACCGTGCGGGGGAAAGCGGAAGCAGCTCTTTCGGAGGCAGCACATTCCACGTCGGACCGTCGTCCACTGTGACGTCGTACGGGGCCGAGCATTTGCCTACCAGCGTGTTTGTGTCGCTCGACTACCCTTCGTCGACCATCACAAGCCCCGACGGCTGCGTATCGTCAGAGGTCCTGCTCAGCTTAGGTGATGGCTCTCCTGGTGTTGCAGCACTGGCAGCATCCGAGGACGAAGACGCCTCAGTGGAACAGTCACGAGTTGCGCTTGTGGTGGTTGGGGAAGAAGGCGAGGAGGAGGGCACCGAAGACCATGGCATCACCCAACAGGAAGAGCCCCTGGACGTTGCCGTCGTCGTGGAAACGGTGGGGACTTTGCCGACTCCAGAGTGCGAAGCTAGAGAGGACGGTTCCAGTCCCAGTGGCTCTGAAGGGGGCATTGACTTGGCCATCTCTGGCTGTGGTGACCTGCACCATCGCAGCACACCGGCAGGTGACCACAACTATTCCAACCTGCCTCCAGAAGGTGCAGGCGGTGAACTGGCCAAGAAGGTTTCCGAGGGGGCACACTTTTTCGACCACATAAACATGGGGATGGATGTAAAGATTGAAGACCATATAATTAGTAAGTGAACCTTTTTTTTTAATCAGATTTGTGCTGTTAACCAAAATCATATTCCTTTACTTAGCTCTAATGGTTTGTCGGGGCAGGGTGACATTTTCTCATTGTTAGACTATGTGCTTGAAATTTCACGTCTATTGAATTATGAATCCGTCTTGTGTGTTAACAGTGAACTAAAGCGGGATCCGAAACACTTCAGCACCATGCACAAATCATTAGCTCATAACTTGTGAAAATTACCGCATATTTCTGTATTGTAGCTTGTTCTGGCTTTCTTCTTCGAAGTGATAATCTTATGTGTACTATTTACCGAGTTTCTATTAATTTTTCTTTTCTTCTGCTTTTAGGAATTGCAGATGAAAAGCCCTGCATAGAAAAAATCATGAACGAAAGAACTACACCACCACAGGTTTGCTGATTCTGGATTCCTTTGTGCTTCAATTTGAGTTTTCCGGCATAATAATAAAGGGGTGCCTGTATATATCAAAAGAAACAAATCAAATGTAAATGCTTAAGAGTTCATTTATTACATCGGTGTATAATTTGGTGACAGAGTCATGCAGTGCTTTCTGAAAGTTTGGGGCAAGAATGGTTTCTTTCTGTTTCTCAACAAATTTTCATCTGTTTCGGCCTATAGGAAAGCCACATTCACATTTTGTCACTGAATTTCTAGTAATTTAGTCACAGTAGCTTCACTCTGGTAGCAGTTATCTTAATTCCAGGCTAATTATTTAAAAGAGTGCTGTTTTTTTGAACAGAGCAAAGCTTTGTCACAGGTTTCGTGTTGAACTCCACTGAACTGACGAGAATAGCCACAGCATTCATGCTTCTTTTTTCACATGCAGATGTTGAAAACACCATCTCCACCCCTTGCACCAGTCTCCACCAGTGCCATGTCCTTCCCGGCATCGGTGACGCATACGTTAAACTTCACTTTGCGACAGACAGGGATGCCTCAGACGGTGCGGCTACCTCATGACGAAGGACAGCTTGTGGTACTCCCTGCAAAGACGGTGGTGCCTGTAGTTCCTCAGGTGAGTGAGGGCGATGAAATTTGTTAGGTTTTTTTGTTTGCTAGAACTAAACGGCTTGTGCCATTGGACGTTGTCAGTATAAGGGAACAGCTGACTTCATGAAAGTATGTCTTCTTCTGTTTGTTCTTCGCGCTTCTCTCTTGGTGTAATTGTCTCTGTCAAAGAGGTACAGAGGTGTCATTTATATTTATTTGACTTTCTTTGAATGTGTAAGCATTTCTGTGTCAACTAAACAAAAGAACTGTTTGTCAATCCATTTATTCGTCCGTGATGTCAGAGGAACTACTGCAGAGAACTAAATGTATGAAACAAAATAACATTTCTTAACGATTCAGACCAAATGTGAGCATCTTACCACTGGGCTTAAACATGCACGCTTTCAAAATCTCTCTATATATGAACCCTACAAAGGGATTTTATTGCCAATACAGTTTAATTTGCTGCAACAAAATTGACGGGGCACGGAGAAAATTTTGTTGAAGTAAAAATTTCTTTGTTGTGAAATTGAAGAACTATAGCCATCCTGAGCTAGCAAAGCAAGGGAACTTTTATTTCCGAAATTCAAAAAGTGTTAGCTGCTTCCTCTTTTTTCCTGGCAGCATCTACACAAAATTCTCACACATTCTCACACAAACAAGGCGATGTCGCTAACGCCTGACTCACCACATGGGCCCCCGGCAGACGGCTCGCGGTACCGTGTACCGGGGACACCGCAAAAGACAGCCGTTCACGCCAAACGCCACCAAATAAAGAGACCAGCTTACTTCTTGCACGCCGCCACCAAGGCTTGCCGCCAGGCGTCGCCGCCGGCGCTAACATTTTTTATCCATGACGATGATAATAGTGGCGATAAATGCTCACGAGCACAACACCACCTACCGCCCAGTAGTTGTAACCCGAAATGCGGCTTACGTGTGAAACACGTGCGCCACGCGGCGCAAACACAGTAACTAAAAGAACTGGCATTGGGAAAGGCATCGTATCTAAATTGCACCCAGTAGCAGCGTGTAAAAAACTGTGCTTTGTCTTCGGCTCAAAAGCACGCCAGTGGCAAAGGCAGGGCAGCTTCATTGCCATTGCTATCGAGCCATGGCGGCCACCATGCTTAGTCACGGAGGAAGGAAAGGTAGGAGAGGGCATGCCCAACCGGCGCGCTACGTGAAAAGTGTGGAGGAAATAACAACATGGCGGCCATATTCACTGGGCACAATGGCAGTGTTGCTATGGTTATGTGTTGCGCAGTGTAGCTGGTCTAGCAGTGAGCGGCCGCGGCTGGCGGTGGCATGTGTGCCTCCGCAGGTCTCTTGCTGAGCCGTGGGGGACAATATTCGTGCTCTGCGCCGCACTATTGGTTACGCAGTGTTCTCCTGGCAGTTACCGTATTCTTAGCAACGTTTACAAAACCTTTCGTCCACCACAGGGCTTGAACAGTGCGTGAAACCAGCGCATATACATTTGTTGTGTGGCGGATGACGTGAATAAAGCATTTGAAGTGTTCAGCGAAATTGCGTTGGGCACCATGACTAAGTGGAACGTCGGCGAACGCCGTGCAGGTCAGTGACGGTTGGGCAGTGCTCCTGCTTGTGGCAACGAACAAAACTCTTGTGCGCAGGGAGACGCAATGAGTACCATGCGCACATACGTGGTTTCGTGTTTGGTATGTGTACAGTAACAATTTGCATGTGCATAATAAAACACATTTTCTGCTCCGCTTGTTATACTCGCCCCCAGCATTGTAATCTCGACGTTAGAGCAACCGCGTTCAAGTGTCACTTGCACCGTGCTCAAAGTCGCCACAGTCGCAGAATGCTGACGTCGGTGAGTTTCACGCGGAACACGGGCACAGTGGTCGGGCGCTGCGTCGGCGTCGTGTCAGAACGCAACCGTTGAAGAAGGCACACGACCGATCGTGATGTCTGTACAGTTGCTGAATTAATGACGTAAAAACACTCGCCGGTGTCAGTGCATCTAGCGTGCGTTCTCGTGTACTTGCTTCGTTGTCGGCGAGCTGTTACTCGCTGGTAATACTCGAACGAAATGACTTCGCCGCAGGTGTCTCGTTGGCCCAGAGTGTTGAGCTCTCGTACCATTACTTCCGGATCGTCACAACACGCGCGCTACCTAGCCCACGTGCTTTCTGAGCCGGAGAGAGAGTTGTGCCTTCTGCTTTACATTCGGATGTAAACAAGAGAGGATAATTTGCCCAGTCAATATGGCCGACTTCCGGCTTCATCGCGGCATCACAACGAGTGACGTCAGGGCCTCTCCTACCTTTCCTTCCTCCGTGATGCTTTGTAAACAGCGGCGGCTTTTAGCGGTGCCAACGGGCGTTTGAGCATTCGTAGACATATTTTTATGTTCTGAAAATGCATGAAAATGTTCTAGTTTGTGTTTAATGCATGGCATTAAATATCTGAGCCTGAAATTGTATCATCTGATTTAGTTGAAGTGGAACAGCAGAAGAAAAAGTGTTTGTTGTGGTAAGAATATTTATGCATTGACTCCTATGAACTGCTGTCCGGGGAATCGAGAATTTTTTGTTGTAGCTGAAATTTCATTAGCAGTGTTCGTTATAGTGGGGTTCGACTGTACATAACAAATTTAAAAAAAAGAGAACACCCTCTATGAGGCTTCGTTCGAATGTTTCGAGTTGGCATAATAAAACCCCATTTCATAGAACATGTACAGCCAGCATTTAGCGTTGTGCGCCTCAGAAAACTTTCACCTATGTGAAAATTTAATGCCAAACACGCATTTTGGTGGTCATGGGATGCGCCCTCTGTTGGGCTGTTATAGATGCTAAGGAATCCTAGAAAGATTAAAGATGGCATGCCAACGCTTTTGGCAACATTGTTCTAAGGATGTGATATAAAACTGCATGGGGAATGTGTGCAGACTAACAGCTAGATTTATTGAAAACATTAGCTTCCCCACCTAACAGCACACATATGCACAAGCACTCATGACAGCATCACACACAGTCTTGAAGTCTCTTTATCTAGCCCAAAAGTCTGAGCTCTTTTTTTTTTGTTATGTATATAAAAGGAAGAGCTGCTAATGCACTTATCAGGAGCAAGCCTCAAAATCACGAAAGCCAGCTTGGGACACATTAAGGGAGTTTCGACACTAATTTAAAGTATTTTGGGATCATTGCTCTAAATAAAAACACAAATGTCAAGAACATTTAAAAAAAAAGTACTGTGGTGCATGGGAATGCATCGTGTACAGCCGCGGCGACGTCTTGAGGCGCTTTCGAGCTTTGAAGTCGCGTATCAGGAGCATGCGTGGTCTAGTTGCCAGGCTGACCGCGTCAGAGCCCGATACTCCCTCAAGGTTTCTTGCCACAGAGCAACATCCGACGGCTCGCGTGCTCTTAACAAATGTGGCCGCAGCTGTACATCTTTAATACCGCTAGTGTAGAAGGACACTTTCTGTTTCGGCATGCAGGGGGTGGCTTCTTCGTGATGTGTCACGCCAGTGTGACGTCACGGGAAGACAGCAATACGCACCATACTAGCAGTATATTTGTAGTCCGCTCTTAGTACACATAAACAACGATGAGTACATTGTCTCCAGTGACCTCGACAGCGATTTATGTGATTTAGGCTGCATGTTGGACACAGAGTGCACAAACTCAGTGAAACTCGTGTCTTCTCGTTAGGATAATGTCCATTGAGATGAGGCTGACGTGCTGATGCTCAGTGACAAAAACTTCTAGATCAAAGAAAATGTTTTAAATGCATTGGCTTACTCTGGTGTGTGGAAAGCATACCAAGGAAACGAAAAACGTCCCTTTTGCGATGTCTCAGAATCATGTCAGCACACCTTTATATGGTGAAATATGGAACACACCTGTGCACCGTGGTGGTTGGTCAGACTGATGATGTTATCATTGTGTGCTACACCACTTATAACCATCTCCTTGTGTTTTTCTTTGTCCAGCTCTCACCATCTCCCCCGCTGGTCAGCTGCGAACCATTGACCGTGAAGACGGAGCCAATGCCACCCGCAGGTGCTACCACACCACCTCTGGTTCTCCGCATGCACCCTGTGCCCCCAACACCACCGCCGTCGGTGAGCAGTGCCGTGTGCACGCCGCACAGCGCGCCACTGCGCTGGTGCCGAAGCTCGGAAGTGGTGGCCATCAAGGAAGAGGTGCTGACCGTGGTGCCCCCTTTCATGCCACCCACCCCGCCACCACCAACAGCTGTTGTGATCAAGCAGGAAGCAAGGACAACACCTTCGCCCTGTCTCGCTATTTGTCAGAAGCAGGTGAGACATTTTCACAGGAGCGGCCTCTTCCCTTCCAGGTCCAACAATGTTGCTCTTGCCTCAGGCTGCCACAAGTTCAAAGTTCAATGAAGTTCAATGAAAACTCGTACTGTCTCGTAATTGAAGAAGCAGTGCCATCGGAGCTTGAAAACTCTCATGGTTTCTTTATTCGTGATACTGTAAACATAAGGTTCTGGTTGGTTCCGCCACCGAGTGTGTCAGTGTTTTGGAATAAACTTCAGGCTATCTGTCTGGTTTGTGGTGTTGAAGTTTTGACCGTGTCTTTGAAAATCATCGTGTCATGTGTGTTATCACATCAAATGTTGCATGCCTAAACTGATAACAGCAGTTGCACATAGGAAGCCTATGGGTTTTGCAATGTTAGAAAAAAAAAAATTCAATTGGTCAGTGACGAGAACCCTTCTGTGTTTTTCTGGCTTCAAAATGCCAATTGTGATGGGAAAATTTTGATGGCAAGGAGGTAAAGTAATAATTCTCATAGTTTTCTGCTTTTGTTGAAAAAAAAATAATACAAGTTGTTGCTTGTGCGAGTCACAATTAAAAAGTAATGAAATTGACGTTTTTGGAATTGGCAATCAGGTGGTTGTTAATGAGGTAATATAGCTGCTCACCAACTGTAGAGACAGTCTGCAAGGTATTGCATAATTGTACTCAAACATAGGGTGATGTGTAGCTTTGAGATTGCAGATTCAAATGTTTGCTACCTACAATTACAAGTTTTTGCTATTTTATCTTTTGTAACCTTTGATGAATTGTACACTGTGAGGCCTTAACTGTTAATAATGATAATAAATGTTGTTTAATGTATTCAGAGATCCCACTCCTGCGCCAACTGTGCCAAATAAGATTTACTGCGCCATTCTGATAATATCAAGGGAAATTGCATCAAACTGCGCCAAAGTCTGACTTGAGAGCATCTATCACTGGCAGTAGCCATGCCGTCGTGTCAATACATGTGCTCCTTGTTCTCGGGCCACCAAAGTCACAATCACGTACCTATTTTAATACGTAAAATAAACAGCGGTCGCGCGTCTGTCCTAAAATCCATGCTGCTATGTTTAGTGCCAACTCAACTCTGTTGTGCAAGTCCGCTTAACGGTGAAACGCACTCTCCGCAGGGGCTCGTGACGTTTAGTCCAATCGGTAGTGTGAAACTGTGGCGGCGATTCGTCGGTGGACGTCGTCCTTTAAAGGAATCTGAGGGAGTGAATGAAAAAAAAAAAAGAAAAATTCTACCGCATTAAGTACACTGCAGTCTCAGTGAGTGGAAATCTCCAAACAGCTGCTCAAGTAGAACAGCTTCCTCCGATATGATTGGTTTCGTACTTGAATTCTGCACTCCTGTTCATATCTTATTAAACGAAACTCCTGTTAAACGGAACACCTTTTCCTGATCCCTGCAGGTTTTGTCTTACGAGAGTCTACTCGGTTGAAAGTGAAGGCAGAAAAAGCATTTGAGATGAACAAGTGCTAAAGAAAAAATAAATTTGACCAAAAGACAGCTTGTTACAGAGGGGGGAGCCATCTTTATCACCATTTGTGCAGGATACCTCACCAGTTAGGGCGTTCGTGTGAGCTTACAAAATTAGCCATGTGATTAAGTCAGAGATTAACCCTAGGATTGAACCTGGGATTAGCACTGCTCATGGCCAAGGTGGCTAATGTGGGAAATCTTTTGCAAGTTGTCATTTCTATTTGTTACCATTGCATGATGTTCTCTGGCAAGGATACTTTTGTGCCAATGCATCTGTAGCTGGTTGTAGTGTATACTTAGTGTGACTGTGGTCTGGCCAGCCATTGCTTGTTCGTTGACGCACACAAAGACAGTTCAGCCTGAAGCTTTAACCTTAGTAAACTTTGTAAGCTTACATTGTAGTTTGTCTCACTGCCACTTTTCATTGTTAGACTGGAAGCACGTTAAGTGGTGGTGTAAAAAATATTCAAGCATTATCACAACTAGCGCAACTGCTTTGAATGAAGCCTGTTGAATATTCCTGGAGTAGCGTCCACCACTCCACATGGTGATCTGTGTATTCAAGCATTGTTACTTGCCATTTTTGCAAAGAAATTAGCTTGTTAATGAAAATAAATGTCCAGCTTTATTTTTAATACTACACCATACAATACAGTACTTTCTTTTTGTGTTATTACTGCCGTCTTATGTACATCAACTTTGTATTCTGTCGTGAACTTATTTACAGCGCAACACCAAAAAACACAGAGAAAGAAAAGACGGCACTGACTCACAACTGTTGTTTATTGGAAAAAGCGGGGTGAAATGTATATATATAGGGATTGTTTTTCTGGTGTTGCGCTGTAAATAAGTTCACGATAAATCCTAACCAACTGGCCCAACTTATCGTCCTCTTGTATTCTGTTTTTATGGCATGTTTTGTATTACAGTCGAGCCCGCTTATAACGAACCTGAGCGTGACGCGGCATTCGTTCGTTGTATCCCGTAGTTCGTAGTAAATGAAACACAGCTTTTAAACAAAGTTGCGAGTGAAAACACTAACTTTTTTTGCCTCAAAATGTTCGTGATGCACGTGTTTCAAAGAGCAGAAGCGATAAGAGCGGTTTCGAGTTCATTTAAAACGGCAAAATGCTCGTTCGCCGAGGCCCGTGGCATAAGCTGCATGAAGCACTGGCTCCAAAGTTTCGTCGTTTTCGCAATTCGCTTCTTCCAAATCGCTCTCGCCACTCACTTCATTCACAATGCCCCAATCCGTGCACAGTTCCGCTGTGTCGGCATCATCATCGGCCGTAATTAAACCATCGCAACAGATATCCCACCCGCTCTCCCAAGTTGGAGTCGACGACGCGCTGCCACGAATCGGCGCCGCAGTTCGGAAGCTTCAGGCTCGACTTCGGGCTCTGCAATGCGGCACCTAACGCGTGGATTATGCTCAAGCCAAGAGGTCGCACTTTCGACATTTCGTTGAGCAGCAGGAAAAAGCGTGCTAGTCCTCCCGTCGGTCATCATGACCACACACGCACACAAAGATTGAGCAAGACGCGCACACGCGACACACATGCCAGAATGCGTGGAACAGCTCTGGGCACGTTTCCAGTCAGAAAACGAAACTAATCCGAGCCAGCGTGGCGGGCGTCGCGGAGCGGTGGAGACGGCCGAAGGGGTTATGATCAAGAGAGGAGAGCAGACTTGTGAGATAAGGGCAAGGAGTTGCGATAAAGAAAGGGGAGGATGCGGCGGGAGGGCGACCTTGAAAACCAAGAGACACGGGAGGGAGGCAGGTTGTGTAGCTTGCTTGAAAGGTCCGCGAAACTCGCACGTAGAGAAACTTAAAAAGAGTGCCTGCGCGCGCAAAAGTCAAAGCATGGCTGCTGGATCGGTGCTTGCGGCGGTGTTCGAAGAATCAGCGGCCATGGTCAAAAAATCGTTTTGTTGCGCCGGCAGGTTTGCGTGGCCTCACGAAGTTCGATATTTCGCGATTCGTTCCGTGCAATTTAACAGCTGTTTTCGAGCTTGCGCACGCGCGTGCTGAAGGCATGCTGAGCCGAGTGCGAAGTGAGCGAGAACAAGTACAAAACACAAAACGAATCGGAAATTATCAGAGTTTGTGGGGTATCGGTCGGAGGCCGACAATGTTGGCAAATGGTCTGGTCACTCCAGGCCGGCGACGCCAACGACAGTTCCAGCTATCAAAAACAGGCTATATGGCCGACTGGTCTTTGAAAGATCGGTGGCAGTGTAAAAACACGGGGCTGGTGATGAGGGGTGCTCAGAGTAGCGGGGGGACAAAGGACGGAGGGGTGCGTAACAAAAAGAAGTCGGGCATGGAAAAAGGAAACAACTTTCCTTCCTCCATGGGTTGGGGAGAGCGGCAACTAGAAGGCCGCTGAAGCAGGGTATAAGAATGTATGGGCACCTCACCGGTGCCTGATCGGTGGTCGAAATTGGTTTTCCGGGAAATCGGCAGACCGCTGACTCGGTTTGCTGTAACCGATCAGCGGCGCCCGGATATGTTCGTTGCAAGTGCGATTTTGTGCCATTGAACCAATGTATATTTTCACGGTCACGCGGATATTGTTCATTTTAAGCGAAAGTTCATTTTAAGTGGGGACGTTATATGTGGGCTCGACTGTATAAGCATCAGTTTGCTTTAAAATATTGCAAAATAAAATCTCGGAACGTAGTGAAATGTCTTAAGTTGTCTCTAAAAAGACAGGCTTAAAGCATGGCCGTTTCAAAATTCACGATAGTTCACATTTGAACGTTTGAGCGCATCATTGATTGCATTTATATCGTCGCAAAGCAAAGGTGTAAATTTGAAGCTACTATATCCATGGTGTTACTGCACAGTGCTAAGGCTCTGTACATTTAGCTGCATAACCATGCCAGGTTGTCCTGGAATCCAGAAGGTTCCACATTAACTGTTGTATCTTTGCACGGTGCAGAGCACATTGAGCGAGCATGTGTGGTAAATGTTGATCAAAGTTTTTTTATGTTTTATTCTCTCTGTCTTTCTTTTTTTGCCTGCTCAGTTTTTATCTCTCGTCTGTTGGTGGTTGCATTCTACATGTGATGGCCTGGCTATAATGGGCAGTCAGTCGTAGTCGATTGTGAGTTGCATTACCAACGCAGCAAATGAATTTGCACTTAATCCTCGCTAGACTGTGGAATGTCTTGTCTTGCATACCGATTGTTTTTTTGTGCATGTGTGGTGGTTACAAGCATGTCTCTTTCTCTCTCTCTCTCCTTTTTTTTGCTTTCCTTTTTCTGTCTCCCCGTCGATCCACCCATTTCCGGCACCCCTTCTTCTTTGGCCCTCCACATTTACGCACTGGCAACAGGAGTCGGACGACGAGAATGCCGAAGAAGTCGCTCCTCCAGAAGAGGAGCGAGAAAGCGCAGAGCAGCCAGCCAGCACGGCTGAGACGACCGAAGCGGTGGCGAGCCACAACAAGAGTAACGTTTCTTGCGATGATGCTTCTCCTCCTCCTCCTGCCTCCTCTCCTCCCGAACAGACAATGAATCCGCCTCTCGCTGGTACTCCTCCTGCCGCCATCCCCGTGGCAAGCCCGCTCATCAGGGTACCTGCCGCCGACAGCACGGCGCTGCCGAACAACCAGACGACTGGTCCTGCGGTGGCGGCGGCTGCTATGATGCCTGTGATGACCATCAAGGTTGAGCCTGGCACACCGGCGACCTCGGATTTAGGTACAGACACTCTGGGGAATACTGCAAAAAGGCGAGGGGAGGTGTTTTTATATGAAGCTAACACGTAATGAAACCAAGGAAAGCATGGAGGGTAATACTTGGAGTCTTTAATCGACATGTACACACGTAATGAAACCAAGGAAAGCATGGAGGGTAATACTTGGAGTTTTTAATCGACATGTAGTAATTATGAGACTGATGGTAGGGAAAGTAGATATGCAGAGGCTTGCCACCAGTGGGTTCCTAATGCACAAGCTTCGCAAAAGGCATACAATGCACTGCCATTGTGCTAAAGTGGCTGTGGTAGAAATATCTTGTAACTTAGCACAATGGCTTGGGATTGCACATGATGCGAAAGTCATTTGGTGAGCTCTTCCCATCCACAGCTTGCACTTTTGCCCTCTTTATCTCTTAACAGCTAAACTTATATTAACAACAAGAAATAATGCTCCCAATACATTCTTTCAGTTCATTAACTGTATGCTTCATATAATAGTTCAACAAGAACAAGCACCCCTCCCCCTCCCAAGTCAGTCTCTCTTAGTTTTGTTCCTGAGAATAGCAGTGTCTTGAAGCATTTCCCTCTGATTATGTGCAGATGCATTGCCGCCACCACCAGCAGCGGCTGTGGCTGCTGCTCTAGAAGAAAACCCAGTTGTGAAAGCGTGCGAGGGTTCTGTTGAAGAGCCTGAGGGGTCCACTGGAGGCAAGCAGAATGTGCTCCTCAAGCAGCTGCTGCAGAACTGTCCCTCAGCTGAAACCCACAAGCCACTGGCCGGAGACCTCCCAGAGGTACCCACCTATACCGCAGTACGGCAAGGCCACTCCATGTACAGTCGAAACCTGCAATAACGAAATCGCCGGGGAAACCGAAAAATTTCGTTTTCGCGGGAATTTCGTTGCCATGAGTATGAGACATAAAAACAGTAATACGGCCAGCAGAACGAAAAAAGTGACGAAATGAGGAAAGCAATGTAGGATGGGATTGTGTTGCCCCCTAATGGTGTCGCTGCAAGGCTGCTTAACATGATGATGATATTGTTGCTGTTCTTTTCTTTTTCCGCGATCAACGGAGAACCCGCTTCCGGCGTCAAGCTTTTCTTAGGCGCCATTGTAACTTCATCTCGATTTCGCCACCAGTTCCAGTCTTGTCTTCGTCATTTTGATTGATTCCAACTGTTGGTGTTGCTTCAGCTTGTTGAGCTCGTCCGACGGCGCCATCTGCACTCCAGCATGATCATTTGCTATCGGCTGCTGCAATGTGGCCAGGTTTGTTGCCGGACACAGACCACATCACCGATTTAAGTAAACAAAAATGGCAGTACTCACGCTAGCGCAGCAAAAGCAGATGTTAACAAACTTTGAGTGCACATAACAGGCATACAAGCATATTTTCGACAGTTAACCTTTAGCGGGAGGGTAAAGTAAGGCCTGTACCGTAGTAGAAAATGTATTATTGCAGGATCGCTGTCCAAAAACATTTCATTGCTGCGAGATACGTAATTCATGGGCTTCTATGAACGTTTGCCGGGATCCGAAAATATTTCGTTGCCGCAGGGATCTCGTACTCGCGGGGTTTCGTTATTGCGGGTTCCGACTGTAGTCGAACTTAGCTCACAGTTTGCACCTGCAACATTGTAGTCACTTTGCAACTTTTTGTGTGCTCGAGAGTTTCATAAAACATTTCGAAGTGCAGAACTTTCCAGCATAACTTTGTGTGCGTTATAAATGGCCATGTCGCAGCAGTTGTCTAAACACATGTTGGCATCCTGCCTTCATTTCTTTCGAGACACAGCCCAAAGGACAAGGGCATGAGAGGTCACAAACACAGTGCCGTGTTTGTGGCCTCTCATCTCCTTGTCCTTCGAGCTGACTTTGGATTAACTATGGGTAACCAACCAGCCCAAGATACCCCTGTGCTCTTTAGTGGTGAAGCTCCTTGAGGTTGAGACTTGTCCGTTGGCATTGTGCATTGTAGCTGCCCCTGACGACAAAGATGACGCCAATGACGCCGATGAACAAGCGCATTCGGACCACACATTCTCTCTCAGCCATCACGGCACAGCACATGTGAGGTACCCACTGTACGCCATGAGGATGACGCTGACGGTGATCACGAACGACTGGCTTGTGCAGTATATGACGTCTCGATATGCTCTACGGTGCTTTTAGTGTGACTGGAAAGAATCAACAACCACCAGGAGAACACGCCCAGACCTCGTCTGTGCCAACTTCAGGTTAGATCCGATACCACAAAGCAGTAATAACGAAGACACAAGGAAATCCACAGCTCAACACAACATACCTGTTATGACCAGGAAGCGTTGTGTATATAACTATGTATCACTTGGCACTCATTTGCATGTGTGAGTGGTCAATGTCACGGGGAATTTATGGTAACACTGGACAATTCCACTGCTTTGCCCACTCATGTTCATTCGCTTCGTGGACATACAGTGTGCTTTTTTTCCCCTTAACTGAATGATACATTTATATATCACAATGAAAGTTTTTTAAGGGCCAATAAATAGGCTTCCACTTTTTTTTTACACCCACCAAGCAGGCTTGCTAATTCACTGAGAAACACACAGTAATCGCATTTCATTAATATCGCAATGCTGTGCGCTGCGCAGACGCTCTATTATGAAAAGCGATTCCTGCGCCTCTCCAGTGGCTGTCCCATGCTCCTCGTACGCACGGTGATGTAATCTTGCCCATAGGCTTTATGTAGCCACCAACTTTATTGATTGGTCTTCTGCTCTACGAAACTGTGTCTTGGTTATGCGGCAATGTGGTTTTGGCCGCGCATTCATCGTGCTTCTTCATCACGCTGCAGAGCTAACCCTAGCGTCTTGCTGGCTTGAGCAACACGTGGTGGGAGCCTTTTGGGCAATTGGCTGTGTGCTGATGACGTAATCGTTGAAGGAGGGCTACGCCTGCTCTTTTTCATTGCTGAGATGGTGGAATATGATCTTCCTGAAGCTTATATTGTTACGGGGAGGATAGACTCGGAAGGTGCTTACTTTAGAGAATACACATACATGTATTTACAACTGATTAGTCGAGCAGCGCTGCCAGTACGTGGGGCTCGCACCAGTCTGTTGTCATTCTTTTCTTCGTCTTCAATGATGGCACTGGTATGTAGCAATATCAACATGCACATTGACAATTTTGTAACCACTACAGTGCGTGCATCCTTTACAGACCCCACAGTGTTGCACGAAGAAGGCAAATTTTTACTACTTTGGCATTAAGCCCTCCGTTTCCAAGTAGGCCGCTCCTGTTATTGAACACTGCATGCGCCTCTGGTTTTTTTGAAAGATATTTGCTTTTGAAGAACAATCGATAGTTCAGTCGTCAGAAGTCAATGGACTTCTCTCCTTCGTTCATTGTCTTCTTGTCTGTTCTATTCTTTAAGCGTTATGTACCAACAGGCTCGGGCTGCAACCTTTCCACAAGCATGAGCGAGAAACCAAAACCAGCTAAAGATAGTTGCTCTATACCCTGTAACTTTTTACTGCATTTATTTCTAAAATTCTTGTGGTAGCTAAAGATTGTAGCTGTGGGGATCTGCATGTTTGCGAACGCTGAGCAGCAGCCTTAAGTGCAAGGGAGTCAGGGATGTCACTAATTCAAAGTAGGCCTCCAGGCTAGCAGTCTACCAGTAGCATCAAGGCACAAGTTGCTGTGGCATCAGGCAATGAGAGGTATAAGTGCAAGGAAGTCAGGGGATGTCACTAATTCAAAGTAGGCCTCCAGGCTAGCAGTCTACCAGTGGCATCAGGGCACAAGTTGCTGTGGCATCAGGCAATGAGAGGTATATCGCTAATTTAGTAAGATTGACCATTGTGATGATTTTTCTTCTTTTTTTGTTTTTCCTGTCCTGTTTATTAGTGTGGCTATGATACCACCAAAGGCAAAGTTTTGAACTTTCTTGCAGTAAGTACCTTACGTGACAACCTTAGAATAAAAAGTAAAGTGTAACACTGTCAGTGTTCAAAATGCGTGTGTAGTTTCATTCACTTCCATGTGTGATGTAAAGGTTAAAAAGAACCAATGAAAAAATACATTGAGTCGTTTTCCAAGATGGGACGCCAGGCACCATTGCACTTGCAGCCACCATATGGTTTTTCTCATCATGATTGCTTGTTGCAAAAGAAAGTCTTTCGTGCTAGTGGACCACTCGGTCACTTGCGACTGTCATCATTCGATCCAGTAGAAGCTTGTTGTTGTGCCTCTTTCAAAGTTCATTTTGTCATCATTTAGTCAGCGAATACAGTTAAACCCCGTTAATTCGGACTTCATGGGACCGGAGAGAATGTCCAAATTAGCCGAGGGTGCGAATTATCGCAAGTACAAACAAAACACTTGAAAACTGTCTCCTACACCATCAGACTTTTATTTCTTAAAATGTCTGTGATCGCGGACGCAATGTGCGAAGTCACAATTCGCGAAGTCACAATTTCGCGAAGTTCCTGCCGGTGGCTTAATCCGCGCATAGTCTGAGGAAAGCATGCATATGTCCTCCAAAACGGCCAATGCATGCGCAGCCTCCATCATTCTGTGGCATGGACGCTCTTCAGCATCACTTACGTCCTCGTCAGCCGTTTCCCCTTCGCCGTCTGAGACTTCGGGGACGATATCGCTGTGGATCACTGTGCCGGCCACGGCAACATCGTTGTCAATTACGAAGTAAGCACCCAGGGGCACACCAGCTGGCATGATGCTCACTTGGCGGCCGTCTTGCTGTTTGCCGGTTTCCTCATTAGCCACCACACCTGGATCAACAGCATCGTGCACAAAGCCGCTATGCCTAAAGCAGTTTGCGACTACTGCAGGCGGTGTGTTGTTCACGTATGTCAGCATGTGGATTGAGCTTAGCAGGCTAACTTCGTACTACTTGCCTGACTCCATGCAGAGTAACATCCTCTCGAGTACCTGCCGTGGATAGCGGCTTTTCACGAACTGTATGATTCCCTCGTCCATCGGCTGCAGGGAAGCCGTTGTGTTCGGAGGCAGGAATAGCAGTTCAATGTTCTCAAGCCCTGACGCCTTTGTGTGCGCACTACAGTTGTCTAGCACGAACAACACCTTCCGAGCCTTGGCCAAAGCTGTGGTTGCCAGGCTGCAGCCAGGCTTGAAAGAGTTCGGCAGTCATGTAAGCCTTTCTGTTGAACCGGTAGTAGTCACTCGCGCGCGTAAGAAGTAGACAACACACACACAAATGCACAGTAACAAAAAACAAAATAAAAACCGGCGAACTTTTAAAAAAACATCAAACAGTAAAACTGCAGATAAAACTGATCACGTACAGATAAATAATTTAAAGCACACTAGAGGTGAGCAATCTAACTCAACTATCATGCAAACGTGTTCGACGCACAAGAAAAAAGGAGAGGCACATTTGTAAACTGCCGATTGCTGATGACAGTAGCGATGTACTGCCTTTCATTTTGGTTGTTTGAACCACCATGTGGTGTTGGGGCGGGGGGGGGGGGGGGGGAGTGCCTCCGAGATGTACTATCCATAGATAAAGTTTTGAATCTCAGTGACCACAATCTGATCCCAAAGTTGTTTAGGTGTGCCGTCGATTTGGCCGACAGAATCCGCTGCTGCTTCCCCGTCGTGACTTGACCGCGGTCGGGCGTTCGAATTAACCGAAGCGCCGCTGAATTTGTCCGAATTATTGAGAGTTTTCAGTCATAAAACATGTAGTAAATTTTAAACGAGACCAGGTGCCGTGGCTGAATTAACTGAATTAACAGGGGTCAATTAACGAGGTTTTACTGTAGCTACAGCGCAGCATGTATTTCTTGCATCACACAGACCGTCCATATCGCTTGAGGATCGCCGCACACGCCATTTTTTTTTTGGCTACTTGCTTTGCACCGTGGAAGCATACTAAAAAAGCCTAGTGTGTCTTTGTTGATGCAGGTTATATTTGTTTTTAGTTTTTAACCATTAATAGTTAAAATGTAGTTCGGTCTAACTGTGCTCCTTTTTTTTTTATGCACACTGAGTTTTCAGCTATGCCTTTCTGAAACACTGTAGATTATGAACTGTAGATATAACTTGGCAGTTACCAAGTTCTTATGATCCCCCACATGTGCACCAGGCTTTCTGTGGAGCGATTCATGCAATGCGTATTTAACGAGTGCATTTATTACGAAGGAATGCCTTCAGCCTGATCCTTTTATTTTGGTCCGGTATCTACCACAAAATTTACGACGCACTTCACAGCACTAAAAACTAAATCCTTGTAATTAGAGTGCCAGAACGAAATGTTTTTCGTATTGGTTTTAGTTTCGTTTCATCTCAAAAAAGTTCAGCTTCGTCTCTATTTCAGAATGAAAAAAAAAATGTTTTGTAATCCTTCATAATGTTATTTATTTGAATGAAAAATTTGATGGTAAAGAGTAACGATGAATAGATACCGGAATTGTCGCATAGTTACATACATTTCTCTAAAGAAAGTCGGGCAGGGGTAGAACACGTTTTCACGTTATCTAGAGGAGCACAACCAACTGTACCTCAAATTTTTACAGATCAGCGCTAACCAGCGCCCTTTTAAGTTATAGTAGACTTTGTGAAAAGTGAATGTCTGAAAAGTGAAAGCGAACTTTTTAGCAGGCTCAATGCCTTGCGTCAAGGGATTGAGCATGACCTCAAAAGCAGCTTGAGCGTACTTTTGTTATGCAAGACCACTGTTTTTATAAAACAAACTTTCGCGCCGAGAATGCCCTCCAAGTATGCTAAAGTTCACGTATCTGAATATAAAACTCACTGGTTGCCACTGTTTCATTTTTTGGCACAATTTTAACTCGTCATTGCTTTCGAATTCCTGCCTGAGGTACGCATTAGTACTGCACTCTGAGATGGGAATTATTGCTCACGTTGGATATTTCCAATTGCTAAGTTTCTACGTCAATAAAAAAACTATTGAAAAAGTATCATTTTTACTCTGGATATAAATAATAATAATAATTCGGTTACATTTTTATTCTCGTCAGAATTGTGTGTTACGTTTCTTTTTTTCCGGTTTTCAGTCCCTTCCAACTTGTATTGATTGCATCGTATGTCTGGGTTAATATGATGCAATAAGCAAACTAGAAATGGTTCAGTTTTTACATTTTGAACTTTTGTGAAACAGTTTCTTTTGATTCTTGCATCTTTATAAAAGCCTTGATTAAACAGCCTGTTAATCCGTACTGTATTATTGTTGAAAACATATAAGAAGAGATGCCACTTGAAAACTGCAATATTTTTCCAAAATGGCACTTTTTTGTTTTTGTTTTTTAAGTTTAGTTTCTCTCTTTTTTTATGACCGAAAAATTAAGCCAGCATTTAAAATGTAAATAGATTAAAGTCATCTTTTGTAAAGCACAAAGTTCCTCTTAAAAGCTAAAAATATCTCACTGTCTAGAGTCCCCTGATAAATGTCACCCGGCTGCTGCCATTGTATTTCGGAGAGTTCACCAAAACCACATGCTCAAGATAACTGCGATTGCCAAGCTCTCATGGTGGAAGAAATAATTTTGAAACGCATATCCTGGTCACGTAGATGTGCTTTCATTTTTACATGCATTTTTTGGCAACTTCTTGAGTTCGGACATAATCTTTTTGATACTTCTGTCGGGCTTCATTTCTGAAGGCTTTCTTTTACTTGAAAGGCATTTCTTGTATCTCGCATATTATTCGTTGCTGAGGGGAACTTGACCTCAGTATTCGAAAAAAAAAAAAACATCTCCAGAACGACTAAAGCTTGGAGACACCAATTTCGAAATAGCTTTTGTTCCGCAGTTCTGTTTCAACACATGGGATGCCTCGCGAAAAAAGAAAAAAAAATGCTTCAGACCAGCTAGGTTCAAGTATCTTGCCGGAATAAAGCCCTATTAGTCGCATAGTCCAAATATTGAAAATAATATTTAGCAAAATCATAAAAATCACTTCCGCGCTACACACAAATTGCAGCTAAAGTTCTTAACTCGCTTAGTTGGTTCTTAGCGATATGTGCGACAAGTCTGGAAATGCCCGAATTATCTTCTTGTTCAGAGCTAATCCTCATGGTCGGTCGTGCACGCTAATCTTCTCTCAATAAACAGAATAAGTATTTGCCCAACTAGTGCTCCTACCAGCCTGTTTACATAGCGCCGGGCCGTAGTGGGCCACTACCGATGTGTCCACAAGCCTCGTGCAGCCCTCATATTTTAGACCCCCCGCTTTACAGCATAAAACGGCCTGGACCCTAAAGGGCTCTGCGCTTATCGTCATTAAGGCGCTCTAAGAACAAGAGGAAGAAGGGTTCTCCTTGGTGCGAGCGTGTACTTAGTGTACTACAGATGGATGTGCTAGGCATGGTTTTGCCTGCGTTACACCCAGTGATGACGACAGCCTGGGCCCCTAAAGTGCTCTGCACTTAAAAATCTTCGAAGCAAGTGTGCACGACACAAATTCAGGAATAGAATAAACTCAAGTCTCAGTGTTTCCCTTCGTACAAGTTTTTTCTCCCGATAGGGTGCAGCTCTGTCCCTCGCCGTGTGATATTTTTTTTTTTTTCTTTCCTCGTGCAACAACCACAAAGCTTGTCCCCTTTTCGTATGCCAGCCACAAGCCGACATTGCGCTGCAGCTAATGCCATCTTTTGGAAGGGAAAGCATAGTTTCGGTGTAAGGGCAAATGTTTGCTTGTGGTTCTATGCTCCCACATTGGTGTCGTTCTTCGACGAATAAAGTTCACACCTGTCATCCCAGGGAGGAGAGAACAGTTACGCACATTTACTACAGCTTGAAAAATAGGCCATTAGCCATGTCCTCACTTGGGAGACAGACACTACAGTCAAACCCCGCTACAACCAAACTAACAGGGCACGGAAAAAAGTTTGTTGAAGCGAAAATTTCGTTGTAGTAAAATCGAAAAAAAAAAATATAGCTGATATGAGCTAGCAAAGGAACGTTTATTCTCAAAATTCAAAAAATGTCCGCTGCTTCCTATTCTTTCCCAGCAGCGTCACGATGTGATTCTCACCCATGCATAGCGAGGCCATGGTGAAAAGCATGCTGAAACAACGTCTGAAACCGCTTTTTTGAACGAACCAAACAGTTGCATTAACGCGTCAACACCAGCATTAACAACAGCAGCTGTCCGCCGTCAAAATTATTCGACAATGCCGAGATGGAGGCAGGGTATCGTGGAGCGGCGACTTTTGCATTATTCTATGCCATTCTTATCATCCATCACTCACGACTAGCTGATTTTGTTGATAATACAGACGAACAGCCGCTCTGATTAGTTACCACACTGGCCAAGCGCGAACATAATGATGAACATCGATATCGGAAAAGGCATTGTACCGCGGTTGCACTCAGCAGCTGCGAGAAGAAAACCATGCACTGAGCGACTGAGCTTCAGCTTCGGATCGTCTGTGGCTTAAAAGCAAGCCTTTGGCAAAAAAAAAAGCATGGCAGTCTCATTGCCATCGCTATTGAGCAATGCTTGCTAAGCAGCAGCGGTTAGCGGTGGTTTTTGGTGGTGCCAACGCATATTTATGAATTGACTCCTATGGACCGTTGACAGGGAATCGTGAATTTTTCGTTATAGCGGAAATTTCCTTGAAGCCGCGTTCGTTGTAGCGGAGTTCGACTGTAGTGCCTTTTTCTTTTTCCTCAAAGCCACTCATCGGAGGGTACATTGTGCAAAGGAAAGCAGAAAAGGGCAAATAGGTATGGAGAGACAGTGTGGGGAGGAAATTCTCCTAACCCATTTTGACAACTGTGCGCTCGGTCTTCGAAAAAATTGAGACATTACTTCACAGCTCGTCAGGGCACACAAACCTTCCTAAAACAATGCACCAGAATTCTCCTCCAATTGACCCATTGTTTTTTGTTTGTCTGTTCTTGGGAGCATGACAACGATTAGTGTGTGCTTTTGCCATCACGCTCAGCAAGCTCGCGTTCACTTCCAAGGATGACCTTTTCAGATCATTTACCTCCACAGCACCGTTCAAATGCTACGAGCACGTGTCCGCATTGCGGTGTTATGCGAGTTTCGTCACCATCTCTCACAACCCTGGGAGGGAGGTCGTGCAGAAACAGGCAATGGATCATCAGCAGCAGCCTGACTACGTCCACTGCAGGACAATGGCCTCTCCCATGTTCCGCCAGTTAACCCGGTCCTGTGCTTGCTGCTGCCAATTTATACCCGCAAACTTCTTAATCTCGTCTGCCCACCTAACCTTCTGTCTCCCCCTAACCCGCTTCCCTTCTCTAGGGAATCCAGTTAGTTACCCTTAATGACCAGCGGTTATCCTGTCTACGCGCTACATGCCCGGCCCATGTCCATTTCCTCTTCTTTATTTCAACTATAATATCCTTAACCCCCGTTTCTCCCCTAATCCACTCTGCTCTCTTCTTGTCTCTTAAGGTTACACCTACCATTTTCCTTTCCATTGCTCGCTGCGTCGTCCTCAATTTAAGCTGAACCCTCTTTGTAAGTCTCCAGGTTTCTGCTCCGTAGCTAAGTACCGGCAAGATACAGCTGTTATATACCTTCCTCTTGAGGGATAGTGGCAATCTACCTGTCATAATTTGAGAGTGCTTGCCGAATAGAGTGCTTGACGAATGTATGATGAGGTGTTAATGAGTATTGTAGATCTTTGGGACCAATTGTACCTCAGGGCGCCGCGTCTCCTCCCATCTGACAATGGCACCAAGCTGTCGAGCCATGGCCGAGAGCAGCATGCTGGAAGGGAAGTACGCGCACAGCTACGGCACGTGGCGATCGATTGCCATGACAGGTGGACCAAAACCGCGGTTGCTCTTGGCACGATCCGCTATGGTGATGACGTAGCTGACAGATCTTAAAAAGTGTGCATGTGTCTTAGCCCGTCAAAGTGACCATCTTTCTGCAAACCCTGCGCACATAACCGCGGCAGATGCTGTCGTAAATAGCAACAAACAAAATAATTTTGAATGCACGTGCGCGGCCAGCGGATGCAGATTGAAAACCGAACTACCGTATGAGGGAGACGCGTGGTGCGAACTCAGATGGGATATCCCGTTTTGCTGTCTGTGTCAACAGCCGCATACGACAGTGATACCTCATGAAACGTTATCACTTCGGCTGCCGCATGCCACGTGCACGAGAAATCGCACATCTGTCTCGCGCTTGATTCACGGTTTGTTGATAAAACCCTTTGTAACTTCGCCTCACTCATCATTCACTACGTGGATATGCTGTGATTTTTTTTTTTTTTGCTTGCGTGGGTTGGATGTCCATACAAAAGACCTCTCTCTCTCTCTCTTTTCCCTCTTCTTGCTATTGGGAGTTTGCGAGCTGTCTCTTTCCACACGTGCGTTGTTTGAAGGGTTGCAGGAGTTCATTGTTGTTCGTCGGGCGGCTCACCGAACAACGCCCGAAGGGTCAACAGTATTTTACTGACCTGGTCGTTTCCCAACTTCTTTTCTCAAAATAAGAGGAGGGTGTGACATGAAATATTGTAAAAAACATCAGAAGATACCTCACTTCGACACAGATGCCACTAACGTTCTGGCAAGCCAGGCGTCAGGCTGGCTTGCCAGAATGTTAGGGACTACAACAACTGTGACAACGTCAACATTACTTTGGAAAAAAAAAAAAGCAACGATGGGGTGCGAGCTTTCCTTACGTAGCCGCTTCCAGCTTGTTTCATTGGGGCAGCCCTCTGACATCACAGGCGAGTGAAATGGGGTAAAGTGACCCCGTGAAAATCGAGTTGAGGGTCGGGCATTTTTTTTTGTGTGTTTTGAATATTCTAAGTTGAAGACCTTCCAACTGCGTGCCGCTATAACTACGGTTTTTGCTGCATTAGTCTGTCTACTTCAGTCTACACAACCCACGAATAAAAAATGGGGGGTCGAATGATGTTGGGGGGTCGTCCCTTTAAAGGGGTACTGACACCTTTTTTTCGGAGACGAGTTCACTCTGCCATACAAATCTACTTATACAGAAATGGCTTTGAACAAGTGTGATGCTCACCAAAAGATGGTAAGATTTTTTTTATTTTGATATTAGTCAAATTTCTCGCGGTGCACCTATCAACATCGACACTAACTTGACGTCAAGCTACAGGGTCCCTAAAATATACTGTATATTCTAGAGACCATAACAGTGCTAATCCTGGTGACATCACGCAGCAGTCTGGCAAGTTGTACTTTTACAACGTACACTTCCGACACAGTCGCTGTAAAAATATGGCGCGTACGAAGCGAGAAAAAGTGTTAGAACAGGTATTCTAAAGCATGAGATAGGCGCTCGCTCGCATGTGCCCCGCTGCTGTTTATTTGCGACAAAGATATCGTAGACTACGGCGAGCAGACTTCGGACGTTGCAAGCTAGGTCTCTCACTTTTCATACGTATTTTTCATGGGCAGAACGGTTGTGAGAAAAAAAAAAACAAAAAGTCACAGTTTTGCCACAAGGGCGAAACAATGAATGCGACAGCAACAACTTGGAATATCACGCTGAGAACGACGAGCAGAAACGTGCAGCGCACTCAACTTGTTTACTGCTCGACACGTAACGCTCCAGCTACTTAAATAAGAATGATGTACGAAACGTAATCACAAGTACAGACTCTTGCACCGTGGTGCGAACTAACGAGTGTCCCAGTTGTAACTTCGCTGGGTTTGAAAAGCGTGATCTTTTCGCAAACCAAACCTAGGCAGAGAAAGCAGGGACCAATGTGGCCGCGGCTACTAACGCAATCGTTACAGTGAAAGCTGAAGGCACACGATTCTCCCCACTAATGAATATGCGCCCGCACAAGTATCTAACCCCGCCCCCATTCGCGGGGCTAAGTACGTGTGAGAGATAAGTGCGTTGGCCTATTGGACGAGCTGGGCACCGAGCGTTTGCTTTTTTTGCTTTGTTCAACGTTCACATATATATAGATACGTATACATATATGGTAAATGACAGCGGCAGCAAAGAAAAAAAAAAAACAGCCGAGACTGTCCATATAATTGCTATCGCAATAAAAATGAAAAGAGAACAGAAGTGGCACCGGCGCCTCAAGGAAGTGACGTCACTTTAAAATATATTACTTAAAGCTATAAAAAGGTATGTATTACTATTGTATAATGCGTTAGACCTACGAAAATGTAACTAAACAGATGGTTGACGAGTCAATTAGGTTATATTTGTTAATTAAACACTTATCACAAGCATTCAAATAAAGAGGGCACCACGGGCACTGCGGGTTTGAAAGATAAACAGTGGCAAGGATAGTAGCCGCGATGTGTGGTGGTGGTAAGAACCTTATTCAAAACACCGGCAAATTCATGGCCTGGGCCTAGGCGACCCCCAAGGAAGACTGGAGACCCTGTGTCGTCGCTGCCTCATGGGCTTGCAATATGGCCAATTGATCATGGTGGTTGGAGCCAGTGCGGCTGTTCATCTCGCTGCAGCTTCGAGTATGTGCATGAAGTTTCTCAATATGAAATGTGGATTATTGTTGTTGAACTTACTGCATTTTCTAGATTGCAATGCCAAGCGTGGTGTTGTCGAAGGTGAAAGTGTCCTTGCTGCGGAGTTTTGGTTGTCGCAAAGTGCAAGGTCGACGATGAAATAAATGATTTTGCACAGTTCATGTGTCAATGTTCGGACTATAGGCGTATTATCCGGGGGGGCAAGGGGAGCGCAAGCCCTTCTCACACAGAGAAAAGTTGAGGGGGCTGAGACCCCCCCCCCACTTTTGAAAGTGGTCACTGTCAGCTGCACGCTGGGGAAACCGACAACTAAAGCGAAGTTTTCCTTCACCACAGTAATCACTCAATTATATTGTTATGAAGGAATGAAAATGCTACCAAAGAGTGTTCTAATATAGTGAAATCTTATCTAAATTTCTGCTGTGACGATTGTCCTTGAACATTCCTTACAGTGCGGGCCGCCTATGCAACTCTTCCGCGCCTTGTACTGTAACATTGCAAAACGCGCTACAGTACAAGCTGCGAAAGCGTATTGTACTTGCTTTGTTGTGGACAGGAACGAGTAATCGTTTCATGGACCAGTCAGAGCATTTTTCAGCATAATTATTCTTTCATCAAAAATGAATAACGGCATGGCCACTTTATTGAAGCTACTGTGAGCCGATGATTGTGACGATTGTTTTTAAATGCTTTAGCTCTGTCGTACTAGGAAGCGCCACAAAAATCATTGCGTTGAAGTCTCTGATAAATCTGATCAGCCTTACTTACGGTAAATAGGAGCAATGGCAGCAGTTATCAAAGTGGGGACGAATGAAGCAGTAGACTCGAGTACAGAGGGAAGCTCAGCTTGTAAGCTTACTCCGCAGCTTGACCCACCGAACAAGGGAGAAGGTGAAAGACCATGGTTTTTTGCATGATGAAGGCCTAATTAGGAGTCGGGCTAGTTAAGTTTTCAATCAACTTGAATGGACTTTTACAGCTCAAAATACAACTCTGACAGAAAAGAGGCACACACACGCAGTGCTGCTTAGTTCTCTCTCTCTCTCGGCAAGGATGACCTCACAGATATGTTCACGTGCACATGCACTCTAAAAAGTTTTCTGGAGTAACTGAGGAGTAACGTCAAAAAGGGCTCCTTGCTCCTCCAAAAGACGGAATGTGCACGAAAGATTGCGCACGGCACCGCAAGGAGGGGCACTTTCCTCCTTGTGGATTGAAGCACCTGTTCTTTGGGGTAACTGCAGGAATGTTCGCGCCGTGGGGTAACTACTGATCGGTGCTTACACAAGCCTGTTTCATTTCAGACGGTTCTGTAGCGTGGTGTGGGTAGTGTACGTGCATGCTGACTGAAAGGTCGTGAGTTGATTGATATGTGGGGTTTAACGTCCCAAAACCACCATATGATTATGAGAGATGCCTAGTAGAATGCTCCGTAAATTTTTACCACCTTGGTTTCTTTAACGTGCACCCAAATCTGGGCACACGGGCCTACAGCATTTTCGCCTCCATCGAAAAGCTCCACTGGAAAGCACGCGCACGCACGCACACACACACACACACACACACACACACACACACAAGGGAAAGAAGTGTATACTTAAGGGCTCGTTTCTCCATGTTTTGACACAATAATAATGAGATCTAACACACAATAATGCCAAGGAAAGTATAGGGGAAGTTATTAGATTGAATGGTAATGTAATTGTGAAAAAATAAAAGTCGTTTAAAAGATAACTTGCCGTGGGCAGGAACCGAACATGCGACCTTCAAATAACGCGTTCGGTGCTCTACCACTGAACTACCACGAAAAATCACAGCATATGCACGCAGTGAATGATGATTGGTGGGGCAAAGCGTTCATCAGTTCATTCGTTCTTGCTTCCGTCCGTGTGTCTGTCCATCCATGTGACCGTCCATCTCTTCATGCAGCCGTCCTCTGTGTGTCCATCTATCTAGTGAAACTCCAAGCACCCCATCACACATCTTTTCATTATGTATTAATCATATACAAGTACCCCCATCCAGCGGACATTCTAAGGACCGGTCGCTCTTTCGGGCTTGTGCCACCGGTGGTTACAAACAATTGTGGGACACGAACGGGGGATGCCACAAGAATCTTCGCTCCTAAAAACAGTTTGGCCACTAAGTGTTTGTTTTTATGGGTGGGTTCATATACATGAACTACTGATATAACGACCATTCATTGCAGCACTTACGAGTTCGTTTTTAATGGGTTCGACTGTACTACCGTCTGGTGGCGCTGCTCGGAAAACTGTCGAACTCATTTTTCAACGCACTGGGGTTTAGGGACAGGGAGGGCAAAATGGACTTTAAGTTGGTAGAAATAACTAGAAAGAGGTTATCTGATTCGTGGCTACAATCAAGGCACGAGTGAAAATTAAATTCTTCACTGCAAAGTACCAATCTTTAAAGGGGCCCTGCAACGCTTTTCGAGCATGGTCAGAAAATTCTGCTGATCGGTATTAGAGGCTCCCGATAACAAGCGAGCCAAATATTGTAGTGCAGCAAGCGGCCTGAAATTCACAATAAATTATCGAAGTCAGCTAATATAGCTTTCTCTTCTCTTAATTATCACGGAAAATAAGCCCAGTAAGCCCATCTATCAGCCATTGGCTGATTTGAACATGGCGCGCTCGGTTGTTACAGAGGTCGCCGTGAGATGCCATCAAGGAGGTATAACCTCCTTGGACGCCATCACTTGTCCACGCGTGCGCGATCGCACTTAAAAAACCGCGTATTCGAAGAAAAAAAAAGAAGAAAAATGCTCAAGGTCACGAGGCGTGAGTGACATTTTTTTTTTTTTTTGTTTTGCTCCTCCCATCTCTCTTTGCTCAGCTTCCAGCGCTTTCGTCGGGACGAGGGAAGGGAGAATTTCATTGCAGCGTGTGACAGATCTTCGTAACTCCGCTCATACTGGACGGATTCTTAAATTTTTTGCGGCGTTCAATTTGTGAAGTAGTGCTCCAGTGAATTAATTCTATGGTTACTCAAAAAAGTGTTTCAGGACCCCTTTAACTTCATTATTTAAAGGAATAAAAAGATAAATCTAGTTTTTGGTTTACTAAGTATTACGGCTAGGTGGCGTTAGCCACCAACTGATCTAAAGGGTACAGCCATATCAATCCGTCCATCCATCGTTAGATTTACTGTTTGCTACTAGAGTGTTCTAGAAGGAAGTAGTGGGATCAGCAGCCAGAGCACCCTACGCATTGAATCAAGGCGGCGAGTGCGGACGAGACCCGGATGCTGGTGGCGGCGCTGTAGTCGCTTGGGCTGGATGGCGTGGCTGCCGCTAATGCTTCGCGCACTTGTTGTGACGGCTGCTCGCACGGACGGATGAACCCATCCAGCAATCAACCTTGACCTACGTAGTTCCTAATTGTCATTAATTGCCTGTAATTTTGTAACCTTGTCAAGACCGTACGCTCGGGGAAAGTTTACCTTAATCGAGCTAGTACAATAGTAGCTCTCTTCGAGTGCGCAAGATTCTCCTTCTCAGGAAGCCAGGGTTTCTAGTATCAGCTGAACGCATGTTTCGAAGTATTCCTGTAGAGCAGAAGAGCGATGACAGTCCAATACATAATATGGCAGGTTACGTTGCTCGAAATTGAGTTTCTGAAGCATTATGACTGCATGAACTGCAAGACCCTTCTTTTGGAAGCCCCTCATACGGAAAACAGAAACACTGAATTACTGGGATATGTGACAAGGGAGGCTTATTGTATCCCCCACAGGAGCTTCTTAGGGCAGTTAAGACATCTTCACTGTGTTTTTTAGCTGAGAGAAACTCTGCAGGAACAGCACAGTGGATGTGATGTTGCTGGTGAATGAGAACTTTTGTAATGCCCTAGGTTGCAGCCAGCATCCAGGTGCGCTCACGACAGAGTTTACCATGTTCTATGTGCTGACCATGCTGCATTTTTATGTAAAAGGGCTCAACAAATCATGACATGTATGGAGTAAAAAGAAATTGCATGCGACGATCAGCCGTTGCTCCTAATGCCTTTCTTGTTGCAGCCATTTACTTTTAGAACACTGGGGTGTTTTGTGCCAAGAAAATTTTTGTTGCTAGTATTGTTTTTATTTTTTTACTACGTCATAAAACTTCGCTATCTTGGGTCACTACTACAGCCGCGCCATAGCGGCGCACCGTCTTGGGAATAATTAAATCCCAAGCTCTCAGTGGATATGTACAAACGTAAACGATTTATATGTGGGGTTTAACGTCACAAACGTAAACGAAACCGCTCGTAATGAAATTGATATAGGGCTTATGTTCTGAATGTGTAAGTACATGCGGCGCTGCATGTACTTGTGAATGCGATTGAGACCTAACGTATGACAATTGTCAATGGCAAATGATGTGGACAATTCAATCATTCAAATTTTATCTCTACAGCGTTTGCGAGCCTTTAGTTTTAAATGTAACTTCTGAGGCGGATCTGGCTAAAGTAGTCTAGCATAGTAGTAGACTTATATTTCTGCTGTGAACAAAGGCAATGTATTCCAGCATTTCTGAATTGAACTCGTACGTAGGTGGCCGTCATAGGCAGCCCATGACATTCCTTCACATTAATATGCAGTCAGCTCGTTCGAAAGAAGAAAACTTCCTTTTGTTTCTTGATGAGTTCAATTTTTTCTTTTCCGTTATTATGATGACTGAAACTTGGTACCGTAGTGAAACAGACGTGTTTTGTATTGACGGATATAATGTTGTGTACCAAAATAGAAAAATGAGAATTGGTGGTGGTGTATGCTTGTATGTCAAAGCTGAAATAACGTATGAGTATCGTGAATATCTGTCTCTGTGCACCAATGACCTTGAGGCGTTAACTTTACAGTATCACAACTACATTTTTGTTGCAAGTTTACAGGCCACCAAGTGGCAATTTTGATTCATTTATTCAATATTTATAAAACCTATTTTCCGTTGTAAAACCAATTTAATTACAAACTAGTGCTGGGAGGTGATCTTGACATAGATATGTTGAGCGACACACAAAAACAGATGAGACTTTCAGACCTTCTTGCTTCTTTTTTCTTAACAAACGTAATTACCATTCCAACACGTATAACTGATACCACTTCTACTCTATTAGACTTCTTTATCTACAAGTAATACAAACAGTACGTTACAGGCAGGCGCGCTGCGTGCCCCGATAAGTGATCATATATATATAGTCATAGAAAATATCACCACTGTAAGGAGTCAAATCCTTCCTGCCGTTCACTCTCAACAAATTAATCCACGAACGCTATCTTCTTTTAGAGAGGAAATTAGAATTCTCAATTGGAACAACGTTCTATCTAGTTCTTCTGCTGATCTTGCTTATGATTGTTTTATTGATACTCTATGTTCAGTGTATAAAAAAACATTTTACTTACAAAGCTTTAAAGAGACCAAAACGGGCGCGCAAACCTTGGATTTCTTCCGCAATACTCAATATGATAAAAGAAAAAAATAGGTTGTATCAAGATTTTCTGATAAAGCGAGACCCGGATAAATTCAAAGCTTTTAAATTATACAGAAATAAACTCACTAAACTACAAAAACAAGCTAAACGCGATTATCATTTCAAGATGTTTGACGGTGTCACCGATTCTAAGCAATTATGGAACAAACTTAATGCTATTATATCTACCAAACAAGTGAGCTGGTGATCGAAAATAAAGTATACAAGGGCTTAGTACTAGCAAACAAATTTATCGAGTACTTTACCTCACTAGTTGACAGTAGTCATAATTGTGATTCATCAGGTTATTTGCCTCCTGCTTTAAATAATTCTGTGTTTGCAAATCCTACAGACGCGCAAGAGGTAATCAGCGTTTTTCAGCATTTCAAATCGAGTAAAAGCGAGGACATAGATGGCTTAAAATTAGAACCTATAATATACATTTTAGATTTCATATGCGCCTACTTAGTACATATTTATAATCTCGTGTTCACCACTGGGCTGTTTCCTCAGAGAATGAAAAACGCTAAAGTAACGGTTATATATAAAGGTGGGGACAAAAGTAATTTAGGAAACTACAGATTTCGATTTTACCAGTTTTCTCTAAGGGGTGTGAAAAACTTATTTTCATTCGGTTATCAAATTTCTTTAATAAACACAACATTATTATGCCGTCAAAGTTCGGTTTTCAGTCAGGCCTCTCAACCGAAAATGCCTTGCTATACCAAAAGGAATTGATCTTAAGAAATATAGAAGCAAAAAAACTTACCCTAGGAATATTTCTAGATTTCTTGAAAGCTTTCGATAGAATAAACCATGATATTTTGCTAAAAAAACTTCACTGTTATGGAGTTCGTGATATCGTTTTAGCTTTAATAAGAAGCTACTTATCTAATAGGAAACAATGTGTATTAATATATCGAGAGCTATCATCATCCATGAACGTTAAGAATGGCGTACCTCAAGGTAGCATTTTGGGACCCCTATTATTTAATATTTATTTAATATTTTTATCAACGATATTGTACGCATTGACAGCTCTGTAGAATATGTAATCTACGCCGACGATACTAGTATATCCTTTTCTGGGTAAACGGCTGATGACCTCATTGTTTCTGCTAATGAAATACTAAATAAAATATATGCCTGGACTGTGCCAAATTCTCTACACATTAATTGCTCTAAAAGCAAGGCTGTACTGTTCCGTGCGAAAGCCAGGTCATTTGAAACATCTCACAAACTAATACTTAATGACGTTGAAATTAAACTTTGTCGAACAGTTAAAACTCTCGGTGTCCATTTTCACGAACACATGGCATGGAATTATCATGCAGAACACATTAGTCACAAACTTTGTAAAGTTCTAGGTGTGTTGCGTCGAGGCCAGAACATACTACCTGTGAAACAAAAACTATTAGTGTACAATGCTCTTTTTTTCTTCACATTTACACTATTGTCATCTGGTCTGGTCTACAGGCTCTAAAGCATCTCTAAAGAATCTGGTCGTTTTACAAAAAAAGGCCTTGCGGTGCATTGAAGGTGTATCCTATAACGCACACACTGCTTCAATATTTGCAAAATATAGAATTTTAAGAATTACCTGTTATTACGAATACCAGCTTCTGTCAGCTTTTAAATCAGAAATACGCAGAGGAAGTATCTTTTTACGCACCTTGGCCACCTTGCAACCAAATCCTGCCAGTCGCGTTACTCGGTGTACAGAGACTTGGCACGTACCTTGTCCTCGCACAAACTATGGATTTGAAACACTACGTTACCGCCTTCCAAGTGTGATGAACAAATGGAAACTAACAACTGATAATCTGCGTATATTGTCTAAAACTGAAATGTTAAATCCGATGTGCTGATTGTGTTGTAAATGAATGTTTGGGTGATTTCTCTAATGGTTGTTCAGTTTTTATTCTTTCATGCATTGCTTTGTTATGAATATTTTTGTGTGTATTTTAGAGTTGTGATTCTATTATTTGCTGTTATGGGCCACATGCGTGTTTCTTTTTGTATTGTCGCTTTCCGCTGCCTGTAATTTTTGTAACTTTTTGTAAATTTGTAGTTTAGATTTTTTTTCTGGTTGAAGGGGCCAGTCAAGCTGTAAAATGCAGCTTTTTTCCCTTCGCACCAAACCACGTATACAGGGTATTTTTGTGTACTTGTCACGCCGTTGAATAAACTCAAACTCAATCGGCCGCACCGTCCTGCGCCCGTTTTCTACACTTGTTGGGTCAGCTTTATTTTCACGCTAGCTTAAAACGTCCGCCTGTAGAGGTTTCTCTGCTCTTTTCTTAACTCAGAGGAAGTTTTCAAAAACATGCTAAAAAACTCCGCGCTTCCTTTTTTTCTGCGAAACACCAAGCTCGCATAGCTTTCCCCGCATTGCTGAGGCTCTGCGTTTCGCGTTCCGTCCAGCCCACGCGCTGGTTGCGCCATCTCGCGTCGTCTATGTCAGATGTCACACCCGCGCGCTTTCCCTGATCCCACTACCACCTTCTAGAACACTGTAATGTCACCTTTAAATAGCATATAGCTAGGGACCATACATATAGTCAACTATAGTCAGGGTGCAGTAGGAACCGAAAATAACTTTTAAAAGCATGCTGCAGTTAATTTTTCAGGGCGCACTCACGCTTGGCAGTGCGTTTTCTACGCTCTCAGGTGCTTGGCCTATCATTTGACGCAATGAAAAAAGGGATAAGTGAAGAATTTCGTGTACCCTTTTAAAGGCAATAAAGTAGTAGAAAAAGGCACGAAACATTTCATTGTTAGTCGATGTTCGCTTATGACTTTGCTGGAACGAACTTGTTCACTTTTCAGTTTGCCTTAAGCGAAGCCTTGACGCGCGCTTCCGGGGCAGCCGGTGTCCCTTAATGGTTATTAGGAAGTTTTAGAATAGCGCACCGCGAGTCCTTCCGGTGCGGTCGCTGCCACTGCGCATGCGTCGTAACGTGAGTCGGCGTTCGCGGACCGCACGCAGAAAATCCGAAATTGTGTGCGGTGATGGCGGCCCGCATGTGGCCCGCAAGCGCTGGTTTCGAGGCTATGGTGTCGCTGCGATCGTGCGTTGCGGTTTGCAGCAGGGCAAACGCTATTTTAAAACTCTTATGGCGCCCGCAACGCTTGCAAACGGTATTCTAAAACCCCCTATTAATCCGTTCACGTGTGTCCCAAAATGACACGTGAATTCTTTTGACGGAAACAGATGGTCTGTGCGTATGTTCAAAAACGCACGTTGAAAAAGATTTTGCTTGTTTTCAATGGTGCAAAATTTCCGGGTGATCAAATATGTTCGCTCCCCTTCCATATCGCCAATGTTCTGCTTAGTTTGAAAACCCTAGTTGCGCTGTTTATCAGCCACCGCAGCGCCGATGTTTCGCTTACGGTGTTATTCGAGAGTCCCCCTTTCTTTTAAATTCTTCGGATACTTGAGCGCAGAAATTTTGGTCTGTCAGTGATACGGCCGGCAGACGACTATCATCGACATTCGCAGCCAAGCACGCGGATACGCGGCCAGTTTTTTTTTGGTGTTTTTTTTGTGAAGGAGGGGAAGAGCATAAAGTGAATCGGCGCGCCTACCGCCACTCTCCCCCGTGTTTGGCAAATTTTCCAGATTGTGATTCTTTGAACTACGCAGTTAGTGCCGTCGAAGAAAGGAAAGAAGTTTGGCTTGCGTGGCCTATCCCCCTAGGTGGGTTGCGCCAACTTGTTGAGGAACCAGCCAACCAACCAATCAGCCTGTGAAGAGAACATTTCACATGGTAGAACCAAAAGGAAATCGGGTTAACAGTTCCGAACCCGGCTACGGAGATCGGCCCTTTCGGGGCCCAGTGCGGCAGTGCAAACCAGCTCGGAGACGCCGATGGAAGCCCCGTGAAGAGTTTTCTCTGTAAGGAGATCCAAGTCCCTGGAATGAGTTCACCCCGAGATAGGGACGGTGGCTCCGTAGAGCACTGCGGCTCTTACGCTGTCCGGTGCGCTCCTGTCGGCCATTGAAAATCCGAGTGAGGGAGTGTGATTTGCGTGCCAGACCGTACCCACGTCCGCAGCAGGCCTCCAAGGTGAACAGCCTCTAGTCGAGAGACCAATGTAGGTAAGGAAAATCGGCAAAACGGATCCGTAACCTTGGGAAAAGGATTGGCTCTGAGGGCTGAGCCGGTCGGGCTCGAGCAGGAACGGCACTGCACCGGGACTGGGCGAGGCTCGCAGCCTTAAAAAAGCGGTGCGGCCGAGCCCGGACCAGCGTCGGCACCTTCCTGTGGAAAGCCACAGCTGTGCATTTTCCGTGGGCTTCGCGCCTGAGGTTCTTGCTTCGGCCGGCAGAAAAAACTCAAAACTGGCCCGATCCCCCCCCCCCCCCTTTCGCTCCGATGGTTACCAGTCAAGGCACACCAACAACACAAAAGCTTTTTCAAAAAGTGCTGTGGTGGTGTGACGCCTCGACGTGGCGCGTCAGCCTACGCATTGTTGACGGAGACACCTGTCGTCCGGCGAACGAACTGTCACCAGAAAGGAGGAGCGTTACCGTACTGCGATAATCAGCATTTGCGTCTTAAGACCCTACTGACACCCCTGACCACTGTGCGCTCGAAATAATCAAACAAATACCCCTCTGCCTGCATGGCAGGTGTTTGCAAGGCCACATGAAAGCGCGGCGTCGTCTGCTGCCCCTGCTCCTTGTCGGCACTAGCGTCTACGGACAGGCGAATACTGCCGATAATTTCTCACTTCCAAAACTTTACGAAGTGAAACGCGAACGCTCTAGCCATTATAGCGGAGCGGTGCCAGAGCAAGCGTCGGAGGATCGTGTCGGCTCTCTGAAGTGGTAAGCCGGCAATCACTCGTCACCTGATAAGTAGTGAGCGTCGTGATTATAAACTGCTGTAGTTCGCTCCACTGTTGCTTTATTGCCGATCTGGCTAGGGACGACGAAACGACGTTCCAACAACTCAGTCGGTGCACCGCTATCTGATTGCCGGATCGATGTGATAAGGACACTCGTTTTCCTTAGTACGAAGCTAACGAGGCTTAGGAACGGCGCCGACTTGCGTGCTCTCGGCGTGAGCAGCACAGAAGCAGCGCAGGCGGTGTACGCGAAAAGGATTATCCAACGAGCACGTCGCCGATTAACACAGCGGCCATCGCCGTGACAACAGCTGCCCCCCAGCCGTGTCGCCCGCTGCGCCTATAGGAGTTCCGCGCACATCGCCATGTTAGTTTTGCTGGTAAACGCTAGGCACTGCGCCGACCATAGTAAAAAAAAATAATAATAATGCACGAACGGAGAAGTTTTCTAGGTTTATCATATATGGGCCCACGGCCTTTAAACTTACTCGCTGGGTTAGTGAAACAGCCCTGGATTTCTTGGTGTTTGAGTTTTCTTTTTTTTTTATGCGGTCATCGTAAGCGAGAAGGGAAGGGGTGAAGAGTCGAAACTTTGAAGCGACGCCAAGATGGCGGGATAGAGACGAGATAACACGACCTCCTCTATAAACTTGTGGGAGGAGGTCGTGCGAGATACGGCGTCGTGTAGGTTGACGTCTTTGCGTGATTTCGAACTTTTTTACCGACCACGTTTTTTTTTTTTTTTTTTGGGGGGGGGGGGGCACTTGAAGCGCGCGTTTTCGGCGTAACCGTTTTGATACTGCGCAGATTAGACGTTGCAGATTTTCGCCACAATGTACAACTGCGATTTGATAAACGTTTCACTTGAACTTTTAGTTACAGCGCTGTTTCAGTGCTTTGAACGTCATGCAAAATAGTTCCTTTTGATTTCCATAGAAAACACCACTCTTGATTCTTCCACCTTCTCAAAGCCTTGCTAAACACCATGTTCATTGAGGATTTTTGTTGGCAACATTTAATCTATTTGTAACAGTGTGGTAGAATTGCATAAGGAACAGAGGACAATGCTTGACATATCCTGTGTTCAATGGAGGCTTCCTGGCATCCTACCATGGCTCTCTTAACTTCCTCATCTCACCAGCTCTTGGGTTTGTCTGCTTTTTTCGGTTGATGTAACTCGTACCTTAGCCTCACTTGTCCACGCACGCCCAAACAAGTGATGGCTCTTTGCGGCGATCTCTGTAACAACCGAGTGCACCTTGTTCAAATCAGCTAATGCCTGGTAGATGGGTAATCTACGTGTGAGTTTTTAGCGTTTTCCGTCATTTGTTGAGGGAAGAGAAAGCGATTTTCAGCTTACTTCGATAATTTATTGTGAATTCTAGGTCGCGTGCTATGCTATAACACTTGGCTCGCATGTTCGCGGGAGCCTCTGCTACCAATCAGCAGCGTTTTTTGACCATGCTCAAAAAGTCTTGCAAACCTCCTTTAAAGCAGCTTGTACAGGTGTCAGTGCTGCTTGTAAGCTGCTGAAAAATAGCGCTAGGAAAAAAATGCCTATTAATTTCCGTGCCATAAATTTATTTTGGGGTATTGAACTTTGGGTGTACCTAACATCGCGCAACATCTTCATTCAATAGTTTGTTTACTTATTGTCACCTGGCAGGATTTCACACTTTCTTTTATCAAAGCCGTTGAAAAAGACCTGTGAATACACTCACAAATATAGCTAGATTATGTTGCTTTATTGGAATCCTGCTGCTGAAGCTAAAATGCATAAAAGATCATTATTTGAGAAAAAATAATTGAGGAAGAAAAAATTGGCTTCTGAAGTGGTTCGTTCTTTGAGCATAGTCATACTATTGGCTCACATAGTTCCTGTACATGTAATGTACGTTGTGTGTTCTTATCTCTTTGCACTTATAAGGTCACTCCCAGTAGCCAGCCGGGGTGCATCAAATCCGAGAATGGCCCTTCCGAGGCCATGACGCAAGCTGAGAAACAGCCAGTGATGTCGCGTCCTTCGAGTCCACCGAACGAGCAGTGCTCCGCGTCATCCGATCAAGCCACTACACCAGCTCTGGCTGAGATGGCGGAGAATGCCGACATGACAACGCCGGCCACGGCAGCATCGGCGTCAGAAACGCAGCCGTCGCAACCAGCCGTGTCGGTGACCACCAGTCAAGCCTCAGGTGGAACGACCTCAACGGCTCCTTCAGAAGGTGGTGACAAACCAGAGGAAACTAAAGTTCGCAAGCTTTCATATTTGGGTACGTGAAGCAGACCTGACCTCAGTATTGTCTGGACTTATTCTCACACCCGGGCAAGCGAAGGCATGTTGTACTTCTCGGTGTAGCAATTACAAACCTTGTCATTGACCAGCGAATGATGATGTTTCGATCTGTTGAATTGGCAACGGATCAAAATGTCACCTATTCAAGTGTATGTGAACGGCTTCATAATCATCATTAGCTTAACTCTTGCCCACTGCAGGGCAAAAGACTTTCCCATGATCCGCCAATCAACTAGGTCCTGTGCCTTCTGCTGCCACATTATACTTGCAAACTTCCTAATCTCATCTGCCCACCTAATTTTCTGTCTCCCTCTCTCATGTTTGTCTTCTCTTGGAATCCAGTCAGTTTTCTAACCATTTGTTATCCTACCTATGTGCAATGTGCCCAGCCCTTGTTCATTTCTTTTTCGTTTTAGCTCTGGCTGTTTTTATTGTCATGTTTAGAGAACAGAGGTGGCCTGTGGCAAGATTTGTAATTGCTATAACACTGTGCCAGATGATTTTCTATCATACCCTTGACTAACCCTTTTCCTACGCAAGACTAGCTGAGCTCGTCCACACAATTTGTACTCTTCATACCGACTACTAGGGGGTTTGTGAACATTAATATTTTCAAATATTTTTCTAATAGTACTTGCTATTCGTTTAGCCCCAGAATTTTACTATTCCAACTATTCGAACTTCCAACAATTAAATATAATCAATGTCCGATTTCTTAGGTTAGGTTGGGTTGGGTTGGGTTAGGTTATAGAATTCCTAGGGACCACAGACTTAAAAGACCACAAGCTAAAAACAATATTATGGTTTTGTCGCACCCCCTGGCCTTCATAGAAAAGAATGCTGCCATATCAAATTTGTAACAATATTTTATGAAGAAGATGTCAAAAGACTGGGCAGAATGTAAGTTTATCTTACTGTCAATATTTAAAAATCTAAAAGTCATAGCAAGAAACTAATTGCATATTTGTTTTCAGCTGTGGGAAATACATATAGTAATAAAATTACAGCTAAAAATACTGAAAACTAAAGAAAAAAAAATAAATCTTACCAATGTCTCCTAGAATGGAACAATTGCCTCTGATATGATTGTTTCTGGTTTGTATTCTGCACCCATGTTAATCTCTCAGTAAATGCTCCCTTCAGGTTTCATTTGACGAGGGTGTACTGTACCTGTATCATGTTTGGTTAGCATGTAATTATGCCAATATGAGAGTGCACCTCTTGACACTGAGACCCACTGTGCAGACATCCGGCGGGCCCAGCTGGAGCGCGAACCCACGCCCCCTCCGCCGTCAGCTGAGGACCTAGCTTTGCGGCGCCAGCAGCAGCGCAAGCGGCCCAAGAAGCCGCGGCCACCCCCGTTGGCCCCCTCCGGTTCGGAGGCCGCGGGGGCAGGCCCCGACGGGCCCCGCCCACCCTCTCACGGAGGAGGTGGGGCCGCCAGGGCCAAGCGGCCGCGCAAGGGCTCGCGTGCCGACGAGGACTACGAGGTGTACCTGGAGGCCCTGATGCAACGGCTCCGAGCCCTGCCGTCCGTGCGCATTATCGAGCCACACATCCGCCCCAACTTCAACATCGGTGCCGTCTTTGGGCGAGGGGACCTCAACCTTCGTGGTGAGCATCTCAGGATTTTTAGGGGCGAAGCTCCTTAGGGCGTGGGCTGTGCGTCCCCTGTAGCCTGTATGTAGCCACCTCTAGTTTAGTTCTTGCAGTGTTCACTAGATGGCGGTACCGTCCCCTGTATCTAGCCACCTCTAGTTTAGTTCTTGCAGTGTTCACTAGATGGCGGTACCGTCTCCTGTATGTAGCCACCTCTCGTTTAGTTCTTGTAGTGTTTACTAGATGGTGGTACTTGTAGCTGATGATGAAAAGATGCAAGGTGCTATAAACTAGAAAGCGGTACTTGTAGTTGATGAAAGACGCGAGATCTTATAAAATAGGAATGATGTCACATATGGCGCGTGTCATTGGTTGAAGGCAATCGTTCGATTTAGTGCGGCGACGTACGCTAGGGGGAGCGATGTAATAAAATCGAGTGGGCAAAATGTACAGAGGATTCATGGTTTACCAGGTTTACCTCCGGAGCTTCGCCCACTCATCATCATTCACTTCGTGGATGTGGCGGAATTTTTTTTTGTTGCTGATTTAGTGTCTGCAATTTTCAGAATTGTTTGAGATGGCTGGCATAGTTCTTTGCATGTTCAGCATACCACACTGAGGTCATTAGTGCTGTTTTGCTGGGCAGAAGCTTTATGGATGTAGACAAGTACTTGGGCGCATCTATGAGGGACAACACAGTATGCAGGAATAACAGACTATTTATTGCCTAATATTACACTCAAACCTCGTTATAACACAACAGGATATAACAAAATAATAGATATAATGAAGTAAATAAAGTTTTCCATGAAAAATCTATTGAGAACCATGCATTTTAAACCTCGTAACGAACTAAAATTGACCGGTAAATGAATACAACGAAGTAAAGTAGTCTATAAAAAAAAAAAAACTCGACCGTAGTGTGTTGAGCATAGCCTTTTCTGCGGAGTTTGACGCTCGCTCGGTGTGGCTCTTTCAAAACTCCCGCGCCGACCTACAGCCACGCCACGTACGGCCGAGAGAGCCGTCTTCCTCACACAGCCAGCGGAGAGTATTGAGGAAGTGCTCACATGTCACATGACCGAGAAGCGGCGCCGCGGTGCAAAGCGATTTCCCTCTCATGACAGCAACGACTGCGTCTCCGTTGCTACCATGATTGCTTACTCTGCACCGAGAAAGGAGGACTCTCTGTGACAGCTTTCTTTCTTTTTTTTGAAGTTGAAGTTGAAATTTATTTCACCACAACGATACACGGTGATTTACACAAACAAGAAACAATTGTGGCATGGAAAGTAGGAAAAAAGCTGCGCTTCCTCTCTCTTTGCACGCGGCCTTTAAAGGAGAAGGGTCTCTGCGTGCAGAGACAGAAGAGGGAGAAGTGTGGAACAGGCGCGTCGCAGATCGGCATTTGAGAGAGAGCAAACAATCCGCCACAGTCTTTTCTTTCCTTTTCTTTTCTTCTTTTCCTTCATCACGTGCAGTGTTGAGAGGTGCCGCCGCGGAATTGGGCATGGTGCTAAGAGCACTTTCAGAGCGCAATATGTTCGAATTAACCGTCGCAAGTGCTTGCGCGTTCAAATGACAGGGTGTTTTTGCCCACTGGAATACACATAGCTTTGACGGGACATCAGCGAGAGTTTGAATTACCCTAAAGTTCGAATTAATGAGATTCGACTGAGTTTATTTTCCGTGATACACGTGGTCGCGTAGCGGTACTTCGGGCCGCAAGGCAGTTTTCTTCTTTGCATGCTTATAGGTATGCGCCCATCTGAGCATACATTGCCACAAACTGTTATATTCTATATAACAAAATAATGAATATAACGAAATAATTGTGGCTCCCTTTCAACTTTGTTATTACGAGGTTTGAGTGTATTGACAAGTACTGCTGATTGGTCAAGTTTGTGCATTATGATGTCGCATTGATATAGCGCTGCACAGTTTGAGCATGAAGAAAAGAGGCAAAAGCAAAGGAGGGAATCCTCTTGCCTGTAGTTCCCTTTATCATTTTTGCCTCTTTCCTTCATGCTCAGGCTCAGTTGCACTAGAGGAATGCAACATTATTATTGACACAGCGGAATGCAATGCCACATGTAAGGAAAGAGCATGAAAGGCAGTTATGCCTTGTATGGTGCAAACTTCGGTGGTTTGCAATTATTTGCGGCACTTCACAGAGGCGCTATGTGGACGTAGTTTGATGGCACTCTTTTACACAGGACGTTTAGTTTGTTGTTTGCAAAGGTTGTATGTGTGTGTGTGGGCACTTGTGTGCAGAGCCTGCGCTGAAGGGCAGCTACGGCCGAGCATTTCTGCCGGGTCAGCCGGACCCGTACTCTGTCTTCCCCTTTGGTGACCGGCCCCCTCCTCCCGCGGCTCCTTCCTCTACCGCCACCCCCTCCCCGACCCCGCTCAGGGGCTTCTACAACCAGGAGTTCTCCATGCATACCAGAGGTACTGTTTTGGGTCCCTAACCGATTCATCCAACCCAACTGGACGTTCTCCTCAAATCTACTCTCTTATTCCTTTTTTGTCTTTCAGTAACTTCCGGTGGCGCGGACTCCAATAGGTGCCGGTAGGTTGCAATTTACCTTGATTGTTCAAAGAAGCACTATCAAAAAGTGTTTGCTTGATTGTTTGCGCATAGCATGAGAACGGCTCTTTTACCAAGTCAGTAACATCTTTTTGTTATCGAAGCTCTTATACATGCTGAGTGAAATTCAGGTGGTGTCATATCTAACTAAACCAGCTTGCAAAACAAGTTCACCATGTTCACAGTGCCTACTGGTACGCTTTCAGTTCAAAGCGTTGTCGCCGTAGTGCAGTGACAAGATCTTCAAATGACCTCTATTGCCTCTTGTGCTAGACTTTCGCAGAGTCCTCGCTGGCACCTTAGTGAGGTGTCTTCTTTTTGTGCTTGCAGTGAGGCAGACAGTCCCGACACAATCGTGGGCGCCTCGTCTCCAGAGTGTGCCATGTTCGAGGCTCCCTTCCGGTTCCGCAGCTTGCAACTCGTCGACGAGGACAGCAACGACTCTGCCAGATCCCTTCCTTCGCCCACGGTGCCCATTGTCGCGCCCATTCCTGTAAAAGGTGGGCGCTCGCCAGTGTCACACGTCACGATCGTGCTGTTCGTAGTGCCTTATCTGTAATATTGAACTTGCACCCAAGAAATTAATGTGATGTAGAATCATGAATACTCATGTGTTTCACCCAAAATAATTGAAGTTGCGTTGCTACTGTGCTTGCACTCCTTGCCAGGATGCCCTGAAGCATAATTTTGCTGACTAGTACTTAAGATAAAATGTAGATTCAGTCGTATAATTCAAAGAGCAAGTCTATGCAGTATGGGAGGCCAATATTCTACTTTTTATTTGCTATAACTGCTCCTTGGGCGAGTTGGTTTATGTTTGAATCAGCTGCGAGCTTAGTGCTGCTCACTTCATTTTTTTTTTTTTTCACCAGTAAATTTATCTTGAACTTTCTTTTTTTTTTAATATTGTCTTGCACTTTTAAAGAAGCAATAAGAACAAACACCAACTTACTATTTTGTTGTGGTTACATGTTTAGAAGGCCAAGAGCAATGTAGAGAGGATTTTGGGTGCTGTATGAATGCAATACTAGGAACACAGCTTTATTTTCTAAGGTTCTTTATTGAGCCCCCTGTGCTTGGCTAACTTCTGTCTCTCCATTTCCTTGACTAGCCGTACCTGCTCCGCAACCACCTCCTGCTCCCTTGAAGATCCTGTTGGACGAGAAGGTGTGTGCATCGTAGTCTTCTTCATTGTTAATTTGTGGCTGTGAGAATAATTAACTAATGTACTTCGGAATATTATATAGACCATGTTCAATTGGTGTTCGTGCAAACAGAGAAGTGCATACTATACACTTTTTTTTTTTTTTGCTAATGACCATAACATTTAAAGTAAAAGTAATGCTTAAGTTAATGTAACGTTTCCTGCTCAGTTTCCAAAGTTGTGGTTTGTTTTCATGTAGCTTCTTTATGCAAAGAAAATAACATGGTATCCTGCGAAGACTTCTTTCATGCTAACCTGTTGCTGTTAGTGAAATTGTTTTTCACTTTGTTTAGAAACACCATTTATTTACACTTCATACTTTATTGCAAATGCTATATTCAATTTTTTCCCTTGCACTTTTTATTAGCAGGAACGACAGCACTTACAGCGAATCTTTTTAAAAGCTGAAATTATTTTAAATTCGATATTTTATTGTTTTTGTGAAGTAGTGTTAACAGAAGTTTATCAAGAATATTGTTCTAACATTCCGATGTGGGATCAAAACTCATTACTGATCGATTAGCAAGCCTTGGTTGTCAGATGTCATTAGGAATTTTATCGCTTGCTTCGTACTCCAGAGGGACAAATGACAGTTTTTCTGTTTTACACAAGAGATGAAATCAGTGATTCGTGCTTTCTATAGACTGCTTCGCAGTCTCAGCGTGTGGAGTTCCCCGGCGCAATCTAATTTGCCACTATCGACACAGTCAGTGTGCGATAGCGGCAGGGCATAGGTTCTAGCTAACCTGTGATAATATTGAAGCAGAACAGATACACATATTATCTGACAGCTGCGTAGGCACTCTACTTCTGGCACTGTCCCTGTATGAGTGTGATTACCTGGTCGAGCTGTAGGACAAACGTGTAAATATGTGGTGATTTGACTGTTGATGTATTTTTATTGAGCTTGCACCTATTCTTATCTGCGTGTATATATCCTGCCATTCTGCAAAATAAACATCAGTGGGAGGTCGCCTCTCTTTTCTACCCTGTCGCATTTTTTTTTCCTATGTTCTCGTGCTGTGAAATTCGTTATAATGAACCCAGGCCAACTAGCCAAAACTTCTACACCTGTAAATTGATTTAACATCTTTTCTCATGCTTTTGGCATTCCAGGACAAGGAGAACACCTTCCCGGGCGACAAGCTGGGTCTCTGTCGCAGTCGGGGGTTGCCCGGGGCATTTGGCGGCGGGCCCCCTCCTGTCCCTCTGCGTGAGTCCGGCAACGTGTCAGTGACACTGACACTCACTTCGGAGGCAGCCGGCGACATCCAGGGGCTGCTCTGCTCGCTCGCCAAGCTGCTACAGGTGGAGCCACCGTCGTCCTATGACATCATAGAGCGCACCACCACCCCGCCCAGTCAGAAGCTGGGGCTCTACAAGCACAGTGAGTTTAATCCTTTCTTGCATCCGTTTTTTTTTTATTTTTTTAATCGTGAGCTTATAGACAGTCGCCTTGTCTGCTGCCTGTTTGAAGTTAGCTGCGTGCCCAAATGTGAGAGGATGCATGAACTTTCTGAGAGATGATGCTTGGCATTGATTGAAACTCGGGCTTATAATCTAATTTGCCCTGAACAGCAGGCGTAGTGTGGATTAAGGTAGCAATATTCACAGTTTTCTCTATCGACTGCCTGGGCTTTTGTAGTGCGCTGTAGACAGGTACCTGATGTCATGTTGTGCAACTTTTGTGTGGGTTGTGGCAGCAAGGGGTTAGACAGGAGCGAGTGTCAGTAAAGGTTTTTTTTTAACACGTTAGTGTTAAAGAGCTCGTCTGGCAGAAATTCCGGCATCGGCGCCGTTGCCTGTGAGGGAAAAATAATCTTATGCGTGACCAAAAAATCGAGAAGATGGAGCATAGTGGGTATCAAACCCGAGTCGTTTGCATAGGAAGCGGATGTTCTACCTCACGGCCACGCGTCTGCTTGTGAATACAGTGAAAAAAACTTCCTCTGCTTGGAACTGCAGTGAAAGTAGCCTTCGTGCTTTACAAACACAATGGAACAGGACACAATGCAACGTGACATGTTGCTGTAATATTGTGTGGTACAAGCGTCCATTGCCAGTGGGCATCAAAACGTGTGTTTATCATAATGGCTTCGTGGTTTAAAACTGGTCAGCCACTACGAAATGCAAGCACACTACTGTGCCTATTCCCTTTTAAGGGTTATAGTGGGTGCATAGCAAGTTCGATAAGGTTCCGTGCACCAAGTGTTTGAAGTACGCCCTAGGGAACAGGATATCGCTATCGCATTCTACTCCTAATGTGAAGCTTTAAGGTCCCCTCATTTTTTTTTTTTTTTTTTTTATCATGGAGCCGGTGCATCTGTCCAGGGTGCATCTGTCCACCTCCAAAGCTTCTAAAGTCATGGCTTATTCTTTGTTGCTACTGCTAAATGACACACAGAACTTATCAGCACTACGATATTGTCTTGAAATCAAGACGTAGCTTGTGTAGTTTTCTTCTTGCTCTTCAGCTGCGCAAAGCTCAACTGCTCGACTGTTGCTGTGTGCTGTCTCAATCTTGATGCAGATCACAAGCATGTGACGTCAGTGGAGGAAGCGGAGTACTTGGTGGACGGGAAGCAGCGGTTTTGCCGGCACTGTGAGATCATGGTCTCCAAGACTGGTATGGTCAAGAAGCAGGCGTCAGAACTTAATCTTGAATCGGGAGTCCAAAAGGAGGATGCGGTAAGTGCAGTGCTCTATTTCTCATTATTTTTGTTTCATTAATTGAGACTGCCAATTTGATCACCGTATTTACTCGCATAATTCTCGCAGCCCCCACATCGCCCAAAAGAAATACGATTTCTTTTTTTCTTCGAGTAATTATCGCACCCCGAAAACTCCCGCAATAATGTCGTCTGCTCGTTTTAGCCACTGATGATGATAGTGTGCGCCTTCTGGCGGCATCTCTTAAGCATCAAGCGTACTATTGCGCACAGATTCAATCTAATCCAAGCCAAGCCCAAGTGGCCAGTGCGTGTTGCGGCGTGTTTTGTATGTTGTGTTTGTAATCTTGTCACGTTATGGGGTGATACTGAAGCTACACGGCTGCTATTAAGTTGCAAGTGATAGATCATGCACTAAACGACCGCGACAGGGCTGCCGGTAGGCCCTTTGGAGTTGACGAGTTTTGTGTTCGCTACTGGTGATGGCAGCTGAAAGCCACAAAGACGCGTTGGGCCTCCCGTGTGCTTAAGACTGGGATTGATGGTAAACTTTATCTGTTTAGAAGGAAACTGCAGACAATTCTGTTGAATAGCCATCAGCCCACTACTGACATTCTACGCTTACCTTTTGAGGGCTCCTGTTGAGCGACGAACGCTACCGCAACGCCCACAAGCTTTGCGTATGGTATTCTAATTCTCGACTATTTGCTTGCACTTTTAGTGTCTCGAATAAATCTTGAATTGTGTTGAACCTCTGCATTCATTGTTGAGGTTAATTTTAATTAGTACTTTTCAAAGCATGCTGTTAGTTGCTGGTTCGAGAATCGCGATTTGCGGCTACTTCATTTTTTTTCCCCCCGCTCTGTACGTTTTCGTGGAAAGTTTTCCCCGCGTAATTCTTGCACCCCCAACTTTGCACCCGTTTTCCGCCAAAAGAAGTGCGAGGGTTTTGCGAGTAAATACAGTATGCTTATCCCATCCACTTGTCTGTGAGGTTCTTCAACTTTTACTTGGTACGCAATAGTGATGTATGGTGCACACAGCTTTTGCAGAAGTGTTGGTAATGTACGGAAAAGTTGCTGTTTCATTCAGCAGCAGCACTCCTGGCAGCGAATAGTGGAATTTCGTCCCGGGGGCACTGGCAGTGTATGAAAGAGCTCTTCTCCACTCTGACACTTTTTTTTTTTCTGATGACCGTCACACTGTGGTCGTGCTTGGCCATAGCCACGCAAGTTAGCCGCTTCCGAAACCGTGGTGCAGCAGTGGCTTGCCGAAGCTGGGATGCTGTCTGGAGCTTACAGCACACGTAGCCAATATGATAGGTCTCAGCTGGGAACACTCGTGGTGATCACATGAGAAGCGTGCATCTTCACTTCATAAGTGAGAATGGTTAGAGTGTACTTCAGTGTGGTGGGCATTGTAGTTTAGGAAGTGGGCTGGCTTGGCAATGACTCTTCTAAGAAAGAGTAGTCAGGGGGTCAACTAAGTTTACATATTTCAATTGTGGAATGTGCCTGCATTTTTCTTTAACAGCAAAGCTGCTTAGCAAATCATTCCTTGTTCACCTGCACCAAAAAACTATCATAATCGGCTATGAGCCACAGAAATTGGGTAAATCCCACTACTGACCACTGGTTCACTAAATGTGACAAAGGCAGCAGGTAGTCCAGCAAACGAGCATGTGGCATGAATATTTATGCGGCCTATCACACTCAATCATCATCATAAACAGATATAAGCTAGGGAAATTGGGTAAATCCTGGGTACAATCGCGGAACGATTCTGTTCCCTTATTTCTACGCTTTTCGCCGCCATTAGCTGTCTGCGATTCGTCGAAATGTCATTTTGAATACCCGGAGTATGTGCAACGAGACGATACAAGGAGCAGGAAAGGCAGTGATGGCTGCAAGAAGACTCCGAAAAGATGGACGGCCTGCGCCAGGAACGGCGTGCCTGTGTTGTGTCTGTGACTGTCTGTGGTACAGCTCAAACCTCCCTGCGCTGAGAGTCAAAACGAAGAGGACGTAGTATCGCCTAGCTAAAGCCTAGCAATGACCTAGAAGCGATGTACAAACAGCGTAGAGGCAACGAGATTAAACTTAGGCATCTTTCAGTTGCGCTGTTTTAATGCTTGTGTGGTGTAGTGCATGCTTAGCCTTTTTTTTTTCATACAGTCGGATCTCATTAATTTGAACACGCTTAATTCGAACTCAGGATGAGGTCCCGTCAAAGCTATGTGTATTCCAATGAGGGAAAACCCCCGGTAATTCGAACGCCCAAGCACTTCCGACGGTTAATTCGAACATACCGCGCTCCAAAAATGCTCTCAGCCTCCCGTCCAATCCCGCAGCGGCATCTGCGACACCTCGACGCTGCGTGCGAAGGAAATGAAAAGGAAAGAAAAGGCTGCGGTGGAATGTCTGCTCTCTCTCAAATGCCGATCTGCGACGCGCCTGTGTCACGCTTCTACCTTTTCTGTCCCTGCCACGTAAAGAGAGGAAAAAAAAAAAAAAAAAAGCTGTCGCTGGGTTGAACAAATGTATGGTTGAAGGAAAGGAAAAAGGCACTATCTTCTGCAGCCCTTGCCCCTTGTGGGAGCTCGTTTCTGCGCCTTGAGGGGAGGGGGTCTTTCACGTGCCGGTGCCACGCTTCCCCATTTCCTGTCCCTCCCATGTAACCCTTCTCCTTCGAGCGACGCGCGCGAAGAGAGAAAAAAAAAAAAAGAAGCTGCCGTAGAGTGTTGGTTTTCTCTCAAATGCCGATCTGCCTCTCCGTGTGGAGACACTCCTCCTTTCTCGTCATGTGCTGGCCATGTTATGGCTGCATAGCGGGGAGACTCTGCTGCGCAGTTGTCGTCGTCTCTAGCCCTTCAGCCCTGGATTTTTTATTTTAGTCAGATACACTTTTGTGCGCATTTTTCTCGTAGTTAGTACCTCAGAATACCACAAACAAAAAATGGAGCCACTGGTACAAGTATTTTCGGATTAATTAACGTGGCATCAAATTAGGTAATTACCGCCCTGTGATTGGAAAATGTAAAAAAGTGGCTTATTTTTTTCTGCCAATCAATGGTGCACACAAAATGGAAACCAACGTCTCACTTTTCAGCCTAATACTCACTGAAACAGCTTCGGTACGTCATCCCGAAAATGGCGCTTACCCGCCTCAACTTACGCGCCTCGGCTTCACGGTACACAACGGTCAAGCTTCTTCTTCTTTGTAGCTGCTACCTCAACAAACGTGCCGCAATATTGGTGTCAATTGAAGTGGGCATCATTGAAGAACTATGCCCCCAAGAATGAGCAGTATTGGTTACGTTTCCGAGATACTATGGGAAAATTTATGCGGTGGTGTCAATTGACACCGCCAGGGCCGAAAGGGCTAGAAAGTGTCGGCGCTGGACATTACCGCGCGCAACTTCTTTTGCCGGGAGAATGCTAAAGCCGAAGTAGAAATGCTTTGCAAGCTGCATGCGAAATTGATATACTCACTGCAAGGCAAACGTGTGCAGACGTTCATCACCGATTACTTCTATTAATAACGGATGTCTTGTGATTTGTGAATAAATGTAAGTCTTCTGAAACTTCCCCCTCGTGGGTCAGCTCAATGCACATGTGCCACTGCATGGAGAGCCCTCTATTTATTTAGCTTTCATTAATTTGAATGAATTTGCGGGCCCCTTCGAGTTCGAATTATCGAGATTCGACTGTATATATAAGCATATGAGTCTCCGATTTGAAAACAAATAATTCAGCTTTCTAGCTTGTAGTGCTCGTACTAACAAATGATTCCAAATAATGAGTAACAACAATGCAGCCAATGCTGTGTTTGCCAGTGTGCAGCGAAACTATGGTAAAGGGGCCCTGCAACACTTCTTGAGCATGGGAAGAAAACGCGTCCGACTGGTGGTCCAGCTTCCTGAAACACTTCAGCCAAATATAGTGCAGCACACAGCCTAGAATTTACCATAAATTCTCAATTTCAACTAAAAATTCTTCTCTCTCTTCTCTAGACAAATGACGCTTCAGGCTTAAAAATCGCTGTGTCACAGGAAAAGTATTGGCCACTGTCTAATTTAAGCAAGGAACACTCGATCTAACGTTGCGGGGACCACCCCGGAAGGCCGCAACCTGTCCACGCGCGCGCGTGCAATCGCACTGAAAATCCGCACGTTCGAAGAAAAAAAGAGGGAATGAGTGCTGAAGGTCCCGAGGCATGTGTGACTTGTTTTCTTCCTCCGTGCCATCCCTCCCTGCTTAGATACCAGAGCTTTCGTCGGGGTGAGAGAATTAACACATGATTTTGCTCACATACTCATTGCGTAAAGCATCATTAAAGAGGCACTATTGCTTTCAGGACAAAAAGAGGCCAGACAATTCATTTCACTTCACTAAGCTCCCACGTGATTCACGCTTGATAGTTGTAAACAACAATTGCGAAACGCACTTACCTCAGTCGCCGTGTGTCTGCAAATTGCTCACTAACAAGTCTCAAGTGCTATTGCTGCGCAGTGTGGCTCCTATGAATACGTTCATGGGAGTCTTGTGATAACAATAACATCATACCAAAGAAAATTTGAAGGTTTCAATAAAATGTAGAATGTTTGCCCGTGGCTGAGAAAGTAATGCGATACAGCAAAAAAAAAAAAGACATCATTCACTGCTGCTGGCCCTGTCAACATTCCTAGCTTTTTCACCAGCCGCAGAACCTGCAAGATGGGTAACGCTGGAAGTTTATGGAACACCAGCTTTGTAGATGTTTTCAGCTAGTCTCAATGAGCTGTGTTTACTTGCTGCAAAAGGTGCTTTCTTCTATAAATGACGGTTGTATTATTACCTGTACACACCAAAGGTGACCATGAATATTACAGGTCATAGTTTTGAAAACCTTGTGTAGATTTATTTTGGTGAGTGGGCTTCTATTTTTGGCAGCAGGGAAACCGCGGGAATTCGCCACCACGAACAAAAGCCAGTACAAATGACAAAATGCTGGCAGAACTGCACAGAATGAGGCAGGGAGTGAACGGCCACCAAGGAAACTGGAACTATGTGAGCGGGCAGCAAGTGAACAGGCATCGAGGGAACGGGCAATCAGGAAACAAGCAGCAAGTGAACACAATAAAGGAATGGGCGGCAATGGAACTGGGTGTAAGTGAACAGGCAGCAGGTGAACTGGCAGTGTTCGCCACCACGAACAAAAGCCAGTACAAATGACAAAATGCTGGCAGAACTGCACAGAATGAGGCAGGGAGTGAACGGCCACCAAGGAAACTGGAACTATGAGAGCGGGCAGCAAGTGAACAGGCATCGAGGGAACGGGCAATCAGGAAACAAGCAGCAAGTGAACACAATAAAGGAATGGGCGGCAATGGAACTGGGTGTAAGTGAACAGGCAGCAGGTGAACTGGCAGTGCTATTAGTTGGGGTGATCCATTTATACTTTGGAGTGTTGTAATTGTGCAGTGTAGCCTATTCATACTTGAAGTGGTGGAAGGGCAGCAGAGAAGTGCGCTCAGCTGCTGCTGTGTAGAAGGCTACAAAACGGCCTTATTGTATACCGTATTTACTCGATTCTACCGCGCCCTCGATTGTAACGCGCACCCGATTTCCACCACGAAAAAAAAAAAAAAAACGCAAGACATCGATTGCAACGCGCACCCATTTTTCTCGCCGGCCCGCACGATCACACCACTCGAAAAAACGACTTCTTCGGGAGCGTATTTCATTTAAATATGAGGTACGGGCGAAGCTTGTGCCCATCTGACGTGTAACAGAGCATTGCCGTCACGGTAGTTTTACCGTGGACCGATGCCAGCACGCGAACTTGCTTCGCCCCCTTCTTCTCGACGGTTGTGGTGCCAGGCATGTCGAAGTGAAGAGGCGTCTGATGGGCATTCCCGATTTGCCCAAGCAGGTAGCCGTTGTTGCGCCGCAAGTTTAGGACGAACCTCTGAAAACTGTGAAGCTTGTCATCGTACTCTTCCGCAAAACTTTTCGCATATGCATGTTCCCCTTGGGAGGGAAAAGCCTTTCCTCTAAATAAAGTTAGTTAGCCAGCACCTGCTCGCTTTAAACTGGCTCTGCATTAGACCTTTTTCCAAGACTAATTGCATAGCCCGCACTTACAGCAGTTCTGTCGTCACGGGCCGCTGTGCCGCTCGCTGCTCAAGCACATACTCGGCGAGCAGCTCTTTAATTTGCGGAAACCGACCCTGCTGTGGTCCACTGAAGCCTTTGCGTGAAGCTTTGCTGTCGAGAATCTCCTGCTTTTGTTTCCGCCGGTCGCGCACGCACGTTTCGGGAACTCCGAACGACCGCGAAGCGGCCCGATTTCCATCCGTTTCTGCACACGCCATGACTTTTCTTTTAAAAGTGGCATCGTGGTGCACTCGAGTTTTTGGAGTCGGCCCTTCCACGCCGTCGATGCTAATGCACTACTAGATGACGAACTCCTCAGCGCACGTACGAAGTGCCGCACATGGGAAACACATAGGCAGAATTGGCCGACGCGCCATGCCGACGCACGTAGGTGGCGGCCATTTTGGATTTGCCGATGGCAATAGATTGACCGTAATTTTTTTGTTCGTACTCGATTCTAACGCGCATGCAATTTATAAACTCGCTTAACCGGAAAAAAGGTGCGCGTTAGATTCGAGTAATTACGGTAAGTGTGAGAGGGCAGCGACTAGATATTCTCGTTTTCTCCCTTCCAAGATATTGTGTTTCATTGTGTTACGAAACAGACACCCAACAGCTAGACTTCATTGATAAAACCGATAATGGGAGATTGTAGTAAGCGGTTTATATCATTGTAGAAAATATGCTAAACATGACCGTGTAGTCCCTTCTCGTTGTTATAACTGATATATTGTTAATAGTACTATTGTTATTGCTGTAAGTGGGTTCAACTTTAACACAGCTGCGCAGCGTCACCAAATGCATTATAATCATTGAATGTAACATGCTCATTATTAGTCCAAGGTCATTTTGCCTCTTTGTGAGGCTCAGTTTTTTGTGGATGCTGTTTGCCTTTGGACAGCTTTAGGCTGCCTTCTGACAGGTGCCTTGTTTAGGAAAAAGGAAACTGCTTTTTTTTTTCCTTTTACAGAAGCATTTGTATGTCTTTTTATTGGCTACACTGTAGTATGCAAATCACTCACACTCAAATAATTTTTTTAACATGCTTGTACTAATAAAAAGTAATTATCCTGCTTTCAGTTTTAAGGAGGCAGACTGGTCTTAGACATTTCTTTGGTTTATTTCTACAGTGATCTTGATGAAACTGCACAGGATAATGCAGTTTCTTTCTGCTTATTTTGTTACTTAGTTTTCCTGTAACTCGTCTTGTTCCTGAAATAAGTTCATCCCCTATTGTTTAAGGCCACCATAGAAAAAAAGTGCTTAATTAAAAGTGACATTTAAGATATGCCAATACAGACTAATGACTATAGTATAAAAGTATGCTAGAGTTTTTTTTTAGGCCTTTCTTGGTTATTTTACAGCCAAATGAACTATCCATTTTCAAAAGCAGTTGAAGTTTCGTTACAATTTTGATGAGTAATTAATTAAAAAAACTTGTGCTCTAAATTCTGCTTCCATATTTGCATTATACACACATACCGGTTTGCATTGCAAAAAGAATTATTGTTGTGCCTGCTCTAGCTGTAGAGATAGTGGAGCCTTAAAATTGAACAGTCATAAATTTACTTTTTTGAGCAAAGTGGAAAAAAAAAAAACTGAGAGCACACAGCTTCTTCAAAAAGCAACAATCATGGTGTGCATGTTTTGCAATCCTTATAAAGGTGCTCATAAATTCGTAGCAGAGATTCTAACACAGGTGCTGGCAAATTATAAAGAAGCCTCGAAGCCAGTTTCCTGTTTTTTGCATGTTCTGCATGTTGACAGTATCGAGAATCTGTACAGTTGAAATGACATTGCTAAAACACTACCACTTCCTGGTTTGCAAAAATTCGCAAAGAGGTAGAAAAATACTTGCAGAAACCAAATATATCAATTTTAAAAAGTATTTGTCACTTTTTGGTCCCAAAGACCCGTCAGCCCCCTCAATGGCCGCAAATTTCGTCATTAAAAGAAACGCAATTTTCGTTTGACAAGCAATGACAGCCAAAAAGTCTAGCAAGACTAAGAAAAGAAAACTTCAGAAAAGCCGGTGTGGATTAATAAAGTATTGCGGGTAGGGAATACATGTAGAGCGCTACAGGTGTGCATTATTGGTGTGTGGTCTGTGTGGTTCTTGTGCTGTGCGAGTCCTGAAGCCTGCACCTGCGCGTAATGTTGTATATACATTCTTGAATCAACAAATTTGCACCCTTCTCTGTTCTTTTTATCAAGGGGCACCCTTTCTTTTTGCACATTCTGTCGGTGCCATTTCTGGTGCAAGCGAATGAACTCTCCTTGTTCTCTGTCTCTCTGTGTCTGCAGCTTTGCTCTCGTAAACGTTCGTTTTGTTTGTTTCTTATGTCGTGTCACACCGAATAATACTAGTAAGCAGTGTCATTCTTCGCCATCTCTGCACTGAGCACGTCTCTCTTTTTGCCTCTTATGTCACCGTAATGAAGTCGTCCTCATTTTTTTTCTTTACTTTTATCATCCCTTGACGCGCTCTCTGTTTTTTCACCACATTGCGCCAAGTGCCTCTTGCCCTCTCGCTCTTTCTCTCTCTCATGATTGTGTTTGTACGTATATAACAGGGGTCTCAAGCGCGCGGCCCACGCACCTCTCACCAGCAGCCCACTGCTTCACTGTGAATGAAGTTCTGTGACTTTTCTATATAGCATTGGCATTTCTTGGCCGTGTTGGTGAACGGGACTCCAAAACACATTCTGCACTGACAAAAAAGGGCATCAGAGACACGACACCACAATGCGCTAACTGCAACAATTTTGTTTCCGGAAAACAGCAGACTAATTATTCATGTGCAATGGCACACCAGTCCATTCACTATTCAAACAGATAGGCTCTCTGATTGGCTAGTGAAGGAACTGGTGCGCTATAGTGCATGAATAAGTAGTTTGTCATTTCCTGGAAATAAAATTGTAGAAGTTGGCATGGTGTAATCTTTTTATGTCTTTGTTAGTGCTGAATTATGTCTTTGTTAGATTCCTAAATATTACCAGCATTATTTTCCAGTCTGTTGCAATCAATGTGCTCCCTTCGATGCAAAACAGCACGAAAAACGAAAACAGTGAAACAAAAGGGAATCGGTGCTTGTTCCTGTTTGTTTTTTTCTTTGTCCTCTTTTTTTTTGCGCTGTTTTTGCTTCGATAAAGCCTTACCAACTAGCTCGAACCGATACACTTCTAATGTGTTTTGTTCATGTCAGCTATAGACTATTGTGAAGCTTCAGCCTCTCTATTTTTGGGGGGGGGGGGGGGGGAGCACCTTGTGCAGGCACTGTGCATATAAACATCACCGTGTAGCAAAAATTCGATATCTCATAATAGGCGTCCGCATTTTCGTATTCATGGAAACCAGTATAGTAGATGTTTTTCGGAACTCTGCATCAAATCTACAGAAATGACCCATATATATATATATATATATATATATATATATATATATATATATATATATATATATATATATATATATAAATAAATGAGATTTGGGAGAAGCGTTCTTTGAAATGGTAATGTTACCTCATGTTTAGTTCAAGCTTCCCCCTTGCTTTCGCTATTTTCACTGCCCTGGTCCTTGGTCCTTGGGGGCTATATTTGGTAACTGTGGCCTGCCAGCTGAGGTGAGCTTGAGATCCCTGGTGTATAAGTTGTGTACAGATATATATGCAAAATGAATGATTTTCAATGCGTGTCATACTTGTGTGCCGCCTGTGTCTCTTCGCATCTTTTTTTTTTCTGTTCTTCGTTCATTTATCTTTTTTCCCTTTGTGGTCTCACTGTTTCTTTCCCCCTCGCCCTCTTCCTTTTTGTCCCGCTGCGTGGCTGCTTCCCCGCTCTTCCTCAAGGATGAAGAGGCAGTTTATTTTTGCTCCAGCAATTGCTACATGCAGTTCGCCCTTGCGCACCGAACCCCTTCATCGGCTGCAGCTCCCCAGCGAAAGGTTAGATCAAACGAAATCATAAACAGCCCTTTTAAAACATGAAAGAAATTAGACTCAACGGAAACATTTTTTTCTCTTTCCTCTCACGTAACACTTGCCTTACCATTTGTGTGTGGCTATTTTGGCACCTTTTCTATCTCTGTCTTTTTATTATTGTCTGCTATTTGTTATTAGGATATACATCGCTCCTCATGCTTCATTCTTTTTCTTTCTCTTTTTGTGGTCAGTGTAGCTGACCCTGGTGTGTGGATTGGCTTGTTGACTTGTTCTTCGGTAACCTGGAATGAGATGAGCCTGTGCGCTTTTGTTTGACCTCTGTCCACTCCCCAACACACTAGGCTCTCTTTTCCCCATAGCTTTTCCGTTTCTTTTTTCTCCTTTCTTTCCTTGGGCTTGCCTTTTCATTCCTTCATCACGGTCTTCTTGCCTGATGGAAGCATCGGCCGTTTTTCTCAGTGTGCACAAGGCTTGCAAGCTGGTGATGAAAGCATGCACTTGCCCGATTTCTTTGGTGTTACCGTAATTACCGTGCCTTGCTGATGTAGAGCGAAAATTCACTAAAACGTGTCGTTGCATTAAGTCTAAAAGTTTTGAACGGATCTGTGTGTTCTTGTTTCGTTTTTGTGTGCGCTGTAATCGTAGCCTCTAATGCCAGCTTGCCGGATGCCCATTGCTATGGCTGGATAATGAGTGCCACCACCACTGCACTTGCTTCAGACGAAGCTTTGCAAGCATGTAGGATAAGGGAAAAGTGTGGGGGGGGGGGGGGAGTGTAATTTACATAGTGTGCGGCCACTGTGTTGAAAATGCTTGCAGCATCTGTAGGTGTGAACTCACTAGGGTTTCCTAATGTCTCTGCCAACTTGCAGCCTTGCGCGTGTCAGCTTAACAATATGCAAGCCTGGTGGGTGGTGCTTAGAGCTACAGTGGTGTTATTAGCCTTCCTTGACACCATTAGCTATGAAACTGCCAAATCCCTGGCAGGCTGCCTTGCCATATCCTTGGCCTTGGCAGCCTGAAAGTTTCATAAGTGTCTGAATACTGTTGAGGTTTAGTTTTGTATAAGCTCAGTCATCGTGGTTTTGTACATCATGACTAGATTTGTGTAGTAAGCCAATAGTGATTGAACCAACCAAATTTTATTAGCATTTCTATCTTGTTTGTCACAGAAGATTGTGGAATTGCAAAGGCTAACTAGGCAATTATCCTCGTTTATTCTTTTTTTTTGTTGTGTGTGCAACGACAGAAAAGTTATCTTGTTTGAGACATTGGTTTATTTCAAGCTGTTAGGAATTGCAATTTACGTTTGCGGATCTGCTGAAAAAATGTGTCGTAGTGGTAAGTCGCCAACTAACATTTTGGACCTCCTCGTTTATGTAGACTGCGCTACCGTAGTATCACACTGCGTGGAACCCGCAGGTCACGGGATTGAATCCCGGCTGCAGTGGCTGCATTTCCGATGGAGGCGGAAATGATGTAGGCCCGTGTGCTCATATTTGGGTGCATGTTAAAGAAAGAACTCCAGGTAGTCGAAATTTCCGGAGCCGTTCACTACCACGTCTCTCATAATCATATGGTGGTTTTGGGACGTTAAACCCCACATATCCATCAATCAACCCTGCGTAGAAACTAAGAGTAAAACAGCGATTGGAATTCCACATGCTTTTGATTTTCCGGGTGCTGTGCGATGTTGAAAACAGTAGTGACTGCAAACCACCACACGCATGCCCTCATTTTCATTGAACACGCAAGTCACTTTTTCTGCATGCAGCAACAGTAAAACGTTTGGTTGACTTGGCACCAAACCGCAACTTAGATAGTCTACCGCCACTACTGACGAGGCGGCTAGCATTCGTTAGGCCTAACGTGTGGTTTGAAACTTGGCATGCCATCATAGGGTGCTTGCTCTAGACACTGTCGAGATCGGGCATAAAAAAGATCCCACTCAAGGGATAAATCAAGGGCAGCATGCATGAAACTAAGTTTCGGTTCATGGTTGGGAGAGATTAGGTCTTCCAAGCTGGTTAGTCCACGTTTTGGTTACAAAGGCGAAAGCTTGGCCGCGTATGAAACCTTCATCTGCAGGGCAATCAAGGTCGCACGCTCCATATCTGTGCTCTGTGTTGACAAAACTATTCTTTACTGAAAACAGAAGGGACAAACAACGGTAACACGCCCTTCATGCGGACGCAGGTGACTGTTCATAGTGGAGTGCGCATGACGAGTGGTCGAAGCAAAGGAGGCAAAGGTTTTTTCGCTTCCTACACAACTATTCCATTTTTCTCATAGCACGCACCCACATTGGGCTGCTGTGACTCTTTTGCACTTTTTCACGTGCACTTTCCCACTTGTTTTTTTTTTGGAAAAAAAACATGCAAGCGCTGATACTTCCAATCTCATAGGGCATCTAACATAATGACACACAGCACACCCACTCTTTAGTCAAGGGAACCACTCTTCCAATATAAAGGACAAAATTAGCTCCATGAAACATGTCTCTTATAAAGGGGTTTTACTTACTGCAAATCTCAATCGACACATTGCAATACTGGTGTTCTGTATTAGGTGCTTTCACCAACTTCTGGTAGCGAGAGCCCCAGACAAACCAGGCACACGACCGTTCCAAGTAGTCTTTGATGATACAGACCAAAAAAAAAGTGCAATCTAGTCGAAGAGCCTTTCAAAGATGGTGGAATCGGTAAGCAGCAAATTTTCTTTCACGGTTTGTGAAATGATGTGGAAGGTCATGCTGAATTCTGCTGCACTACTTTAGCAATCCATATGTTTGAGGGCATCCATGTGCAGATAAAAATAAAAAAAACCGTGTAACTGAGAAATAGCAGGTATTTGTCTAACTCCATGGTACTGTTAGTGTATCGTTGTAAGTTAATACTTAGGGCCATTTACTGTAAGCTGGGGGTATTTTCTAGTTTATTTTGTAGCTCAGCATCATTCCTACGTGAAATCGTCTTGGCATATCTTGTCAAGCCTGCATGTGGTTTTCCTGCGAGCTCTTGGAATGCCTTTTAAACACCGCTCTGCATGAAACCTGGCTCTCGCGGGAAGTGAAGGACCCTACTGCAGCGAATGCATGTCGCAGTTTGTTCGGCCTGTGTTTTTTGCCTTCTTCCTAGCTGACTGTGGCACATAGCAAGAGTGGTGATTTACCAGTTTTCGTGGGGGAAAACGATAGGATGGCTGAACTAGAATTTGCTGGAGGGAACTGGGGCACTGGGATGGTTCGGCTAGCATTATTGTGACTATTTTAAGTGCACGGACCCGTCAATTTGTCGTGCTTCTTGACATAATACATGCTCTAGTGATATTATCTGCACTTAGTATTCATTTCACCACACATTTAAATGTTCTTAAGTGCTGATATTTTTTGAATTGATTGATTGATTAAAACTTTATTTTAGTTTTTGAATTGCTTTAATAAGATGAGTTTTTATGCATCTACATAGTTATTACAGGTTATTTGATTCATGAGGATACACTTTGTTGAAATTTATAAATATTTAAAGTTTCAAGGCTGTTCTTCGGCCAGTAGCAACATACTTCAGGCAGATCTATGTGCTGCTTACCATTACTACACTGGTTGAACGGCCACGTCTTGCAACTTCTGTAGACAGTAGCGCCACATTTCCTTCTAGTGACTTCTATTAGGAAACTCTGTCACGTAAACTAATGCTCGAGTTCTTCACTGCAGTGCTTGCCAAGCCTCATTTCTAGATTCATTCCGATTTTAGCGCAATCATCTGTTCAATTACAATGCTCACTGTAACGATCGTGGGCCCACTTGGCTTTTCCTGACTGAATCAGGAGGCCGCCGTGGTGTGCCACGCCGCAAAGGACGAGCATGGCGAGTTTCGGGGCGAGTGCTGCAAGGAACGCCTGACAACCAAGATGGACGAAGACGAGGAGCCCTGCATCAAACGGGAAGAGGACGACAGGGCCATCACGCCTCAGGAGGAGACCCGAGCAAGCGTTGAGGACAACAACTCGGAGAGCCGCTTGCTCGCCGACGAGGAGGACAGCCAAGCGAGCATGGACTCCACCCACAGGAAAAGGGCAGCGCGGCATTCTATCGGCAAAGAACAGGTAACAACTTGCTCAGTCTAGGCGACCTCCTCAGCATTTCAGTGATTTTAGTGTTTGACTGCTGACCCGAAAGTTGCAGGAATGAGTTCCAGGCGCAAATTGCAATTGCACTGTCCGTAAATGTCTGAATTTTGTGCATTATAATTCTAGCGCACTTGTTGTTACATTCCAGAAAAGAAAACTAAGAAATACTGTGTTTTTCTTAGCTTTGCAAATTATTAAAAATTACCAAACATTTAAATATACGATTATGCTGCAGCCAATCATGTTCAATTTTTGCACAATGAAAAGGAAATCTTGAGCTGAAAATGCACATGCAGTTCATTTCTAGTTTTGTTCATTTTGAGTGAAAAAGAAATGCTCATGAAGTGTGTCCTGGAATGCAGCACGTTGAGCGGCCTGTTGAACATTGTAATACCTTTACAAAAGTTATCGATCGTAGTCGCACCCAGCACAATGGGATTAAAGCAAGACGTGTCTTGCCCTTTTCCTCCCACTGGTCGGAGGAACTGGCAAAAACAAGGGATGTCCACATATGTGGACGCTGCACCTTAAGGGGATATTGATGAAGGCGAAACGTTGGAGCCTTGTGTACCTTGATTTTAATGTATGTTACCGAACCCCGGGCGCTTGAAATTTCCGAAGTCCCCCTCTGCGGCATCCCCCGTAATTTTGTTGTGGTTTTGGAATATAAGCCAATGATTATTTTTATATATCAGCTTGTTAGGGCAAAAGCCAGCTTTACTCGCAAGCAAATTTTCATATTGGTTACCCCTGTATAATAATGTAGTGAGCAACATCATCATATTCAATGAAAACAGCTTGATAAGAGGAAGTTGTCTCGCGCACAAGCCTATGATGTGAATAGATAATGAAGCTGATGAGATCGTAGTTGGCATTATAGTAATTTCAAAGAATACAGAGGAGGCCTTATTTGTACTTTACATAAAAGTATTTAGTGTATATACGAAATTGGAAGTGCTTAAAAAACAATGCTTGCAGGATACAAACCTGCAACCTTTGCATTGCGCATGTGGTGCACTATCGGTTGTGCTACGATGGTAGCTGCTCTCATCGAGCTTTTTTGGCGTTTAAGCATGTTTTCTTGGCCAGTTCATCAGTTGATGCACTCACACAAAAAAATATTAGCTTAAACTCGATTAATGGATTACTCATCGTGCAGTGAATCCTCGTTTTCCGTGTTCAAATGTATCATTTTGTTGCCTGGAGAATTCAGGCCTGCTTCCGTCCTCTATTTCAACCTCCTGCTTAAATCGATCGGCTGGTGCTTCTGTTCCAAAACTGGCAACGCAGAAGCCTCAACAGGCAGTGTCAATTCGTTTTGCCATTCTTACAAAATGTGTGCCTTTCACAACAGAGAAGTTCAGTGCTACGAAATGAAGACTGACTTTTCAATCTAGATCAACCTGCTGATGTCAATCTCTGTCACTTCTGTTTTATTGATTCAAACAAAAAAGTGTGCAATTCTTTGTCATTGCAAACCAGCAACAGTGTGTCCGTCATCTCTGTCTCTTTTTTTCTTTCCTTTTACCATCGCTCTCCAAGGAGCCTATGGTGAAGAAGTGGAAAGATGTCCGATGGAAGCTGTGGTCTCCCGAGTTGGTGGGCGCTACAAAGTATGAACCTCCTTCGGAAGAGGAAGTTGGCCAGGTACGGTTTAATGGCTCCCGTCGACCACGGCGCGGCAAATCATTTGACGCACAATGGAGGTGATGGGCACGCCCCATCGCCACCACGTGGTCCGTACCCACTCCTTACCCTGGCCATGCCATACCTGCTGGTGCTACAACCCTTCCTGCTCCTGAATGACCCAAATAAACCCCCTTTCCAACCTCCTACCCTCTGTTTCCCTATGCCGTCTGTGTATTTTATTGCAAAAGGCGCAGCTGTGCTCCTTGTGATCTTTTGACAAGTCTTGTACTGCGAGCCATACTGCCTGTGCAGTTGCTGAACATTTATTTGAGACTCAACAGAAACCGCCTTTAGAATTATCAAAAGTCTGAAAAATAAAACATTCACCAAAAAACAAAAGCACCTTTGTGGCCCAGTGGCCAGAAAAACTTGTCCATGCACATCTGCGCACACGCATGCTCACAGACAACGAAGTTGACCTGTATTTCAGCCAGTGTTTGGTAACCACAGCAGGTTGTCACTAAACAGTTTAGTGATAGCGGGGGCTAAGTAAATAGCGTTACTGTGCCGCAAACGTACATTGTGGGCCGCGCATTTCAGTTTAGCGGGACAGCATATATGTACCCAAGATGCAACGATGGTGTAATCTAGCAGAGGGTGTACATTTTTAAAAAGTTAAAAAAGAACAAAACGCTTGCCTGTGCCCTCGCACGCAGCAATATTACTACTTTTTTTAGTAATAAAAGTAAATAAATGTGAACCACAAACCAAAAGCAAAAACTTTTTCATCTTGCGGATTTGTTTACACCTATCTTCTAGTTAGGCTTAGACATTTGAAAATGGGAGGCGACTTCAAAAACTATACCAAGTTATCCATAATACTTGGTCATTGAAGCTACCTGAAGGCAAGCAAAGTCGGTTTACTAGGCTTGTGGAAATATTCTAGTGCTTTGAATATTCAAACAAATAATATAGTATACAATTCGTCTTATGGGAATTTAAATTATTGAATATATCGAAGTATTTTGAATAAACATTTAGATGTATATATATATTAATTAGTACACATGCAAACACCTGCAAAGGTGTTTTCACTACAGTGGAGGGGTGCTATGTTATGGATACCCATGTTAAAGAGAAATCGCGGTGTGTTGAAGAACCATTCCAAGGTAAAATGACATATTACTCTCACATCGATTATTGAAGTATTGAAGCTTATCATGCTAGCTTATATGCTTTAAGCAAAATCAATTTTAAAATGTATATTTCACAAGTTCATTGTTTCGTACTATCGAAAGTCAAATACAGCTGCTATTCAGCATTGTTTCCAGTTCCCTTGAACCAGGAATAATTGCATTCACTTATGCCTTGTTTCAATTCTTAAAAATAATGTGCAGGTTAGTGGAGTCGTGGCCAATGTGCCTATGTTTCTTTATATGTGATATGTGCTTCGAAATCATTAGGCCAATTCACTATTTGCTCTGAACCTAAAATTTACTATTCGCACAAGCCTACAATTTAGGCAGTCATTTGCAACCAGAGAAGTGGCTCTCTTCACATCAACACTAAATTCAGTTCAAAGCGGGCGTTGAAAACTACTGCCATGTTTTTGCATACACTGCATTAGCCATGCAAACGTGGTAATGCTTATTTTGAAAAATAGTGTGCATATAGTGAATATATAGTTCATTCAGCACACTGCACATGCTCATTTCGATGCTACTATTCCGCTAAGCCAGCTAGACTATAACTGTGTAATAGCACTGTATCGGCCCATGCTAAATCCGCTTTTGAAGTAGTGTGTGGATGGCGCTTCAAGAAGTTGCTGTCCCCCTGCGCTAGTTTGAGGACCTGACAAATGCTGTCTTAAAGTTCTGAGAAAACTTTCAAGAAACATCGAATTGAGATCAGCCGCCTTGGACCTGCCGAATAACTGCGGCTTTCTTCGCCATTGTCAATGTCTTGTCGTTGCCGCTTTAATTTGTTGTTACCGACGGCACAGATAAAAGGAATGGCGTCGGAGCCATTTCAGCAATTCAGACCACGCACGTCGAGCAAAAAACGAGAGGGAGACGCAGATCAGTCCTAGCCGTAGAAACAACTGACAAGCCGCAAAAACAACTGAGAATGCGAACCCTTACATGCCAAAAGGGAACGACGATGAGCTGGGTCAAGCTGGAGTGCTCGTGAAGTGGTCAGTGTAGTTCAGTGGTTCTCTGTTTCTCTTTGTACACACTGTCATTCTCAAACACCACACCCACAGAACATATATACCACACCGTGCTGACTACTCTGAGCCTGTAGGTTGGCCGAGGTACCCTTCATTGGACACGCGACTGGCTAAAGTCGAACGGCGACCATTATGTGTGGCTGACAAACATAGCCTTTTGAATTGGGGTTGTAATTTCTGGGTGGATTCTGACACTGGCATGACCTGCAGCCATAGCCAGGGCTACCTGTTCAGTTCTGGCAGCCTAGCAAAAAAATTGTAAGCATCACAGACAGGTTTTGACGTCGCACATCAACCAGCTGGAGCCTGAAAAATGATAACACACTGTGGCGTGTTCAAGTTTATGGTCACAAGTTTACATTGCTTCAATGAGACGAGTTGCAGTGCCGCAAAGGTGACCGACTAAACGAGCATGTCCAAATTTCCAGCGTCTGAATAAACGATCAGCGATTGTACCCCAAAAATTTGAGTGATTGAGTGCTCAGTTCTTTTCGGTGAAGTGGGCCTTTTTCCAGCAGCTGTTGGATGCTCAGGACATATTCCTCAAGCCCGAGAATCCTGTTGAAGACACGAGGCAGTGCATCCTGTGCCATGACATCGGGGACGGCGAGACTAATGGCCCTGCCAGGTAACACAATTCTTAACTGTGAAGCAGTTCATGTTCACACCCATGGCCTCTTTCTCGAACAATTCGAGACATATTGCCAGGGCAGATGTGCGAGGTCATGTTATGATGATGATTGCGAAGATATTATGTTTGACTTGACGGAAATGTTGCTGGAATAATATTCGCTTATGGGAACTCTTCTCATTCTTTGTCTCAGCATCTTATCGAGGCAGTGCCCATTGCAACTGCTTGTGTTCCTCGTGATTTTGCTTCTTTTTTCCAGTGGGCAGTTTTTGTGCAGGGAGGTTAAAGGGATGCTGGCACAATATTTTGTGGCTGATATAGCCAGTGGGATCGATTTCCGTGAATAGGTGTATATCTTTGCGAAATATCAACAGTGAATATAGCTTGAAAGTATTCTAAATTAATTTTGAAGTTTGCGTGAGGAATTGACTCTCTCGTGCTATTGACTACCTCAAGGTGGCCTTTAGTGACCCCCCTATTGCACACACTCGACGTGGCCGAGCATTGCACAGGCTGGGTGGTGATAGTTGCACCCGGCAGCGTGTCGTTCTTGGAGCACTTTCAAACCTAAACTGAGACTGGTCGGTAATGAGGAGCCTGTTATTAATTATCTGTCGCGTGCTGCAGCAAACGATGTGCCGTGTTAAACGATATGCCTAACAGGCTGCCAGCAACACATTGCGGCAAAAAAACGCAAGGCAAATGTTTTTGTTTCGGTACACCTTTAGCTTGTGGTTAAGAAGCAGATGATTCTGAGTTCTAAATTAAAGCTTAAAGCGGTCGTGAAATGAAAATTAAATAAACTTCCCAGTCGCAATTTTCTCTGTTTCAATAAGGAATTAGACATACTGATTCCAAAATATTTCGGCACAATATCGAGTCTGTAATTATAACACCCGTTTGACATCGCAGCTTTTTCAGGCTCGCCAACGACCATGCGGCACCATTGACCGCTTTAGGCACTAACGAGGGACGTCAGTGAAACATCACAGTAAGAGAAGTTACAAACAGAGTGTTAGGCTTAATTCACTCTAAAGTAATAGATTTATAAGAACCTGAAAAAGAAAAAAATAAGACAGCAGTTTTTGTGCTCTGAATTGTATGCTGTGCAATTACAGCGAGTAATCTGCTCGGTTCCATATTCAAGTACATCTGGGCTCATGTTACGTGTGTATCCTTGGGTTAACGCCGGTTGCCTTGGCTTGATTGGTGCAGCCAGTACAGCGTCCCAGGTTTATTTTCTTTCCTAGTTGCGTCAGGTTGTGTTCTACTGCATGTTTTCGATGGCTTAGTCATCGCTATGCCAACCATGTACGTCGTCAGACAGTGCCGCACAACTGCAGCTCTTTTGAGTCTTTGCCATGAAGTGCCCGGATACATGCACCAAGATTTCTTGCTGCGATACGAACTCTATGCCTTGCAATCTCGCTGCTCCGTAGCAATATGCTAGCTGCAACGCTTGTGCGATTTGTTCACGTGGTGGCGTTTTCACTGCAGCTCCGTTTCCAGAATCCTCCGCTGCACTTCGTTTCCACCTTCGATTTTAGGAGACCATTCTTTTGTTTTATCACAGCATCGTCTGGTACCTCGAAGTTGATAGGAACAATGTTCTGACGTCCGACCTGTGCATCTAACGATGTGGACACAACAGGAAACGTAGTAGGACTGCTCACTTCAACGACCAGCTGATCAAATTGGTCAATGTTTATTATTGGTAAGCTGACGGCAGGTTCTTTGGCACTCATCATCAATTGGCTCGTGGCAGCAATGTATTCATCATGATCAGTCTTATCACAAATGCCATAGCTGCCATCATCTCTTCGACTTCTTTTTGCTTTTTCAAGACTGGTAATCACTTGATCTTCGTTTCTCAGTTAATCCCCCAACTTTGGAGTACTGCCAGAGTCTCTACCCTGTCCAACGAATCACGGCGTGAAACATTTGCTTATTTTTCATGCACATCATCGTCGCTTGATTTTTACCATAAGAGTCTCGAATCATTGAATTCTGATGTAGTATTTCTATGGTTCAACACACTGTAACGATCGATTTGGTGTTATTCCCTTCGACCTCGGCAGAATTGTCTTGACTCGTCAACATTCCGCTTTTGTGGTTGGAACTTATGCTGTCTAAGCATCCAATGTCTCTTTTCATGCCTAAGGAAATGTTACGGTTGTCGGCAATTTTACCGAAACCAACTCGGTTGTAGTTTCCATGGTCCTGACTGGCGTAAGAAAGCACAGAATAGCTCATGTTGCGTACGTGAATATACTGTTTGCGTTTTGACCGGAAATATTGCCTCTCAGTGATCTCATGGTAGTGTGCAGCATCTTCTAGTTCTTGGTCAACTGCCTCGTCTTCAGTTACGTCGAGGATCTGCTTGTCCAAATGGCGGAACTCAGCTTCTCTAGTCATCAAAACGGTGACTTGCCTGTTTACCTCACGTGCCTCGGTGTCGGAGTCCTGCGGTAGTCTTGTCAGGAGCGTAATATTTAATGAGGCGCTGGCCCTGACAGTCCTACGCACCTTTCAAAGACGCTGGGCTGACAACATCGTAGTCTCCGAACGACCACTCCCTGGTTTCGGCGCCAAATGTTAAGAACGAGGACCCATGGTTGGAGGTCAGGAACACGATGTTTACTTCATCAGGGCTGGCTCCGCATTCGAACTTCATTCTCCTCTTCTTTTACGTCTGTCGCGCTTTCCCCCAAGCCCATGGCTCACTTCTTCATTTTCAACAATAGTATTGTTATGGTCGTCACGGCACCGTAATCGAATTAGTGTAATGCACCGTCGGTACCAAGGCTCAAAAAAGATAGCTGTATTACCATGTTTTGTCAACGACAGGAACTTTCATCGGCTGCCTTGAAGTGACGTCAGCTGCACAGTTGACAGGAATGTGAGCTGGGAAACCGGAATTGTGCTTTTCTAGCTATTCAGTGAGCCCAGACGATCAAATGAGTTGAGGTATAGTATTGAATCAACGGCCGGGATTCTGAATACACCCGTAGTTGAAAATTTTTTGAAAACGTTGCATGACCTCTTTATTAACAATCCTTGATGAGTCCAGCAATAAGATGTTTGCTTGAGTTGCACATCTCCTTTTTAATGCCTTCACATTGGTACTGAGGAGCATTGTTGACAAGCAATAGGTTGTTTCACATGAGCAGCAACATTGCCTACCAATCAGTGGAGTTAATAAACATATAGAGCACTAGTCTGTATGTGGAAGCAGGCTTTTAATGCCGAGAGGAAGGCTAGGCAATGTTTATGACCGTTATCTTGAATCCGTGCTTTGTAATAGCATACTTGTAATAACTATCCTTGTCTTCTTTTTGCAGGCTTCTGAATCTAGACGTGGACCTGTGGGTCCACCTGAATTGCGCCCTGTGGTCGCAGGAAGTGTACGAGACGTGCGATGGAGCTCTGATGAATGTGGCCAACGCCTGTCGCCGGGCGCTGCTTGTCAACTGCAGCCGATGCCATCGCACGGGTGCTTCACTGCACTGCTTCCGAATTCGCTGCCCCGCTTCCTTCCACTTTGCTTGCGCCAGCCTCGAAGGATGTTCCTTCTACAAGGACAAGGTGGGTGCGTGTTTTGTAGCGCGAGCCTGTCCCGCTACGATTTTCGGAGAAGTGGTGAACCATGCATGAGCCTATAACGTTGCGGTTTGTGAAGATTAATAAAGTCCAGTCTTATCCTGTGCGTTCTTCTCTTTTTGAACTGTGCATGAGCCTATCCCGCTGTGGTTTGTGAAGAGCAGTGAATGGCAACGTTTACATTCCTGCTACCACCTCTGGCATCCACTGACCAATGTTGTCCCGTGAGGACTCAACATTTGCTTGTGTTCACTTACTATAAAATGCTAGCTAGTATAGCTCTGTGTTGGCTAAATGATGGTGGTCTTTGCTTTAATGTCGTCTATACACTGTTTCTTTCATAGCATTGGCTGCATTAAATCTGAATCCAATGAATGCCTTGTCTACAAATTTTATGCACACTTGCAGTCTTTCAGATTTATGTGGGGTATGTCATGAGAGTGGGAAATGAGATGCTCTCCGTAATAAGAGTGTCAACGATCGAAAACTGTGTCATCATGTGTCTGAATGCAATAGACTCTCTTTAAACGGAAACTGAATGGGCTAGGAGAACGTGTTTCGTTCCATAGCGTTCCGTTTTCTGACAGATCAACAAGGGCGTAGAATCCACGTATGAAACCAGTCGTGCTGGAAGTAGTTGCTCCGTTTAAGCAGCAGTTCCATTTAATAGATCTCCGTTTACGGAGAGTACTGTGCATTCGCTCTCACAGGCACATATTGAATAGCTCTGCCTGAATTTTTTCCGCCTTTTGGCAGCGATATCTTGCCTTCTGAAATGACAGTCTCGCGTGACATTCCTGATATGTAGGGTGGCAGCCTACATGTGAATAGAATTATGTTTCATGTTATTCTGTAGAGTTGCAGGGTTTCCATTGGGCTTTGTTTTTCATTGCAGACCATCCTCTGTCCTCAGCACACTCCTCGTGTCCCAAATATTGAGAACGTTCTCGAATCAGTGGCTGTTTTCCGTAGGGTGTACATAAGCCGTGACGAGCACAAGCAAGTTGCGAGGTAAGCACTCATACTTAAAAATGAAAACTTTGTTTATGTGCATTTCTGTTTAGCCCTTGTCAAAATTGGGCCATTTCAGAGACCATTCACTTGTGCTTTTCCAGCCTTTACTTTTCCCCCTTTACATCTGTGTACTACTGTCAAGCGGCAATATAACGATGCATAACGTTAGCGTTGTTCTCACTTTGCATTGTTCTGTTTGCTTGTTGTTACATTGAAAACTCTCTAACTTTGTTTAAATAACAATCTGTCATCTTTCTTTCCATGAAGACACGAAATAAGCCTGGTGTTTGGGATTGTTTGTGGATTATCATAGTGTAGCGCAAAGACACAAGGAAGCAGAGACATGTATTAATGTGGCACCTTTGTCTGTCTTTGTTTTTGTGCGGCTGCTGACCCACAGGTCGCGGGATCGAATCCCGGCTGCGGCGGCTGCATTTCCGGTGGTGGCGAAAATGTTGTAGGCCCGTGTGCTCAGATTTGGGTGCACGTTAAAGAACCCCAGGTAGTCGAAATTTCCGGAGCCCTCCACTACGGCATCTCTCATAATTATATAGTGGTTTTGGGATGTTAAACTCCACAAATCACTCATGTCTTTGTTCTTGTGCACAGTCGAACCCCACTACAACGAAACTAACGGGGCATACAAAAAATGTCGTTGTAATAAAATCTAAAAAAGATAAAAAGAGCTAGCAAACCAAAATAAATTATTCAAAAAGTGTCCGCTGCATTCCTTTTTTTTTTTTTTTGCGGTGTCGCGACGCGATTGTCACCTATGTATATTGTCACGGTGTCGTGACGTGGCCTAAGACAGGAAACTTCGTGTTGGTATTTAACTGTTTATTTGGGCGTACCTGTGCCCGGTAAACGGAAAGTCCAATTAAAGCAGCAGTCTTGCACAGATAGCAGTCTCGGACTGATAGCGACGAACGGAGCGTCAGCCTTCGATCAACAACTGACAAGCGGCGAAGCGCATCAGCATTTATACTCTTGCCGTCGAATGTTCTAGCGTTATCGCTGGCGGTGGCGTAGGTTCCAGAACAATCTGTACCGTTCGCACAGCGGGCGTGATCTTATCGAAATGATCTACTACAGTCCAGAACCTTCTCGAAAACTGCAGGCGCGGTTTGCACTGAAAATCGTGTGGTGTTTTGGGACGATAACAAAAACTTGGGAAAGCGGGTGAGGTAGTCGGTAGCTAGCACGATCCACTTGTTTCCGAAAGCCGACGTCGGGAACGGCCCCAGTAGGTCCATACCAATCTGCTGGAAAGGTCGGCAAGATGGATCAATTGGCTGCAGAAGTCCCGCTGGCCTTGTCGGCGGTGTCTTGCGTCGCTGACAGTCCCGGCATGTCCTCACATAACGAGTGACGTCGGTGGTAAGACGTGGCCAGTAGTACCTTTCTTGTATCCTCGCGAGCGTGCGAGAAACACCGAGGTGCCCTGCCGTCGGATCGTCGTGCAGGGCCTGCAGAAGTTCTGGTCGCAGAGCTGGAGGCACCACAAGGAGGTACTTAGCTCGGAGCGGTGAAAAGTTTCTTTTGTAGAAGGCCGTTTCGTAGAAAGAACGACGCAAGTGCGCGCTTGAATACCTTCGGGACTTCGGCGGTCCTGCCTTCAAGGTATTCTATTAGGGCCTTAAGTTCCGGGTCGGCCCGCTGTCGTTCAGCGAAGACATCAGTAGTTATCGTTCCCAAGAAGTAGTCGTCATCCGGGTAGTCGGGTAGCGGTTGGTCAACAGGCGCACGAGAGAGACAGTCGGCGTCGGAGTGTTTTTTGCCGGGCTTGTAAATGACAGTAATGTCATATTCTTGAAGTCTTAGGCTCCATCGTGCGAGGCGACCTGAAGGGTCCTTCAAGGTGGCTAGCCAACACAAGGCGTGGTGGTCGCTCACAACTTTGAAGGGCCTGCCGTAGAGGTAGGGGCGAAATTTCGACGTAGCCCAGATGATGGCGAGGCACTCCTTTTCTGTTGTGGAATAATTTGCTTCTGCTTTGGATAGCGATCGGCTGGCGTATCTAATAACCCTTTCAAGTCCGTCAGCCCTCTGCACAAGAACGGCGCCAAGACCTACGCTGCTTGCGTCAGTATGTATTTCTGTCTCGGCGAATTTGTCGAAATGGGCAAGTAACGGAGGCGTCTGGAGGCGATGTTTAAGCTCCTGGAAAGCGTGTTCCTGTGCCGTTTCCCACTTGAACTCCACGTCGGCCTTGGTAAGGTTAGTGAGAGGATCGGCGATGCGGGCGAAGTTTTTCACGAACCGCCTATAATAGGCGCACAGGCCCAGAAATCGGCGCACGGCCTTCTTGTCAGTGGGCGGCGGGAAGTCGGCGATGGCGGCTGTTTTCCGTGGATCGGGACGAACTCCAGACTTGCTGATAACGTGCCCCAGAAACAAGAGCTCCTCATACGTAAATCTGCACATTTCTGGCTTCAGTGTGAGCCCGGACGTCTTGATGGCTTGAAGTACAGCTTCAAGGCGCCGAAGATGCTCGTCGAAACTCGAGGAAAACACGACGACGTCGTCGAAGTACACAAGGCAAGTCTGCCACTTCAATCCTGCAAGTACTGTATCCATAACGCGTTGAAAAGGTCAGGCGCTGAGCGAAAGTCGAAGGGCATCACCTTAAACTCGAAGAGGCCGTCCGGTGTTATAAACGCCGTCTTCTCTCGGTCTCTTTCGTCGACTTCGATTTGCCGATAACCAGTCTTTGTCGTGGACGGGGAAGAGCGTTGTGGCGCACTGCAGCAGCGTAGCTCATAGTTTCTGGCTCGGGCAGCGGTGTTTGGGGAATTCGAAGCGATTGCCGGACTTCTTCTCGCACGATGTCGGCGATCGAATCTACTTGAGGCTGCGCCGAAGGCAACAGTTTGCGCAGCTCTTCCCGCACGATCGCTCGGATCGTTTCACGCGGGTCTTCGGAGTCACTGGCTTGAGCAGTAGCGCATTCTGGAGTCAGGGGACGATTATACTGTCTGGTGCGCATGTCCAGGGTTTTTGCGATGGTGGTCACCTCGGATACAAATTCTTGGACGGTGTTCGGTGAATTCCTCATTAGTCCCGCGAAGAGCTCCTGTTTGACCCCTCGCATGAGGAAACGAACTTTCTTCTCCTCGGGCATGTCTGGGTCGGCGTGACGGAATAGGCGGGTCATCTCCTCTGTGAATATTCCAACCTTTTCATTTGGTAGCTGAACCCGGGTCTCAAGTAGAGCAGCGGCCCTCTCTTTGCGAACGACGCTCGCGAACGTTTGTAGAAATGCGCCGCAGAAGACATCCCACGTTCGGAGCGTGGACTCCCGATTCTCTAGCCAGGTCCTTGCGGTGTCTGCCAGGTAGAAGTACACACGACGGAGCTTTTCTTCGTTGTCCCAGTGGTTGAGGGCGGCCACACAGTCGTATGTTTCTAGCCAGGTTTCCGGGTCTTCAAACGATGACCCATGGAACATCGGTGGTTCCCTGGGTTGATGAATGATGATCATGGGCTGGGACGCTCCGGTTGTCATTGTCGCTGCCGTCGAGGTCATGGCCTTGGTCTTCCGCGCCTTGTCTTGTAGAAGACCGTACTCCGGTGGGAGACCTTGCTGTCGGCGGCTTGTTCGCTGCTCTTGGTTGGCGTCCGTGTCTTCTCCGCGACGTGGGCTGGGTTCACGGATTGACGGAGGCGTCCGGTACATGGAAGAAACAGCACCTCCACCAGATGTCACGGTGTCGTGACGTGGCCGAAGACAGGAGACTTCGTGTTGGTGTTTAACTGTTTATTTGGGGGTACCTGTGCCTGGTAAACGGAAAGTCCAATTACGGCAGCAGTCTTGCACAGATAGCGTCGGCCTTCGATCAACAACTGACAAGCGGCGAAGCGCGTCGGCATTTATACTCTTGCCGTCGAATGTTCTAGCGTTATCGCTGGTGGTGGCGTAGGTTCCAGAACAATCTGTACCGTTCGCACAGTGGGCATGATCTTATCGAAATGATCTACTACAGTCCGGAACCTTCTCGAAAACTGCAGGCGCGGTTTGCGCTGAGAATCGTGTGGTGTTTTGGGACAATAACAAAAACTTGGGAAATGGAACGTGGCAATATCGATGGCATGGTCAAAAGCATGCTAAAATAACGGTGACAACGGTTTTCATGAACGAACCTTTTAGTAATAGTTGAACCGACGCACTCACATCAGCAGCTGTCAGCCATCAATGTGTATTGGACAATGTTGAGGGGGAGGCGTGGTATCGTGGAGCTGTGACTTATGCCTTACTCTATGCTATTTTTATCATTCGCCACTCACGGCTGATCGATTTTGGTGACAACACAGATGAACCCTCGTTCTGATTAGTGACCACAATGGGCAAGCGCATAAATAACCAAAAGCATTTGCACCAGAAAAGGCATCACTCCGTCACTGCACCCAGCAGCTGCGTGAAGAAAACTATGAACTGAGCGACTGAACTTCAGCTTCAGGTTGTCTGCGGTTCAGAATCAAGCCAGTAGCGAAAGCAGGGCAGTCTCATTGCCATTGCTATCGAGCAATGGCAGCTCCCATGCTTAGTAAACAGCGGCAGTTTCTGGTGATTCTAACGTGTGTTTTAAACGTTGTTGTCGTATTTTCATCTTCTGAAAATGCAGCAAAATGTTTAAGATTTTGTTTACTGCATGGCATTAAATATCTGAGCCTGGAATAGCATCGTCCAATTTCATTGAAATGGAAAAGCAGAAGAAAAAGTGTTCATTGTGGCGAGAATATTTATGCATTGACTCTTATGGGCTCGCGATGGGGAACTCAAAATGTTTTGTAGTAGCAGTATCGTTGTAGCAGGGTTTGACTGTCACGCATGCTTGCATTCATTTGTGTATGTTAGTAGCTTCTATATTGTATATCTTCATGTCTTTGTAGTTTTGTCTTTGTGCTACACTGCGACAATTATGAGGACTTTTTTTTTTAATGTGTGATGATTTGCTGCCACTATGTGACATGGGGGCCAAGGGTGTTTGAAGTTACCTCATGGCACCTTTTTTTGTCTTAGCCTCCACCATTGTTGTGTATTGTGTCCTATTGAAGGGCCTTGGTTTGTTGACCAACACTGGCTCGAGATCGTATTGTTTTGCATGCTTTGTGAAACATGTAGCGACGACGATGAGCTAGAGTCGCTACTTGGAATTTTGACCATGTGTGCATTGGTTGCATCATAGCATGTTTCACAAGGGGGAGCAGAATCTCCTGCGAGTGGGCAGCCTAATTTTCCTGAGCATCGGACAGCTATTGCCTCACCAGTTGCAGAACTTCCACACACAGAACTGCATATACCCCGTAAGTGAAGCTTGCTTCTCACACAATGTTGCCAGCTTTTTATATGTACATAGCTTATTTGATCACTTTTACTTGAGTATAATTCTAATTTAGTGAATTCAGCATTGTTTTTGTAATGAGACTAAGCAGTACCACTTTGGTGTGGCTGCATGGCAAGTGAAGTGCAGGAAAGCCCATGCCAGTTGTTGTTTGGCCACCATCTTTGTTGTGTTTGGGCTGACATCTTTAGTATACCTTCAGACTGCTGTTTACATAAGTACAATGTAGCAATCTTAATGTAAGTGCTCAGTGTCGATCCCTGTAATGTACAACAGTGTAGCATTTTTATTTCTTATATAATTTCGAATGTTGTAGTATAATTGGTGCTTGTCACTTGCACTACCCACTTGAACAAACTCTTTGAATTTGATGTCTACAAATGAATCGCCAGCGCTCTACAGTATTTGTAAACTCTTTCAAAAGCGTGCATCCGGTTCTAGTTTTGAATTGGCTAGGAGGACCTGTAACTTTCAGTATAGCGATTTCACATAAAGCTGGATATCAATGCTTCAGTGTTTCTGTCTGTTTGAACGAGTACGTTTATTTTTTCTCTTCGTACTCCTGGCCGGTTTTGACGTTTCTTTCTGCCGCTTTTGTAAGAATAGCATTGTTACAGTGCTTAAAAGAGCCACAGTCTTACTGTCGTGCCTTTTTCTCCCGCTAGGTGGGGTACAAGGTGGTGCGCATTTATTGGAGCATGCACAAGCTGGGTGCACGGAGCCGCTACACATGCAGCATTCATGATGTAGATGGCCAGCCACAGTTCCAGATACGGGTTTCGTACAAAGGCCAGGAGAAGGTTCTCACTCATCGCACACCCAAGGGTATGTATGCTGCTCATGTCAGTTGTTTTGCAGTGTGTGAACAAAAACAAAAGCAACATCATGCAAATCCGTCGACTATTTCTCAGACTGTCTCGATTATGCTTATTGCACTGAAATTATGTCGAATCACGTCCGAAATTTCATGCGCTGAAAGACTGCAATCATTCGAGTTCACGGGTGTGCACCTGATTTCAAGGCACCGCAATCGAATCGCGAACCACCTTTCAAGTGCTACGCGTGCCACCCTAGCTGTTGCTAACGGTATGTGCCCCTTCAAGTGCAGCCACAGCAAATAATTTCGTTGATTCTGTACAAAACCGCAACTTGGGTAGCACGGGACCGCTACCGAAAGGCAGCCAATGCTGATTAGGCCTAGCCTGCCATTCGATATGCTGACGCAGAAATTTTGTCCAAGACATGAATATCAGTCATAGAAAAAATCGCATTCAGGTACTGAACCAAGAACGGCGTGCATGATACAAATTTGCATTCGCGACCGAAAGATAATCGACGAAAGCCCACCAAGCTTATGTAAGACCACGCACTGGAAGCAAAGCCGAAAGCTTGCAAGAACGCCGGAAAAGCGCTCAAGTTTATGGAAGCTAACCCGATATCTGTAGCAAGCTCGATAACGACAATGCTTTTTCTGACGGGAAACTTTTACGGGCGGGGTAAGCCCTATACCTGCCGTGTTAAGGGGAGACGCGGGTCGAAAAGTCGCGTTTTTTTTCCAAATTTCACCTTTTCTGTTTTTTGTTGCTTTATCATCTTTATACATTATATTTTGACATCTGAAAATATCACAGCGAAATAAGCATCAGAAGTCAGTGAAAAACGCGTCTGAGTGAGCGGCAGTGACGCGCGGCATCACGAAATTTACACAAAACGGGCTGCTGTTCGCGTGCTCGCGGGGCCGCGAAGAGAGCTGTCCGCCATATTGCGGCCGCTGGCTCGTGTAGAGTTGTCCTTACTCTCCACGATCCCGGTTCTTGAAGTCTCGTACGTTCACGAAAAATCTAAAAAAAAGCAACAAAAACAGTCTTTTCCCGCCGTTTCAAACCGCGCGCCACTAACGCAGGGCCGCCATTGGCTGACAGCACCCGTGTTTTCTTGCCGTAGTTCGCTTCACTGTTTTCCGGAGTTATTTTTCGCTGTTTTCGTGCGATGGCAAGCCCGAAAAAGGCCGTTGCCGACCATCGGAAATACAGAAGTAAGAACAAGTTCAGAGGGAAGCGGCGGAGGACGTACAAGAAAGCCACCGCCAACGAAAATGTCCGCGACGGGCCAGCGGCCGGTAGGCCTAACATCGACCACGGCAACGTCGACCATGGCAACTGCGACGACGAGATCAACGCTGCAGTGAATTTTGTGAGTGCATCGCAGAAAAAGATCGCATTATTCGAAAACGACGTCAGGCCGAATGCCGATCGTGCCGAAAGCGTAGTGCTGTGCGAGTTGGGTGCATTGACGGCCGTCGTCGCAGGCGCGGCATGCCCCGTTTGTCACGAGAGTAAACTCGCAGTTCGGGCACCGAATAAAAAGCGGAAAGGCCTTTGGGCGTTTCTGGAGCTACACTGCGAGAATGCGGAGTGCTCGGAGAGCATCCTTTCGTCCGCGTACTCGTCGAAGCGGGTCGCGTCAGATGGCGGCCGCGGTGCAAGCAGAAGCTACGACAGCGGGAGTTCGCGTGACGCCTTTGCCGTGAACCTGAAAGTGGTGCTTGCAGCGCGTGCCGTCGGTATCGGGCATGAGCAACTTTCACGATTTTGTGCAGTAGTTGGATTGCCAAACCCTATGCACCATAAGACCTTCCATGCTATCGGCAAAAAGATTCACAGTGCGGCAGTGAAGGCTGTCTGTGAAAACATGCAAAGGGCACGCAGCGTCACCAAAGAGGTGGCTGGTAACAGTGACGTGCCAGTCATGTTTGACGGCACATGGCAAAAAAGAGGCCACAAAAGCCACAATGGTGTGGGAACTGTAGTGTCCTTGGACACTGGTTTGTGCCTGGACTATGAAGTGCTTTCCAACTTCTGCCTGGCGTGCAGTTTGCATAACGACATGGGAGGCGATGAAGAAACATGGCAGGCGTTTCATCATCCCGTTTGTGAGAAGAATTGCGACTGTTCTTCGCATGCCATGGAGGCCGAAGCTGCAGTGCGCATTTGGCAGAGGACTGTGGACTATGAGACACCCCTGCGGTTCACCATCTTCCTAAGCGATGGAGACAGCAAGGCCTACAACGGGGTCTGTGATGCCAACGTGTACCCTGACACTCCAATTGAAAAAGAGGAGTGCACCAACCACGTGGCGAAACGTCTGGGCACCGGCCTGCGGAAGCTGCCAACGCCACTTCCACGAGGGGAGAAGCTGAAGGAGACCACCATCCAGAAGCTTCAAACTTACTTTCAGGTGGCCATTGTGAACAATCGGGGAAATGTCCACAAGATGTACACTGCCATATGGGCCTCATGTTTGCACTCGTGCTCAACAGACGGTGCTGGAAGTCACAAGTTCTGTCCTGCAGGCCCAGACTCGTGGTGCAAGCACCGACGTGCTGAGGCGCAGGGCCAGCCTGCACCGTGCCACACCCCCCTCCTGACCAAGGCCCAGGGTTTGGCAGTCCTCCCAATCTACAAGCGTCTCACAGATGCGAAGCTGCTTGCCCGGTGCCTCCACGGCAAGACACAGAACGCGGCCGAGTCCCTGAACAGCAAAATATGGCTGCTGTGTCCAAAGACCCGGTTTGCTTCCCGGACTGCTGTGGAAACAGCCACAGCCATTGCAGTCCTGTGGTTCAACCGGGGCCACGCGAGCTTTGAAAAGGTGCTGGAAGAGCTTGGGGTGCTTCCTTCGGAGGCCCTGGTTACCCTCAGCGACCGCCGAGACAGCATGCGCATGCACAAGATGAATGTGCGTCAGACCGCTGAGGCGAGGGCACACCGTCGCAGTGCAGCCAAGAGGGCCCGGGTGGAAGAGTCCTGCCGCACCAGCCGGGAAGGGAAAACCTACGGTGCTGGAGAGTTTTAGACAACTGATATTCCCTCTGGACATGTGTGTATGTGTTCAGCACAAGTTTCGTGCTACTGCGTTTTTCATTTTTGTAAATACAGACTTTCAAACTTTCAAACGCGTTCTTCTCATTTCGCAATTTTGGCCAATTTGCATTTTTTGCGGGAAGTGTTTCGGGCACTTAGAATGGTCATACGACGACGAAATTTGGCACACACATTGAGGAGAGTGCGTAGGGTGCCGATATCTACTTGAATCAGCACAACCTATCAGCTGTAAATATCTATTAATAAATTTAATGGTGGTCGAGTGGAAAAAAAAGGGTACTTTGCTACACAGATGTTTTTTTCATAGTTTCAAAGTTGGAGCACAATTTCTAGCTAGATATCGGCACTCTATGGCTAATAGGGAGCAAAAGGAGCCATTGAACAACTCTCTGCATGAACATTTAGTATGCGCGAAAGTTCCCGGAAAACTTATCAAGTTTCACCATTACTTGAAACACAACTCCCAAACTATTGCACTTATGTAAAAACTGATTACAGATTTGGAATCAGGAGGAAAAACTGCATCAGTGGTCCAATTTCTGAAGCTCTAAGTTGAATAACAAAAAAAAAGTGCTTTCGAGGAGCGTCTCCCCTTAAGCGAAGTTTATGTACCTTTTTCTTTATAACAATAAGAGCTACAGTTATTATTTTACTATCATTGTGATCATAAGCCATTCCCCTTCTTACTGAAGCAGAGTTAGCTCTGAAAATTGTAATGGTCATTTTTTGTAAATCTTTTACTTCAGGTACCTACTTATCACTCGTAAATGCTACGAGATGCGTGTTGCAGAAGAGCTCTTCCTCATACAACAATGATTCTGCTTTAGTATATCCCCTATTACGTTATCTAAATACTGGCCAAAATCAATGATTCTACATACTGTGGTTGCTGAGCTGTAAAAAGGAACATAGATACAAAAAAGCATGTTTTGAGATAATTGCATTTAAAGTTAAAAATTTGCATTATTTAAAAGTACAACGAGATAACAGCCATATTTACGGACCCGTTCAATGGGTACTAGCCAGATACTCATCACTATTATTTTTTTTTAGTTGAAATGCCTTGCCCGGTTAGCCTCATTTGCCACCTGCTATGCAGTCATGTCAGCCCAGTACTGTCGACGCAGTTGAAGGTTGCTTGGTCCTGCACTGTGCCTTAGCGAAATTCCAAAATGTTTCAGTACATTCACACAGGCTATGTTGCCATCATTAAAAGTGAACACAGCATCAAAAGTGGATATTTACAGTGTTTGATGGCAGAGGAAAACGTTTTTTTAGCAGGGTTCGTAGCGGTTCCTGAAATCCTTGAATTTAGAAATAGCATTTTCAAAGCCTTGAATACCCTTAAGTTTGTTTGAGGTCTTCAAAAATCTTTGAATTTCGTCAATCGAAGTTGCTTAAGCCATAATTTAGTGGAATTTTTTTTTTTTGCTTGCCTGGCAAGTATGCGCTCTCAAGCCAACAAACCATCCAATCCAGTCCGTTTCTTTTGCCATATTGCAGTGTTATAGTTCAGTGTACTCTTCTAGTACATTGTAGTTGTGATAGCATTTGTGTGGTTACAGCAGCAACGGAGCTAAGCCTGGCTTTTTTGTGGAGCCTGGCCAAGTGTACATAGATTTCCCAACAGAAAGCTTGATGCCTTTGCTTTCTTTCATTTTAGCAGTTCTGGGCCCATTCTTTTTTGAATGTGACAAATGCACTTTAGCTTGCAAACTGTAACTACTCCGTATGGCTATGCTGCGTGAACTGCAAGGAATCCCTTTCTGTGTAAGAATGGGGGCATGGCAGGCCGCTGCACAAATTTTGAAATGTCATTTTTACAGAAAAGAAATCATACGAAAACTAACTACTGATTCTGGTTCAGAAAAGGCTTCAGATATCTTTTCAGATGCACATTCGCTACCGCGTTTGTCACAATTTTCCGGCAACCGCATTATAAATGGTCTTTCATCTTTTCACCTTGGGGGGACTGCACAATGAGCGGTATGCGTATATATGGGATTCTAAGGGATTGTAAATGAGAGTCGAAAAAGACCGCATTGTAACCGGTCCGGCACTATAAGCGGTTATGTTATAAGTGGTCTGCACTGTGCTATAAATCATGTATGTCTTACGACACACACTTCGAGGTATTGTGGCCTCTGCACTTCAAGTGACAAGTGTGACCACCCGCAGACTTCGTTATATGGCTGACCACAACGGCCTGTGCGCAGGTGTGTGGCAGAAAGTTCTCCAGCCAATCGAGAGCTTCCGCAGGGAGACACAGGCCATCAAGGTCTTCTCTAACTTCATCACTGGAGAAGACCTCTTTGGGCTGACAGAAGCCGCGATTGTGAGGATTACTGAATCGGTAAGTTAGCACAGCTTTTGCTCTTCTCTGTTGTTCATTGTTTGCTTTATTAAACAATTACAAACACCCACTCATGTTTCAAGTGCACACCCACTAATGTGCACTTGAAATCCCTAACACTGGCATTTGTGAGACAGCGCTCACTCCTGTTCATGCTCGTGTCCCTGCTTCTTTTTTTCATCAGCTTCCAGGTGTGGAGACCCTGAGTGACTACAACTTCCGGTTTGGGCGATCACCGCTGCTGGAGCTTCCGCTGGCCATCAACCCTACCGGTTTGTGCACGGTCGGAACCAAAGCTGCGCACCCATTTCAAGAGGTCAGTGCAGGGGTTTTGGTAGCAAGGGTTCAAGAAGGTATAATTTGGCAATTTATAGGGGCGTTGATGTGAAATGTTAAGTTAGGTTTAGACTGATGAAATTGATTTTATAGTACTCTATTATCGTAACTTTTACCATCACAGCTTTTGATTATATGAAGGGAGAATAAAAGCCTAATTGTGAAATTTTTATTGTTGAATTTTGCTCCAGTATCCTAATCTGAATGTCAGCATGGCATAAGACACCCTACACATTGTGGATTGTGTGCGCTAGTAAAAAAGCATACGAGCTCTGGAAATAATCATGGCTGAAGCAGAGATGAAAAAGAGGGAGAGCCGTCTTCATCACACAAAGGGCACATGCAGTAACAGCTCTTCACGTGCAAAGTCTGACGTCAATGGCTCTTAAAGCAGAGAGGAAAGCGCCGCCTGTCTTTCGTTGGGCAAGGATTATGAAGGGACGCTGCTAGAAGGTGGAGGCTGTGTCACTTGAGCAGTACTTGGCGTTTCCTGAAGTTATGCGAGATGGGATTCAGAAGAGTTAGCTGCTAGCCTTAATTACATCGTGTGACAAAACCCAACTGCTTTATTCCATGGCCCACGCATGCCTCCTCGAGCCACTGTCGTTTGTTGTCCAGCACGTGACAGGGCCCCCCATCATATAGACGGAGTCTCAGGAAAAGTAGGTTCATTTGGCAGTCCTGGTTGAGATAGCGTAATGGCGAACGGGCTCTCAATCCTCTTTGGGAGGTAGGGGCTGCGAGTAGCGCAGAGGGCAGACAGACATCCTGTTGGAACAGTGTGAACTGGTGAACACGAGACGTGGAGACGTAACCGTCGCTTGCACCTCGCCGTGAACTCGGGTGTCATGCGGCATAAGATAGCTTATTTGCGCTCGCAGAGCCAGTGGCGTCGCTGCGATCTGAAGCAATGGGTGGCAAGAAGAAAAGGACATGGCGCTCATATTTGGGTTCCAGTGGCACGCCACTTGCCAGTCAAGCACGAACCACTGGGCCCGAGATGTGGGGAAAAATTTGTCTCAGTTGACATTGTTCTCTGATGAACATGAGCGTTGAAACTCCAGCATTGCCGCAATGAGGGGAAAGCAGAGTGGGAGCGCTGCAGGCGCGCCACAGGAATCGTCACCCGTTGGTTTGATCGCACACGCTGTAGGCGTCGAGAGCACTCGAGTGGCTCGGCAGTGTCTGAAGACATAGCTGTTTGCTCTCTTGACAGAGAGGGATCAGTAGCTCTGGCGTGTTCTTGAATGGACGCTGACGTTGACACATCAGCTGATGATGTCAGTACTACTTCACCGAGTAGCTCTAGCAGACGAATGCTGGCGACGGCGATGGCAGGTGGGGCAGGCAAAGCAATTTGCAAGAGGCAACACTCATTCCTTGCATGTGACGTGCACAGTGTCGTCTTGAGTGCGTCATCGAAAACCATGTCGTGCAATTGCAATGGCTGCATGGTCACCTGTGAACTGGCTGATGCTGCAGCACCTGTACCTAGTAGAATCGTACAATTAGAGTTGCCTTGTTTGGGCAGCTTGGTAGTGACGGCCCGAGGTTCTAAGCTAAGGTTCAGACCGGCAGGTAGCAGTTGACGTGGCACTCCCAGTTCCAGTAGGGCTAGCACGAAACCTCGAAGTCTGTTGTATGCCTGCGGTCCAGGAGGAGGCATAACGCATCTCGGAGCAAGGAGGAAGCATGGCTACTGTGATGGCATACCTGTCCTGCTGTGAGACGATATTATGCAGGTTGATAGCAGCCTTCATCTTGATAAGCCAGATGGCTGGGCTTCTTAGCCAGAATTCGGGACATTCTGGTGGTAACAGGATGCAGGGTGCCGTGGTCGTCGTATCTGGTCGTCGCGCCATGGTGATAGGCGGTTCAGAGGTTAGTTGGCTTGGTGGGAGTGTCCGGTGGAGACTTCTGGAAAGTTATTTCATGGTCCGTCATGGCTGTCCCATTCATTGCTCTGGCCTTAACGTTTTTTTTTTTTTTTTTTTTTTTTTTTTTTTTTTTTTTTTTTTACAAATGAATTGTAGGACCCAGCAGACTTTGCACTGCCATGCTGTGTGTCGTGCCGCTGTGAACCTGCTTTTCCTTCCGCAGGCCCCACACGATGCACACGAGCAACACGCTGCGGCTCTCGCTGCAGACCCTCGGTGCTGGAAGTGGCGGTGGCGGCAGCTGTCTGGAGGCCAGCTCCCCTTACACCAAGCACTTTGTGCACTCCAAGTCGTCCCAGTACCGGCGCATGAAGACCGAGTGGCGCAACAATGTGTACCTGGCACGCTCGGGCATCCAGGGCCTGGGCCTGTACGCCGCCCGCGATATCGAATGCCACACCATGATCATCGAGTACATCGGACAGCTCATCCGCAACGAGATTGCCGAGCGCAACGAGGCCATCTATGAGGCACAGGTTCGCACTGCCGCCTCCTCTTTCTCTCTCTCTTTTTCTTTGGTGACTCGATCCTTCGAAAAAGATGGAGTAAAGACAGTATCAGAATTGTAACATAAGATAGACCGTGTAAGCAGTAATTTCTCGTCCCATCATTGAAGGTCTACCAAAACATAGGAAGTCTGCTAGGCAGCATTAGTGTAAAAAGAGCGGAAAGCTTAAGGTGAATTCCAATGGCCGATTGAGAGAGGCTGACAAACTCTGCACTGGAGCACTCCGTTCTGGTGGAGGGCGACCGTAGAACAGGCACTCCCACCAGAGCAGATAAATGGGTGAACGTACAAGTGCGCAACATCTTATGAAAGTGCCCAGTGTTCCTCGCGCAACCGTAAATTGATGCCGCGATGCACCACTCATCGTTTTCAAACTGCAACTCACTTTCACAGGCGCTCACAGAGTGAATTGGCGCGCTTGGTTGTTGTGTTGATCACACGGTACCCCACACTCTGTACGCATGCGGAATGCTTGCTACTGCCAGTCAAATGCGCAGCTTTCTGCGGAGTAGAGAAAGCTGCTCCATGGATGGGGTTCAAGTGGTGGAGCTGCTCTAGATCTGCCAGTGAAACATACTTGGAGCACAAAGACTGCTACCAGAACTGCTCGGCATTTGTGTTCAGAATTCACTATTAACTAAATTGTTGAGTGGCACCTAACCCACTAGTAGATACCACTTCATCTAGGCTTATGCAAAAGTGAGCTTTATCGATGTTGATGCGCACTAGCTGTGCCAACGCTACAATGTGCTAAAGTTCTAGATCTTGCTTGTGACAGTCGTAATACAATGCATGATTCTTGTAGCCACAGAATTGAGTTTTCAGCATGTGTTGTAGTCATAATGCAATGATTAATCAGGTATAGTACTATCACAGCTAGGCAAGCAGCAAAAGTTTGTTCATTCCAGAAATTGCATATTTAATTCCCAGTGATGGTATTATCTTATGACCGGTTAACTTCCGTTCAATAGATGTCAGTTTGAGAAATTAGTGATTGCAATGAAAATAAGACAAGTCTTTTTTGCCCAAATAAAGCATAAGGGCTCATAATGAAGGTCACATATTTTGAAGGCATTTTGGATTGAAAGAGATGGTGTCTCTTCGATTGAAGACCTATTGGTACGTTTCACCAATGGCATGTCTTGTCCCTGCCTTTTGCTGCAGAATCGTGGTGTGTACATGTTCCGGCTGGATGAAAATCGTGTGATCGACGCAACCTTGTCTGGTGGCCTGGCACGCTACATAAACCACTCGTGCAGTCCTAACTGTGTGGCTGAGCTTGTGCAGATCGACCGTGAGAACAAAATCCTCATCATCGCCAATCGCCGCATCACACGGGGTGAAGAGGTAGGCAACATTCTGCCACATTTATTTCAAGCATCTTTTTTTTACCCCTTTATTTAGTTGTTTCTTTTTTCCTTCACTGTAAGTTGTCAAATGTGAAATGATATACTATCGGCAACTGAAACACATTCATTAGTAGTGTTCAGTATGGTCTTCTATTAAAGGTGTGGTGAGTAAGGGGGTTTTCTCAATGGGCCCAGGTCATCGGACGCACTCAAGACAATCTGATAACACGAAGTTTTTTATATCGAACGAGGACAGAAACACATATAATGGAATCTCACAATGATACAGTCGACTCCTCATGAGGATGAGTAGGAGAAAAAAAAAAAAAGGAGTGAAGAGTGATTTGTTTGGCAAGCTTGAGTTGTTTTTTCACAAGGTACGCACCCATGCCTGACAAACTAGCTAGAAATTCTGAACAAGCCTCATGCTCAAAATAGCAATGCAAAAGTTCAACAGCCTCTTGAAGGGCTACTCACCAGGCCCTATACAAAATTTTAGTTAGACAGTGGAAGTTGTTGTGTGTCTGATAGGGAACATTTTGCCACAAAAATTATTTTAATCGGTTCAACACGAGCGGAGAAAACAGGTTTTTTGAAGCGGCGTGAAACGAGGGATGAGAGGAGGCGAGCTCGAAACCCTTGCCGCTCCTCCGCTTAGCCTTCGCCAGCCAAACCCTTTCCCCACCCTCTCCGGCATCCGACTAAGAGGTGACGTGCGCATTGCGTGCCCAAACAAGTCCGACCCTGAGCACGCAAGCGGCGTTGCTTTGTTGACCAGCATTATTTGTAGTCTTCTGCCTGTTTCTGCGAGATCGTTTGCAAACGCTGACTTAGACGCGGTAGAATAGATGAGCACAATGAGTGCGCGAATGCGTAGGTGCTTGGAGCAAACGACCCCCCACGGGGGTCGTCTGCTCCAAGCACTGACCGCAGGGACACGAACGCATGCAAAACGCCGGCACATTAGGCCCACATCTCGTTGCAATTCACGGGAGAAAAATGAAAGAAAGACGCTCAGATTCCCTTATTGTGTCTCATTATTTATCTAGAGTTTTCTTGATCTTTTCAAGCAACAAATTACCTAAACTACGCATGCCGTGTTAAATAATTTTCGCCATATCACGTGTCACTGTCTGCAACGTCAGAGCAAAGTTGTCTACGTAGAGGACCAACGTCACTGCATTGCCGTGTACGTAAGGCCATTCATTCGTGCGCGTCATGCCCTCATTCTCTACGCGCACGCCGGCAGAGGGGAGGGGTAGCAGCGTTCATCTTGAAATTTGACCCATTTCCGTGTCGCGTAGCGTTGCAAATTTTGGCAGATGTGATCATGAACGTCTCATCTATGCATAGCGCTTGTTAGCTCAAAAATTGTCAAATTTGGTGAGTGGCCCTTTAAGCTGATCAGTCTTGTGGCACCACTGCACTGGCAATATTGTCATCACATTCATCACTGGAAGGTCGATCCTCATCTTGTACTTCAGCAATAATTTCCTCGGCAGTCCCCTCACGACAGGTACGAACATTTTCATTAATTGATTCGTATTCCTCCAAAGTGAAAGGGGCAGAGGGTGCGATATCACTGAATGCTGCCTAAATGTCGGCATCAACAGGGCTTTCTTCTTCATCAGGTACTGCTTCTTGCACTTGAAAGCCAGCATGATGAAAGCATCTGTGTATTGTTGTTGCCTTCACTTGCCCCCAGGCACGGGCCAAAATGTGGATGGCTGCCAATAAATCTATGCTGTAGCATTTTCCGCTGTCTGCACAAAGCATTAATCGATGGACCAATTGTCTGCGGTTATGAACTTTAATGTTCTGAATAACCCCTTGATCCATCGGCTGGATCACTGCCATTGCATTGGCTGGCAAGAACTCCAGAGTGATGGCTTGGAATACTTGAACCTGACTGTGGGCTGGGCAATTATCCACGATCAAGACAACGTTCCTGCCTTGCCTCGTGAATCTTGCGTCTTCCTCCCGAAGCCAGTTTTCGAAAATGGCCAAGGTCATCCACGCTTTTCCGTTTCTATGGTACACATTGGGAAGGTGTCGAACGCCGTTGAAACAATGTGGTTGCCTTGATTTTCACATTACCAGTAGCTTCAATTTCTCATCTGCTGCCATGTTTGCACCTAACAGCATAGTGATGCGATCTTTACTGCGTTTTCCTCCACTACAGGCTTCGCCTTTGAAGTTGAGTCTCTGATGGAAACGCCTTATAAAAAAGACCCATCTCGTCGACGGTGAGGATGTCTCGTGGCTCAAAGCTCATTAAATTTCATTAAAACGCCCCTGTTGCTAGTCGCTGCAAATGTCCCTGTTGACTGCACCACTCTCACCTGAGATTGATTTCAAGACTAGGCCATGGCGTGTTTTGAAGCGGCTGAGCCATCCATCGCTTAGGACAAAGTTCTTAACACCCATTTGAATGGCGATCTCTCGAGCTTTCTGATCAAGAATCGGTCCGCCTATGGGTAAATTGGAACTCCGTACATGCTTGAACCACAGAAAAAGAACTTTTCTAGTTGTTCATAAGGCGTCGTCCGCATCCGTTTAGATGTAAAGATCCTGTTCTTAACAGTGCCTTCAATCTTTCCTCTGTCTTTCCAGATCCGTGACAGCGTCGATTTCGGGATGTATTTTTTTCGCCACCTCCATCTTGGGCAGGCCGCTTGAATCGAGCTTCTGAACAATTTGCAGCTTCTTTTCAAGCGGGAGTGTATGGTGCTGCCGCTTCCTTTTCATCAGGCTGAAATAACACCGTGATCCACTGCACTTCGCCGCACAATAGGCCTAACGCACAATTGACTTGCCGACCTGGCTCTCACAGCCACAAGCGAGAATGGCTACTGAATTGGCTTGTCTCAATCTCGAAGTGTTGCCATGGTTGTGAGACTCCTTTGGCATGAGCAAGTCTATGCTGTGTTTGGAGTTTGTGCCGTTTAACTGTAGGTGGCCAATAAGCACTGTTTCGATTAACCGATGAATTTTACTGTGCAACACATAGGCGAGTTACTTGAGCGTGTGGAAAGCACAAGGACCTCCACAATGGCGACCCCTATGCTATCGATTCTCGAGGATGACATCAAGTGCATGCCACCTGTCCACTTAGTGGTCAAACCTCTTTTTTTTTCCCCATGTATTTTTTTTTCAAAAGTGCGAACAACCTCTCCACTGACAAGTTAGGCCTTTTCACGTGTTAAGCAATGCCCGTTTGCTCACGAGTGAATTCAACCATGTTCGCAATAAATTGGGGCGTTCCACTAAAGCGCGGTATCTCCACGTCGAACCAATCATCTCTGGTTTGTTGCGTGGAACACGTCGCTTACTCGGCTCTTGCCGTTGCATGCCGGTTTGCTTGCAGTTCAATGTATGCGTGCGTTTGCGCGTTCTTTGTGTATGCTTAACTCGGGATCGCGCTCTGGTGTGGCGAGTTGCATGTTCATTCTAATCTACGAAAAATTCTGCGAGCAACGCGCGCAAGTGGCCTCGCACGTTGCAGCGGCTGCGAACTTGCGAGAGGCAGCATGACGTGCACTTGTACCGTCGTCACACCGCGGAGCAGCTATTTGCAGATGACTGTGAAAGGTAGCCAACGATAAGTCAGAGTGGCATGGTTATCGTCATTGGCCACCTCTCCATTGCTCTTTTTCTATGCTTATTCATGAAGGCATCTCTGCAACCGCGCAGAAGTTATCACTAATCAACCGGTCTTTGCCGTTACCGAAAGGTGGAGAATTTTTACGGTACATTGTGTTGTTCGTAGAGTTGAGCGTCGCAGTGAACTTTTATGCGACGTTACCGTTTCTCGCATATATGGCCTCTTGCAATCGAAGGCATTCTTGTTTCATTGTCGGCAGTCGCAGATGCCGAGATCTGCGTCAGAAACGTTTGCCTTGCGAAAGGTGTCTGCAAGTCTTCGCGCTGCCTTCAACTTTTTCTTTCAGTTACTTTGTAGCGTAGTGTTCTGGTCGCTACTTGGTCACTGCCGGAGAGTGGATCAACACGTACTTCCGTTTTGCTGGTGAAGAAATGTCTCGGAAGTGGATGACCTCGCTCGCAAAGTCCGAAATCTGCGTGCGGTGCTCGCCGCGGTCTATAATATTTTCGGCGCAAGTAAACTGCAGCGGGGCACACTCATGTGCACGCCTATCAAAAGATTTAGAATGCCTGTTTCAACTTTTTATCTCTTCGTGTACTCTTTATTTTTACCAGGACTGTGTCGGAAGTGCTCGCTGTAAATGTATTAAAAGGCTTTGAAAAATGTTCGCTGTATGTGGACTCGGTTTCAAAGAATAGCATAGGAACAACATAAGTGCACCGAAATATGGTCGTTATAACCGATAGATCGCTATACCTAGGATCGTTGCAAGTTAGTTGGACTGCATTACCATATTAATTCTATTGTAATGCGAGTTTGTTTGGTTTTTTTTTTTTCCTAGTTTTGTCACTTGGTGTCAACTTTTGCTTTACTGACAAATACAACTTATATATATATATATATATATATATATATACATATATATATATATATATATATATATATATATATACACACACACACACACACAGTATCCTCTCCTTAAGCGGAACCAGAAGGGATCAAGAAAATGTGTTTAACACAGGAGTTCCGTTCACTGAGAGATGAGCAGGGGTGCAGATTTCAGGTACAAAACCAAATGTACTAGAGGAAGCTGTTCCGTTTAAGCAGCAGTTTTGTTTAACAGATTTCTATTTACTGAGAGTGCACTGTATTATGATGCACCTAATTTGAGAGTAAATGGCTAGTTACGGGGGTTGGCTATGTTATACTGTCTATAAATCTATGCACATTGAAATTCAAATTTTCTGCGTGGTTCAACATAAAACTAAAATGACGAACTTTGTTCCAAGAAAAGCAGAAATATTTACCATGTTTCCTGTGAGTGCATTGAAACAACACAATTGCATTTTTTTTTTCTTCCACAGCTAACCTACGATTACAAGTTCGACTATGAAGATGACGGGCACAAAATTCCATGTCTCTGCAGTGCTTCAAACTGTCGCAAGTGGATGAACTAATTAATTACAAAGACTTTATTGATTTGAAGAGAGGGTTTTTTCTCTCATTATTTTACATCTACAGACTGTTTTTACTTGCTGTGTAAGCTGACTCTCGTTTGTTGGTCTGTGCATGGCCGTTCATCTGCCATTGCTGTGGGCATTGGACATTTGTATATGTTGATGTTTATCTTTTTGTGTACAGTAGTCTTTTTTGTTATTGTTATCTGCTGCTTAGGCTGCCTTTCTGTTATTTACACTTATGTTGGCGTTACTAAGATGCATGTATGGCCTCAAATTCGTTGCTAGATGTCCATTTATTTTTCATTCTCTGTCCATTTTACCTTTTTTTTATTAGCATCCATGTAAATTTTATAATAGCGACCTGCACTCCATCTTACTGAATCACAGTGCTCCCATTGACAGTGTAAGACTGTACAACATACTGTATGTGTTGTTGTAATTTGTGCCTCCTTGACTCGAATTGTGTAATATAACAAAATCCGTCAAGGAATATGTAGTGCAATATATGTTTATAAAATGAATTGGATGTACAGCAATTTCTCATGGCGTCCTTCTTGCTTTGGCTTTAATCGCAACACACTTCAAAGAAGGCTGCGGTCAGTACTCCTTTTTTTATTTTCGTCTTTCTTTGAACCTCCCTTTTTTTTCACATCATGGATTGAAATTATTGCGCTAGATAAAGTCACTGTAAGCTCTCATAAGTCACATGTTGATTGTACATGTTGCCTCACATATATGGCATTGGAGGCTTAGGCTAGTTGGTGTGACATTTAAACTTGATTGAAAATGCAGTAGAGAAACTGTGCAGGGGGCAAGTGCAAGTTGACAAGGGAGATGCAGACTTGACGACTAGATTTACTTGCGTCAATCTTCCACTGCTGGCAAGTCCTGCATTTTGTAGGTTGACAGCGTGTGTGCTTAAGTACTTTGCTGACAAATTTGTAGAGTTTGGGCTTGTGTGAATATTCGATTGGTTTGAATATTGGAACGAATAGTAGAGTATTTGAATTCTATTCGAATTTAAATTATTGAAAATTTCGAAGTATTCGCAATGAACCAATGGATGTATAAGTATTAATCTGCATGTAACTGCCTATAAAGGTAGTTTCATTGCAATGTAGAGGTGCTAAGCCATGAAAGCACATCTGCAGAGAAAATCCGCCCTGCCAGGAAGCCCCCTTCAAATTTAAGAAGCTCCCTGCAACACTTTTTGAGCATAATAAAAAAAACCCTGCATAATAAAAAGCATGCAGCCTGCAATTCACAATAAACCTCAGTCAGCTAAAAATTGCTCTCTTCTCGCGGCAAATGATGCCACAAGCTCAAAAATTCTTCGTCGCAGCCATTGTATCAGCCATGGGCCAATTTCAGCAAAACTCGCTTGGGCGTTCCTGGGACTTCCGCTTGTCCACGCGTATGTGTGCATTCGCACTGGAAACCCGCGTGAAGAAAGAGAGAAGTGCTGAAAGTCATGAAGCACACATGATCTTTTCCCCAGCGCTTTCGTCTGGACGAGAATGCAATAGCAGCGTGCAACAAATCTTTGCAACTCCCCTCGTACTGAACGGATTCTAAAAATGTTGAGGCAGTAAGCTTCTTTAGCAAATTCATTCTACGGCTACTTGAAAAACTAAAAAATTATTGTAGGACCCCTTTAAATGAACCTACTACCCTCAAAGCACTTCCTCATTTTATTAAGCTTAAAAGCTTTTATGACAGCATATATGCTTTGCGTATAATAAATTTTAAGATGTTTGGCTTGGTTTGCTTTTATTCAAGGCAAAAGTTATGACTTGCATCCTACCGAAAGTGAAATCCTGAATCCTGCTACTACTCAGTGTTTTTTACTTCTTTTGAATAAAAAAAAGCCATTTGCATAGAGGCTCTACTTTAATTTTAAAAAATATGGTGCAGGTTAGTTAAGTCATGATAATTATGCCCATTTTTCTTTGTAGGTCATATAAGTTACTCAAATTCAATTCAAAATTATCTGACCAAAATTAATATTCACTTCGAATTCATTTTGAATAAAAAATTCACTATTCTCATGAGCCTAGTACAGTTACATTTATAAGATTAAAAATAACCTTTATTGTGGTGTTATGCCTGTCAAAATAAGTGATTGAATTAGTGTGCGCGCCACAATGGTATATGGTGAGTTGATTTCAACAACCGAAGTTTACTCAATGGGCACCTAGACTACGGTGCCACACGTTTTTTCATATTTTGTCTGAGTGGGAATGCAGCCACTGTGACGGGAATAGAGACCCCAGTCATCGCACTAGTAATTCTCTAAACTTACTACAGTCAAATTTCAATATATCGAACACGGATATATCGAATTATTGCCTATATCGAACGGTTCCTATATCACTCGGGAAGTCGCATGCATTATTGATTTTTTATTTCGAACAAAGTTTGACATATAATGGATATATCGAACTCAGCCACCCCAAACCGCCCGCGCTCCATTGACAGGCGGCGAGCTTTCCCGCAACTCTCAAAAGTAGCGGTAGAGCGGCGAGCGTTTACGAATCCTGCACACATCGATGGCGCCAAGAGCGCCACTTTAACGTAGCGGCGTACGCGCGCCACAGCCTTGCAGCTTGCAGTCGTTGCAGTCTCTATGATGTCAACGGCACACTTGTTGCAAGCTCCTCCCCCGTAGCATCGGCAGGCATCGGTCGTTGTGCTCGCAGTGTTCGTGCGTTCGGAGTTAGGCCTGTCGCGCGCTGTGGTGCACGACAGGCCTAACTCCGAACGGCGGAGCTCATGGCGGAGCTCATGGATGTGGAGATTGTTGCCGAAGCTACTGCTGAGCAGCCAAGTGAAGACTCTGCAGAGTGAGTGAGTGAGTAACAACTTTATTAATCGAAGGGGTGAGGGGTAAAGGAGGCTAAGCCACGAAGGCTGCCAGGCTGTGCTTCTCGATGACTTCTTCCGCTCGTTTCAGGACCCGTGTCTGGATGTCTATGTCGTTGCTGGAGAGAAGGGCCTCCCATTGTCCCTCGGTGGGGGGCAGACTCTGCAAGCGCTGATGGTGCCCCGCTCCCGACATCAGCTGAGGTTGTAGCTGCCTGGGCCCTTGTGCGCCGCCACTGCGGCGTGATTGAAGGCACCGGCCTATCACTTATGAATCGCCTGGACTATATTGAGGACGCAGTCGTCAAACACGCCATGGCCAACAAAAAGCAGGCTACTCTTTTTCAATATTTTAAACCAACACAATAAATACTACCGTATGTTTGAATCTTCAATTGAGTATTTACTGCACCACGCTTGAACGGTTCGTTGGTTGTTTTCAGCAAGCTGTTGACGCATTTTTTTCGTGATTTTTTTATATTGAATTCTGGATATATCGAACTATTTCGCGATCGCCGCGCCGTTCGATATATCGAGGTTCGACTGTATTGTGACATTTTAGCCAATAACCTGTTATAGGTTCTATTAATAGGGTGATGCTGCAAGTTTCACTTAACAACTGCTAAGGAAGTAGTCTCAGTTGAAGTTACAAGGCTGGAGAAAAGCTGTGTGAAGTGGAATAGTACTTTTTGTTTTATGCTAACTGAACAAGAATTCTTTGCTGGTATTTTTGGTGTTCAGCAGTTTTGGTCATATCTGTAGGGCGTTGGTCTACGATTGTCACCGACCATCACTCTCTGTGCTGGCTCGTCAATCCTTGGGATTTATCTAGACGCCGTGCACGATGGGCTCTGCACCTGCAAGAGGACAACTTCACTGTCTCATACAAGAGGGGGGGGGGGAATAAATGCTGACGCTGATTGTCTTTCCAGGCTGCCCCTCCCTATCACGGATTGTGACGTTGATAGCTCCGACCAGATAGTCGCAACATTACAAGAAGATTTTCCAGACGTCGCAATTTTCGCGAGACAGCAACGTGAGGATACAACTCTAGAACCACTATTCTCAGCTGCAAAAGACTCTCCAACTGGTTATTTTTGTGTCCAGGATGGACTGCTATATAAAAACAATTTCTCCTCTATGGGTGCACGCTGTCTTCTGTTGGTGCCAGAAGCACTCAGCTCTTCAGTTTTTATGTGTCGTGCACGATTTCGTGCCAAAGAAAGCTTTTACTGGCCAAAAATGCGCAAGGCAGCAGACACATACATAGCCATCTCCACAGAGTGTCAAGTCGCAAAAGACCTACCAACACTTCCTCTGGTTGTCTAATGCCTGTAGCAATTCCCAGCTCGCCTTTCGAACAAATAGGCACCGTTTCCACGTTCATCTAAAGGTGGCCGCTAGATCATAGTGGCCACAGGGTCTGACTACCTCTCTTTGTTCTGCCAGACGGCAGCACTACCCTGTGCAACTGCAGGCGAAGTGTCACAGTTCGTGCTGCATTATGTGTGGTCCCCCTCGAGTGATAATTAGTGACCCTGGCCTTCAGTTTGTGGCTGATGTGGTTGAAGAACTGTGTCTGTGTGACTCCAATCTGCGGCAATGATCCCTTTATCACCCTCAGACAAATGACTCGAATGATCGCACGAATAGAACACCTGTGAACAGAGTATCCATGTATGTAAGCTTGGGCCACAACAGCTGGGACAAAGTGCTTCCGTTCGTCACAAGCACTTGTAACACCGCACAAAGTGAGATCACTGGATACAACCCTTTCTTCCTTCGCTATGCTCATCCAGCGAGGTACACCTCGGGTACAATTTTTTCTTTCTCTAGTCAGCACGACACTTCTGTAGCGAAAACACTGTAAGACGGAGGAGGCTCGGCGACTCACTAGATTGTGAACTCAGTCTTCTCAAAAACGGTCGAAATCACATTGCGATCACAGACACCATCAAGTAACTTACGAGCCTGGCGACTTGGTGTGATTATGGACTCCTGCGTGAAACTGCTAGTTGACAATGTTGAACCATTTATCGTAATTGAATGTCTTAGGTGAATTATCGAATTGTGCAGCTCACTGTTAATGGGAGATGGTCAACTAAAACCAAATTAAGTTACGCATATGGCCTGCTTAAGGCCGTTCATTCAATGACTGCCCGGCTGACTTCTCTCATCCTGAGGGCTCTGTCTGCGAGGGGAGCAATGTTACAGTCGGTTCAATATAGTGAACCCACAGCAGTGACAACATTAACAACAAAAATGGTTAGGAGAAAAACACTGCGAAGTACCGGCATGCACATGCCGTCCATGTTTTGTAAATAAACCTCTTTTCAACCTTGTTTACAAGTCTGCTAACAATATTATTCTCACTTAAGATGTGTGTAGTCAACAGCGGGTTTTTTTTTAGAGTTGGCAATGCATTTCGCCACATACAATGCTTGTCCAGTCATAGGTGACACTGGTTGCAATGCAAGTGAATTATGACAGGTGGCTCTGAGTGGCCTTTTTACTCGTGCAGCAATTCATCACAGCACTTTCATCTGCATAATGTATCATAAAATGTGCTACTAGAGCGCTGCATGGGCCGGGCTCGGACTTCAAATTTCGGGCCTGCCCAGGTTTTTCTCTACGGGCCTGGCCTGGCTTCGGTCAAGCGGGACTCGGGCCTGTTTATTTAAGGGCCAAATTTGGGCCTTCGAGCACACACGAAGGTTATGCACTACATGGTCTAGAGTTGGTGAAATTCGAAGCTCGCTATAATCAAATCCGTGCTAACTCAGTACGATGGGATAGAGAACCTCCTGGACTCTAGGGAAATCTACCCTTGAGATGTCGATACAGCCATGTTGACGGAGGTCGTCGAATTCTTGGAGTTTTTCAAGGAGGCCAGCGAGAAGCTTGCGCAGGGCAGAGTGGTTTATTATCGCCCATTTTACTGATGTACTGCCCAAAATTAAAAAGGCATCTTAATGCTGCTTTGACAATCTCACCAGAATTCTACTAAACTAAAATGGCCCACAGAAGAGCTTCGCATTATAGCAACATTTCTTTGGCCGCCTTTCCTCCATCTCCGCATTCTTCATGAGCAGGAGAAGGAAATTGTAGACGATAGAGTACGCGAATTTTGTTGACTGACATACAGCTAGCTGCATTTGCCACAAGAAGAATTGAGCCCAGACCAGCCAGATAATAAACTCCCAGCTAAACGTATGTCCCTTGACGAATTTAAGTGACGCGGTACTGCGGAAGCTCAACCAGCCGGCAGTTAGATTCGGGACAGTGACATGTGAGGACATTGAGAACTGATTTAATGGTTAAAAGTCCATTGCAGGCAATGCCCTGAGCTTTCTTTTCTTGCAAAAAGAAAATACTTTGCATAACCAATTCACAAGCGCAAGCAGCAAATGCTATTTTACTGCAGCTCGGTACTTATATAGTCCAAGACAGAAGGGCCTTTGCCAGTGGCGGATCCAGTGGGGAGGGGTGCAAGGGTGATTGCCCCCTCCCCCCAAGTCTATGTCAGCACCCCTCTTCCTCTTTTCAGTGCTTGTAGTCCACCAATCAGGACAAATGAGTGAAATCACTGTGAGCACTCATTAACACTATTTATGCTATGAAGGGGTTTTGTTTTTCTGCCAGTATAAAAAGTAATGACCACGCTTCCTTTTCAATGTTACTTCAGGTGACCGCCACCCCTAATATGAGTGGCTGGATCCGCCCATAGGTGTATCAGCAGGGGGGGTGGGGGGGGGGGCAATGGTGGCGCGAGTCTCCCACTGAGAAACGTTCCCCCCCCCCCATTTTCGAGAGTGGTAATTTTAAGACTGCACACTGGGGAAACCAACAAGGCGTAGTTTTCCATCACAACAGTAATCATTCAATTATGTTCTTACGGGAGAATGAAATTGTTACGAAGCTATGCTACAACATAGTGAAATTTGAAATCTTGCCAACGTCAATGCTGTGATGATTTCCCGCGTAGGTTCTTATGTATATGTTTACCCACTTTTTTTCTTCTTATTTACATTACATTTGTTCTAATAACTTCCCCTATACATTCCTTGGCATCATTGTCTGTTAGATCTCATTAATATTGTGTCAAAACACGGAAAAACGAGCCCTCAGGTATACACTTCTTTCCCGTATATATATATATATATATATATATATATATATATATATATATATATATATATATATATATATATATATATATATATATATATATATATATATATACGGGAAAGAAGTGTATACCTGAGGGCTCGTTTGTTCTGTGTTTGACACAATATTAAGGAGATCTAACAGACAATAATGCCAAGGAATGCATAGGCGAAGTTATTAAACCGAATTGTAGTGTAAATGTGAAGAAAGAAAAGTGAGTGAAAACACAACTTGCCGTGGGCAGGAACCAAACCTGCGACCATCGAATAACGCGTTCGATGCTCTACCAACTGAGCTACCGTGGCGGCTATCCTCCAACCACTTTATTAGGCTTATGTGTGAATTAAACACGGGAGTGTCGGTAGCCAAGGTGGAGAGTGTGGCACACTCTTTATGAGCCTGTCCACCAAAAAACTCCCGTGAGATTTATAATTTTTTGAAAATATTTTGTTTGAAGCACTGGGTTGTCAAGTTAGTAAGCTCAAGTAGATACAAGAAACAATATGCTCCTAATAAGTGCAATATTTGTTTGTAATTAGTATCTAAAAGAAAAAAACTGAGTTTTTATGGAACAGCAAAGCAGAAAAATTACATAAATTCAGTTCCTGTCTTGTAGGTTCCGTAATAGAGATAAACAAATTTCTTTTCATAAGATCATAGAAAGGGGTCTGCTGCTTCAATACATAGAAGTTCAGAGTATCAGCTTGTATATTTTTGTCGCTTCATGGGTAATGTGTGAGCAAATACAGCCATAAACTCCCACGTTCACACAATAATATTTCGTCAAATTTTTGTCACAGCACAAATAAACTTCGCGTGAAAGTTTAGTTTAATGTAGTCCGCAGATCCACTAAATATTATGGCTCTGCTTTGAAAATAAAATAAAAAAGATATTCACATGCAAACTTTCCTTATTTTGTCCATTTTCATTGGAGCGTAGATAAATTACTATTTAGTTTGTGGCTAATATCTCTTCATAGAAACATAACATAGTGATTCGTCTAAAGGCCAGTAACTTTCACCTTTTTATGTTGAACAGTTTCACCGTACTAGCAGTACAACGGAGGCTTGTACAATGAAAATGCCTTTTGTTGATCAGACTTTTTCCACTGCTATTAGGCAACACTTACAACCAGGCATTAACAATAGGTGTAATTAGAAAGCGGAGATTTATAAGCTTTCATAATTATTACATATTTATTATAATTATTACAATTTGAATTTATTCGTGAAGAACAGCGAGCACAATGCGTAAAATGCAGAACGGGGTTCGCCGGAGTGGGACCGCCACCTTAAACCAGCGGCGAAACGCTTCTGCTGAAAGCTGGAATATCTCTAGTAGCGCAGCCTTCACTTTGTTATAATCCTCTGCGTCTGTTGCTTCTAAACGGGCAAGCTTCTCCGCTGCTTGGGTGGGCAAAACTGCGAGCAGTTTTCGAGGCCAAGCGGCACGATCGAACCCCATCCTCAGACAAGTTCTTTCAAAATTTGCAGCATTGAAATGTCCTCGCACATTTTATAAGGATGCAAGATCGAGGTCCCTCATGCTCACTCTTGCGTCGGCATGAATCTCCGCATTTTCTGTTCTCTGACCGCTCGCACGTTTTGCCTCTGAGATCTGGATCTCAAGCCTCGATTCTTTTAGCTCCCTTTCTTGGCTTTGCGCTTCTTCTTTAAGCCTGACAGTCTCTATTTCTTTGTCTTCTCGTACCCTTTACATCCTTTCCGGAATTATCTTCCAGCACTCGGAAAGTTCCTCCTCATCCACGCAGAACTCCTTAACCGCCTCTATCAAATGTGGCTTCTTGTGTATGGTCATCGCCTCCATCCCCAGCTTCTCGCACAAGAGCACTAGCTAAATCTGGTTTCCTTAACTTGTTGGAATCTTTGGTCACCCTGTGCAGATTTCCGTTCAAACTGCCGTGAGAGTACCGCTAAAATACACAAGCCTTCACAAAACAGCAACTCTATTATAACCCTTGGAATAAACCTCAGCATCTATCCAAAACACTGGGCAGAATCTTTACAGGCTATGAGCACACACCAGCTTCGGCACGAGGAAAAAACGCAACTGGATTCCACCGAATCCCGCCGCTGCCAACCAGTTGATGTGACCGAGGAGCGGGGCACAGGTGGCAACCGAGACGCCGGGGAACAACTCTTGGGAAGCTTCTTGCTCACACAAAGAACACACGATTTATTAGGAGCGAAGCAGCTCTTTGACTAGCCTGTGTAACGCTGTCCGTCCGTGTCTCCATGCCAACGCGCCGCACCACACTCCCCTCGCTGCAGAAGTTGAAGCGTGCCAAGTAGGGATGCCTTCCCTCGCAGTGAGTGGTGACGTCAATCTCTCCCTCGCCTGCCGCGCGCTCGCGGCGTGTCAACTCTCTCACTTCACCCTATCTACCCCTCGAAACGTTCGAATGCACACAGTGCACATCGAGGCAACACCACAGAACACCTAGGAACACTCGGGAGGATTCGCTCGCAGGATTTCAAGCTGGACGGTCGTGCCCTCGCGATCTCCGACGCCAGCGTAGCTCCCGCCGACTGGTTCGCCCTCCGCGCGGTCTCCTGACGCCGTGCAGCTCTCGCATTGTGGTGCCCCGCCCTTGGACTGCTTCGACCGGATCCCCACTTTCCTATCTCCTTCTATTTTCCGTCACTTGCCTCCCTATTTCTTCATCTATTTCCTTCTATTCTTTTATCCCTCCTTCTCCCCACCCCTATAAGGCACTGCGCCGTGTCGCCTGTAGGCAGACGGAAATTAGGTGCCTTCTTCCTCTTCCTCGCGAACCACTAACCAACCAACCAACTCTTTCGGCTCGTTTATCTGGGATAGAGAGGACACCAGAAAGCAAAGCTTCTTCGCCCGCCGAAACATGCTCCGAAGCGATTTGGCCTGACCCGGCCGTTTCCAGCGTTGTGAGGGTTACAGGAGCCGATCGTGTTTCGTCGCGCCTGCAACACCAACGAGGTGCGAGTCACACGCCGATCACGATCGAAAATGGAGACGGCGCGCGGGTAACGAGACGCGAGCCAAGGAAGCCGTGCGGAAGCGCCGACAGCCGAAGGCCAACGCCGGCGATCTCGAAAGCGCCGCGCACTCTCCGCCAAAGCGCCTGCCCGCAAGCGCCGCGCTCCTCCTGTTGATTTGGAGGCGACTTGGAAGAACGATCCGGAACCTCTCGAAGTCGCTCCTGTGCAGAGTGCGTTGACGTGCGCGTCGGCGACGTAGCGATCCTCGCGCTGTATCTCGCTCCCAACCTGCTGAAAAGACAAGTTTAGCGCTGTCTGTAGGAGGCGCTGACTGATAGCGGCGAGGCGTGTCGACTTGCTGGAGGCTTCAACGTTGACGTCAGCGGAGGAGAATGGCTCGTCGATTAAACGCGTGACGTGCCCTCGCTGACGTGCGTGTCGGCAAAACGGAAACTACTCACCTCGGTAAGGGGAACTTGCATCGATTTGGCCTTTTCACACTGAATTCGACGTCGAATGTTTGCAGGAACCTCTCAGCGTGCGCTTCACCGATCACTGTAGGCCGTGGTAGTCAAGGTGAAACGCGCGCCAGCTCCGGTATAGGACCCGTGTGCACTCTGAAAAAAAAAAAAAACAGATTTAGTTGCGAGTCCGCAGCTGCGGTATGGACGCAGCCTCCCATTGCGAATGGCTGGCAGGCTGCGTCCGGACGGCTGCTGCGGACGGGCAACTAAATCTGTCGAATGACAAGACCTACGCCAGCCATCGCTTCAACCGAATCAATCAGCGCTCACAGAAGCACCCGCGTTAGCGTCGTTAACCCGTGACTCCACCCGTGCGCAACGCTGCTGCTTCGCATCCCACGGTTTCTTCGGGGAGATGGTCCTACAGACAGACAGAGAGACAATGAACTTTATGTGATCCTGAGGAGCTTTCGCGGGAACCCCTATCGGAGACCCGCGGAAGCCGCTGGCTGCGTCCAAGTCGGGGCTGGGACACCGTGATGTTCCGCCCTTTCTGGGCCCTCTGGATTGCCTGGATTTGTGCTTGAAGCGATGGGCTCTGGAGTGCTTCTTCCCAGTCGGCTTCGCTGGATAGAGGGCCGTTAGGTAACGCGGGGCATTGCCAAAGCATGTGCGCTAAGGAACAATGAATTTCATTATATTCCGGACAACTTGAGTCAACGTCTGTGGAGATAGGACTGTGAAGGCCCCGCGAGGGGAACGAGCCCGTCTGGAGCATTCTAAGTGTAATTCACTGAGACCTATCTAACTTCGGGTAAGGAAGAGGATAGGCCCTTCTACTTAGCCGATAGTGAGATGTGATTTCATTAAACGTAAGGAGAGGATCGTTATGCTGGATTTCATCCTGACCCCATAAGGCCTCCATGCCGCCGCGGCGCGTTAGATCTCGCGCACGGTCACGGGCAAGCTCGTTTAGGTTAGGTACGTGCTGGTGAACGTCCGCACCCACATGGTCGGGAAATTAAGAGATTAAGTGAGCGCCAGGGTCTGTTCTTTTTTCTAGAACGGAGGCAGCCTCCCGCGCTATGTTACCCGACTCAAAAGCTTTGATGGCCGCTCGTGAGTCTGTTAACACGGTGGTGTGTGAGCGGTCGGTCATGGTCAGGGGCTATGACGACCTGTTCTGCAACTGCGCTCGTAGCTAACCTGACCGAGGCTGAGGAGCGTAATTCCCCCTTGCCGTCCATGACTGCCAGCGCGAATGTGCTAGACTTGCCGTACTGAGCCACGTCGACAAAGACAGCTGATTCTCGGCGGCGTTCTGTAATATCGCCCGTGCTCGGGCTTTTCGCCTCCCTACATTGTATTGCGGGTGCATATTCCGAGGGAATGGGCTGACCACAAAGGTTTCCCGGACTTCCCGGGATAAGGTAATTTTCCGTTCAGCAAGCATTCTCGGAGCCATGCCAACCTCGTCTAGGATGCGTCTTCCTGCCCTGGTTGACGAGAGCCTGACCACCTGGGCGGTGACCTGCGCTTCGATCACTTCATCAATTTCGTTGTGCATACCGAGTTGTCTTAATTTTTCAGAGCATGTGGTTACTGGTAACCCCAGTACCTTTTTGATGCTCTTATGGATGAGAGTGTCTAGCTTATTTTTTTCCGTTCTAGTCCACGTAAGCGCCGATGCTACATAATTAATGTGGCTCATTAGGAAGGCATGATGGATCTGAAGTAGGTTGGCTTCACTTAGTTCCTTTCTGCGTCCCGATACTCTAGCAACAGGTCTCAGCATGCTTTCGGTTTTGGCCGTGATGTGCATCAGGGTTTTGGCGTTACACCCTGTCGCGTCAATCGGTAGTCCTAGGATTCTGATTGAATCTACTCGTGGAATGCGCTGTCCATTTCTTTCAAAGAGGGAGATGGGAATATGGTTCAGGTGTGGAAGTCTCCTAACGCCTTGCCTGGCCGGCCTGTACAGTAACAGTTCTGATTTGTTTGGAGAGAGTTGGAGGCCTGTGCCTTCTAGGTAGGACTCCGTTTCGTCTAGGGCTGATTGCAGCGAGTTTTTTACTTCTGCGAGTGATCCTCCCGGGCACCAGATCGTGATATCGTCCGCGTAAAGCGAGTGGCCTACATTGGGCAGGGATCTGAGCCTCTCCGATAAGCCCTTCATGGCTATATTGAATAACAAGGGGGAGATGACCGCCCCTTGGGGAGTGCCTCTGGCTCCTAAGGCGAACTCGTCTGACTGTTGAGCGATCCTCATGGTAGCCGTTCTATTAATCAGGAATGGCCTAACAAAGGCCTGAAACTTTGCACCCAGACCTAGGCTGGCCGTGGCCTGCAAGACAAAGCAATCAGAAACGGTGTCAAAGGCCTTGGTCAGGTCAAGAGCTAAGATCCCTCTAACATCCTTAGGGCTGTTATCGAAAATGTGCTTCTTAAGAAGTAGCATTACATCTTGCGTGGAAAGGCCAGGCCTGAAGCCGATCATGTTGTGTGGGAATAGTTTCTTGCGTTCTATGTAGTTCGAGATCCTATTGAGGATCGCATGTTCCGCTACCTTGCCTACACAGGAGTTCAGCGATATCGGCCTTAGGTTGTCAAGATTTAAGGGCTTACCCGGTGTCGGAATAAGCATAAATAGGCCGCTTTCCACTCTGCCGGCACGCTTCCACTCTCCCAAGTCTTGTTGACCTCTTTCGTTAGCATCTCAGTTGATCTATCATCCAGGTTCCTTAACACTCTGAGATGCCGTCTGGTCCTGAGGCTGACCTGCTATTCAAGTCATGAAAGACGGCCCTAATATCAGACTCCGTGAAGCGGTCATCGAGCTCTTTTACTGTGTCACATTCTATTTCAGGATACTCTTCTGAGCGTCCTGCGCCTCACGGGAGATATCTATTCACTACCTCGTCTAAGAGCGTTTCTTCCGTTCCACCCTCTTGTCTGTGCTTGTGAATCAGGCGGCACAGTGCCTGTCTTTGATTGCCTTTGGTCTGCGTGTCATCTAGCATGTGTTTAAGAAGATTCCATTTCCCCCTGTACACATGCGTCCATCGACTGCTGAACAGATCTCATCCCATTGTAGCCGAGCTAACTCGATGCAGTACTGTTCGATCTCCTTATTAAGTTCTGCAACCCTCTTTCGTAACCGTCGGTTAAGCCTCTGTGTTTTCCATCGCCTCAAAATGGAGGCTTTGGCTTCCAAGAGATGTGCGAGGTGCGGATTCATCCTGGGAACATCGAGCTCGGTTTGAATAGTTTTTGTGGCCTTTTCAACGCCTGCTCTGAGTGTCTGAATGAGTTCGCTGAAGCTGTCGTATTCACCCGTGTCCTCGTTTCTGAGCTTTCGGAAAACATCCCAGTCCGTCACTTTAAATTCCCTGGCCTGGAGGGCTCTGACCTGAATGGTAACACTAATGATGAAGTGATCGCTGCCCAGGTTTTCTTGCTTGTTATCCCAGGTTGCTTGCTGTAAATTTTTGATAAACGCGAGATCGGGGGTTGCGTCTCTAGCCACCGACCTGCCCAGTCTCGTGGAAAACCGGGGATCGGTGATGACTGTTAGCGTTAGGTCATCGACTGCCCGCGCTAGATTTATGCCCTTAGCCGTTTGCCTGATGTACCCCCATGCGTTATGTGGGGCATTGAAGTCTCCCGCGATTACTAACGGTGACTTTCTAGCGAGTGTAGCGGCTTTCGTAAACAGCGAGTGGAAAGACTGTCTCTGGTCAGATGGTGGGCTGTAAACATTTAGAATGAACACACTTTGTTTAAGCCATCTGTTAGGAATAACCTCAATGAAATAAAGCGCCTCCATTCTGCCACGACCTGGCTGAATGTCATGTACAACGTATGTGAGCTTTTTGCTCACCAGCGTAGCTATACCTCTCTTGGACTCCCCCCTTGCCGCCACCAATTTGTAACCAGCGAAGGTGGGTGTGTCGCACAGTGTTTCCTGTAGCAAAATTACCTGGGGTCTTTCTGCCTGAGCCGTAACGTACTGTTGCAGCGACGTCTTGCGCCTTTGAAAGCTAGCGCAATTAAAATGCCGGATTACTAGATTATTTTGAGTGCCCGCCATTTTGCTAGTTTTAGTTTTATTGACCCAGCGGGGTCGCCCCCGCATCATCATTAACAGCAGCTTGTGTACGAACCTTTGGCCTGGTCTTAATAGCCATTTTATTCTCAAGTGCGACTACCTTATTTTCTATGGCTCCTACTTTACTCTCAAGTGCTCCCATGCGCAGCGCGAGTTGATTAATGCTCAACTGATTTTCTTTGGAAATCCTAAGTAACTCTTCTAGCATCTTGTTCTGCGAGCTTTCCACTTGCATCACCGAGTCGCTCTCATCCTTTGGAGGTGGAGCCTTGCGCTTGGCCTTGTTGACCTCGACTTTGGGTTCCTGCGTGCTTTTATGCACGGCGTTATCCACCACGTTCGCGCCCTCGACTCTGCTGGAAGTGGCCTGCGCGGCTGTCTGCTTGCGTAGCTCTGCTTTGAAACTAGCAATCTCCTGACGTAACTGTTCAATTTCACTCTTTTCATCATACTCCGGCGATGCCGACCGCGTTACCTTTTTGGGCTTGGGCGTCCTCTCCTTGACTCGATCTGCCCATGTGAGTTCCTCCTGTATTCTCCTTCTAGACGCCGAACGCCCTCTGGAACGCGAGTGGCTCTTGCGCCGCTGCGCAGCTGGCGTGACGGAGCGGCCTCTCCTGGGTGTGCCGGAGACGCTAGGTGAGACGCTGGAGTCACTGGACTGCATTCCTACGGCCATCTGCGTCTTCTCGGAGTGCCGATGGCGTTGGCGTCGTTTCCTTCTGACGATGTAGGGGACTTGAAATCTGTCTTTGCATGCTCTGTCTGCAGTGGGATGTGGGCCTCCGCATAGCGAACACTTTGAAGTGCAATGATGATCCTCCGTTGGTGATTTCTGGCCGCACGTGCGGCACCACTTGCTGTTTGGATTAGGGCAAACATCAGCACGGTGTCCCAAACCTCCGCAGCCGTAGCAGACCTTCGTGTGTCTCCTGTATAGTGTGCAGCGAAACATGCTCGCGCCACAGGACACATAATTGGGCACCTTCATACCCTTGAACAATACTACCACAGCTGTGGTGTTCTTAATTCTTTTGACCTCGATGGCTCCTGGGTTGCGGTGGTACACAATTTGTGCTCGGAGCTGAGCCTCGCTGATATCCACGTCGACACCCCTTATGACACCTTAGCACGTGTCATTGGGGGGAGCCGGGTACACAGAGACCCGGTACTTGCAATCGCCCAATCGGACTGGCTGCGCCTTTACGTACGCGCACGCATTCTTCTCATGAGGAGTACACACCACATAAATGTTTTGAGTGCCATTGGGACAAATGGTGTCCTCTTCGATTTCGGCTGGAGCCAGGGCCGCCGCCATGGCCAGGGCTTGCTCCAAACGCATTTGACTGACCTTGGTCACATTCAGGCCGTCCCTCGGTCTTACTATGATGCGATACGTGTCCCTCGGAAGTTGAGGGAGCCTCGAGGTGGCGACGATGCGTTGGTACGCGTTCCGTGGGGCGGCGGTGCGGCCACCGCCCTTTCGTCCGCCACGCGTTGGGGTGCGTTCACGGGTAGTAGTCACCGTTCTCATTCCCTTGCTAATCTTGCGGCCATATGCCGTCATCCAGCCGGGGCTGCTTGCTTCGTCCTGAGAGATTTCTTCTCCCTCCACGATCTCCATCTTGGGCTAAGGCGCCCGCGGTCGCCGGGTTAGGCCTAGGCCTACCTGCGCTGCCTCACCGTGGTTAGGCTTACCTCGTTAGGGTTAGCTGTGCCGTGGCGTGGTCGGAGCTGCACAAACTTATAAGGAGGAAAAAGTCACCCACCGTAGAAAGGCCGGTGTTGGTCAAGTCCTCGCAACGTACCGCGTCGTTTAACACATAATGTACTCGGTTTCGACGAAAGAAACCAACCAAAACATTGAAGAAAGCAGGAGCCGAAATCAGCGCGTCCACACTAGTCGGCGCCCCCTGGCGGTCCTCGAGATAGTCCTAGTTTTTTCTTTACACATTTATAAGCGTCAAACACACTAGGCGTTGAGACGCGCCTTTACAGGAGGCACGACAGGCCGAAATGATGGCCAGGGAGAGAACTCAGCGCACGCCGTGCACGCATTTCCAATTAGGCATCTTTCACAGGATGCCTGACAAGGCGCCGCGGAAGAACTCTTGGGAGGCTTCTTGCTCGCTCAAAGAACACACGATTTATTGACATATTTATGCTCCACTCATCATAACACGACCCTCAACTCGATTTTCGCGTATTGGGTTACTTGACCACATTTAACTCGCCCGTGACGACGGAGAGTTGCCCCAATGAAATAAGCACGAAGAGTCTGCGTAGGGGAAGTTCGCACCTCAATTGTTGCCTAAAGCAATATTGACCTTGTTTCCACAGTAATAAACGTGGTGCCTAGCTTGCCGGAACGTGAGTGGGAGCTACTGTGTCGAAGCAAGGTATTTTCTACTGGAAGTTAATGCTGATTTCGTGTGAAACGTCGAGGAGACCTCCCTCGACAGTCCGGAATGTCTGACACGTGCATTGCAGACTACCGAAGCAGCTTCATCGGGTACGTGTTATTGCGACTCCAAGAAAAGCGAACAGCGGAAAGCGTTGCTTTCGACTCAGTTGAACTGCGGCGTGCCTTGGCTGTGACAAGGCAGAATTTGTGCTGTAAGCCGGCGTCAACGTAGCGCTAGAATCTGGTTCCAACTCATGCTCATGCACCGCATGTGTATCAATTGCGAGTCCTGCCGGGCACTCGGAATACACACGCGCTGCAAAAGTGCCAGCCAGAACAATATATTAAAATGCTACGGTGACGCCGGCCAAAAGCACATGTAGATTAGCCTAGGGACAGTCAAGGCATGTCGCAGTTCGACTGAGTCGAAGGTCATGCTTTCCACGTCGTTCACGCATCGCGATGGTAGGCCGCTGCAGTTGTAGTGAACATGCGCGGTGCGTGCATCCACGCGTGAGTCGTAATAAGTATATCCTATTATTTACATGCTGCTTGCGAAAGAGTTCGGTAATAGTTTAGTGCCTCGTACTACAGGCATACTGCATGGAAATCGCTGCTGTAAAGTGAAACAGCTGGAGTCACGTTTGGATAAACACAATAGGTTTACTTACTCGTGCACTTCACAGGGCTCGTAGTTTTTCCTGCTGATTGCGATTATATCCCAAGGCAGCGGAGCTCGGCGTTTTTCGTTGTGGACGGAAATCTGTGCAATCGCAGAACACCGCACCGGCACGATTCCCACGATGCGCTGTGAACTTCCCAGGCATTGCTCAGCAAATCTCCTCCTAGATATTACCACTGACTACTAGGAGGAGCACCGGCGCTATCCAGACTAGGGAGCCTACATGAACGGCCGTTTTTAGGGTGGAGACATCTTAATAAGTGCCTTCAAGAAACTCAGCCAAAACCAGCGGGCAACGGGGCACGCTGTTGCCAGCTTCCACCAAATTCAACATAGTTTTCTGTGCGCCGCCATTTTGGAGCAAGCCGTCCTTGTAACAACACACAACACCTGGGCTTTTGACAGCGGCGGTTCTCAGGGGCGTGTAAGCGACCCAGTTCTCAAAGTGAGCGCACGAAGAAATTCGCAGCCCACACACAAACACTAGCGACATAATACTGAGGTTACGCTGACACGAACGCAAGCGTGGCAACAGCTCAGACTAGCGAGCGCGTCTCCGTACAAACGCGCGGACGCGTCCCGTTTGTGGGCTTCCTACTCGCAATGCGTGGACGCAGCAACGACAACTTCGGTTATCTACTCATTCGCGAACACCGCGAAACACATATACGTGTGCCGCAGGAAAAAAGAGTGAACTAAATACGCAGTACTCACAGAGCAAATACGAGACGCACTGGTGGGCTCCCAGCCGTCTCGCTTCACTTGAGCCAGCCATAGTTGTCGTCGGCCAGGGCTCGCTGAGAAGCGGAACATTCGCACCCCCTTTCTGTTGTGGTTAGTGCAGAGCGGTACGCAGCATCCAGGCATTCTAAGGCTTTACCGGCAGCGTTTAACACGCTACCGCAACGTTCGACGCCGTATTATTGAGAACTAAACACAACCGGGCGTAGACGCAGTGCGGGCCCCAAGATGGGGCGACAGCGCGGCGTTGCTGTCTGGCAACTTTGTGTTTTGGCGGGCGGCGGCATGTAGTGGGTCAAAGGCTGACATCACCCTTAACACGGCCGTTCATGTAGGCTCCCTAATCCAGACCCTTGTAAAGGAATGCATCGCGCTGACGAGCGCCTCCTCATAGAGAAATAAAGGTTAAGAGTGGACACTCCCGTAGACCCCAGCGGCCCAATCGACCCTAGCACACCTAGTGGTTGGTGAGAGCAAGTGGCGTGCGCTTCTTGTTTCGGTTTCACTGGCGCAAATTTTGAATTACTTTGCATAGCCGACGTTTGGCTATGGCGAAAGTTCATGATTTCAGACCACTATTCATCGCCCAAATGGATATTTTTTGTAGGTCGTTTTGATTTAGCGATTCCCTGTTTTGTTTTGTTCAGTGGTTCGTGCGAATCGGTCGTGACGTAATTTTTATTTCGATTAAGTTATAATAAAAAGAGATACAGGTAATGATAATTCACTACGGTTTTATTCATCGCGCTTGTGTTTTTCTTTTTGAAACAAGTGATCAATGTATATATCAGTCAAAGAGACAGAGTATCCGCAATGTTTTATTCAAAGGCAAGGTAGAGTCTGAGAATATAAAAAGCACAATTTGACAAAGATAGACAACAAATGCATCTCGCCTTACAAAGAAATTGCAGGGCGCGGGTTCGAATCCCGGCTGCGGCGGCTGCATTTCCGATGGAGGCGGAAATGTTGTAGGCCCGTGTGCTCAGATTTGGGTGCACGTTAAAGAACCCCAGGTGGTCTAAATTTCCGGAGCCCTCCACTACGGCGTCTCTCATAATCATATAGTGGTTTTGGGACGTTAAACCCCACATATCAATCAATCAATCTTACAAAGAAATTGTAACAAATACTGTAACAAATACAGAGAGAACACAGACAACGCACACATCGCTAGAGTTGGCAGAAGCCGAGAAGCTGGTGAAGTATGACACACCAGGCCAGTGGGTAAGTAAGGATGTATGGCAAAAACACAGCGCACAATGCTGATAAAGAAGGAAGAAGTGACATATACACAGCAATGAAGTCGTGAATCACGCCTGGGGTAACCGAAATAATGCATAGAAAAAAAGAGCACACATAAACCACACGACACAATATAGCAGAAAGGCAAATGTGCGGTGTGCTAGCTGTGCTTAAGAACAGCTAGCCCATAATGAAAAAAAGCAGACTTGATGCCTGCTTGTCCTCAGAAAGGTAGGGCTTTGCAGCTTGCTCACTACGTGAAAGACAAACTTTATGCTACAACACTGCCAAGTCTTGTGGCTCTTCTTATGCGTCGCTTTCATCAAAAACTTAAGATCCCAAGTGATTTGTGTCTGGGTGCTGCTGTGACGCTTGCGAGCTAAAATAGATTGTAGTCATCACTTATCCAGAATTGTGGACCTTAATTGGTGCTACGAGAGCGGTATTACAGGGCTAATAAATAGCAGAAGGAAACCACTTTGGCTCATTATTTTTCACAAAGGCTCTACATCGTACGTTATCACTCAAAAGCTATATAAAAATAAAATGGCGGCGTCCGCAGCCACATCAAACGCTACAAGTTTGAGTATTCTTTTGAAAATTTTGATGGGCGAGATGAGGAGGTTGATGAGAAGCTAAAATACGAAAAGCGTGATAACGTGAACCGTGCCCACTTCATACTGTGTTCCTTACCCGCTCGAACACATTTCAACAAGCGGTTTTGTTATCGATATATTACTTGAGCTGGAGAGATAAAGCATACACAGTGACCAAGCGAGCCACAGTAAAGTGTACAGTTCGCCCGCATTTGCTACAAAAATACAGACAGGATACCCAACATTTTTCTTAAGGTTATGCAAATCACTTCGAGCGAATACACAGTGTCCCTACTCCTCATAGCGGGTAACCTAAACAATGTATGCAACAAAGGAGTGGCTAGTCCAGTTGAGCTGAATATAAGCATATAAGACCATAATGAAGTCTGCTGTAACGAAGTAATAACATAACAAAGCTATTGCAGGATTCGGCTCAACTCGAATACTTTAGTGTAAACCCGCCGCTAATTGCTAACCTTTGAACTTGTCAAGCTGTATGCCCGAGATTGAAGACTGGAACCTAACCCTATCTAAGTTTCGGTTCACAAAACGCACATGCCAACATAAACGAACCCGGCAAAACATTTTCAGAAACTTCGCGCGACACCCAGCAGAGCAGAAATAAAATCGCCAACACTTGACAGATGGTGATACAAAACATCGCACACTTTCAGGTGATGTGCAGTGGCCTCAATTATGGCAAGAAAGTGAGATTAAAGTTGTTGTACGTATGCAAAAGCTGCTTCTGATGGCACAGTGAGATTCCCAAAGTGTTTGCTGGGGACGTGGTATGCTTTGAGCATTGTGAAATACTGGTGGGTACCCTTAAGCGTCTCACTGTCGTCTTTCAGTAACTGTGGGCAACTGCAACCGTCACATGCATTCCGAAGGAAGTGTTTGATGGGAAAACCAGCTACATAATATGCAGCGGAGTCATCGATAATATGGGAGTGAACGTTTGTCGCAAGTTCAGAGAGATCGTCTAGAGCGGGAAAGTCGTCAGGCTGTGGCTGTGCACACTCCTCATTATCCACAAGAATCGCACTGGTGAGGGAGAATGGCGAGAGCTGCTCCTGGAGGAGGTCACATTCATGATCCTCGACATTTCCGTATTCTGACAGCTTGAAGAGTTTTCTTATGCAGATGTGCTTCAGGCCACAAATAAATTGTGCTACATTGGGGTTGGTGTTGCAACCCTGTTTTTGCCTAATGTGGCCAAATATGTTCTCCAGAGGATCCTGTTGAAGCCTGCGTGTTAACAGGTATTCAAAATTGTAATTTTTGGAGAGGTCGTCCCATAGTTGACAAATTGCCTGAATTGTAATTTGCCAACCTACGATGGTTTGTGGTTGACGTCTGCCAACAAATTGCCATGATGCAATCCAAGGAAGCTGGCCTCGGAGGAAGTCAATCAGCTCTGAATCATTTTTCATGATTGCATGCCGCAGCTTTTGCGAAGTTCTTTTTTTACTCGAGCTGTTCAAGGCATCGAAAATCCTGTCCATACGATCACAAAATTGAGCTGTAGTGATGGCCGAGGCAGGCAGCACCTTCGCATACACCAATGCCATGATGGCAATCGAAACTGATGCACGGAGGACCTGAGTTGCTCTGCTGACCTTCATATTAGAAAAAGGTTTCTGATGAACGTGCCGTTCAGTCAACTTTGGAGCCAATCGCAACCGCAACTCATGTGAGGATTGGTAAAGGCTTACAATGTGCGACCAGTTAACGATGTCATCCCCAATGTATAACTTGTGTGCTTGGACATTATTGCGCGTTGTTTTAATTTAATGCGGAACATCAAAAATGTAATATACCCGCTCACCATTAACTTCAAAAAAAGGCTTTGCTACAGTCACTCTTAGTTGGTTAGCGAGACTTACATTTGAACTGCCCCGGTCACAAATGACTGCTTTCACAGCAATATCAATGCTCCTAAGCTCCAAAATGAGTGACACCAGCAAGTTATGCATAACAGATGATGGTGTTGATGTGTGCCCTATAATAAAAGCAACCGTTTGAACCCACTTTCTCGAAACGCCAACAAGAAGAAAAACCAGTGGTCGATCAGCGATGGTTGAAGTGCGATGAGTGCTATCATCTGTAAAACCCTGGACAACGTCTCTTGCAGCATCATAGTACAAATTCTTTTTGAGTGCTATTTCGTCGAAAACTAAAGCGCACACTCGGTCCCGTTCATTCCAAGCTTGAGTATTTGTTGCAATGGAAGAAAGGATTCCTGGAATTATGCCTGGAGTCATCTTTACATTAGCTAGCCACCTCCTTATTGAACGCCGGGAGGGCAAAGAAAAATATGGAGCCAGAAATCGGTATGCTCGCGGACCTCGGAAGTTTAAGTGAAGAGCGAATTTCTTGAACCACACGGAAAACCGCTTGCCCTTGCGTTTGGGCCTCAAGCAAACATGTGCAGAAAGAAGTTTAAAAACCTCCTCGGTGACGTGCGGTCGGATAACTTCAAGGGCCTTTGAAGTCGATGACGGTGCTTGGTGAGGCTGTCTCCGCAGTCTTTTGATAGTTTTCCGCTGTGCTGCTACTTTGGCTTGCAGATGTTTAATGGTTTGCTTGTACTTCATTGATGGAGACATTGTCGCTGGCACACAGTAACGCACTGCAATAAACAAACAAATGGATGTAAAAGCGAAGGACAACTAATCCCATACGAGCACTTTCCTCGCTCTTTCAGACCCAAGGTGCACAACTTTCTGTGGTGCAAAGTTTTCGATTCCACTACCTAAAAAGAAACCATTCACAATGTTGACAATGCACAAAAAAATAAAAATCACTGAGAGCCCACCATTACATTTTGTAAGTGAACACGTAGTGTCCTTTTGAGGATAGTTTCCTCAGAATGTCCTAAACATAAAATAGCACATAAAAAACAGCTGCAATAAAAGCATAGTCACCATTTTCTCTAGGGCACTCAGGCGTGGAGCTGTTGGCGGAGACGTCTTCTGGAGGGTTTTGTGAAGCTTGTTCGGTGCCTCGGACAGTGCTGTCCGGAGCAATCTTGCGAGTGGCCTGCGGAAGTCTCTATATCAATCCACTCTGGTGTTGAAGTGAACATACAACTTACCGGTCACACAAGTTCCTTTTGTGACAGCTGAATGACTGGTTAAAGTTTTCTCCGGCAAGACGAAGTCAGCGGAAATTCTTTCACAGCTACAAGGGAGCTGCCACCTGCAGAGGTTTGGTCAACAGTCAATTTCGGTAAAAAAAAAAAAAGAAATCGCGACACTGAACGCACCCTGTTCATCGGGGCACCTCAATGTGTGGGAGCCGCTTTTTGAAGCCTCTACCGCAGGTCCTGAAGAAATGAAATTACGACAATGTATCAGTAAGAGGCTTAAAATAACGCAAACTGAAGCTCATCCGCACCTTGCAGTGCAGCTTCTGCAGCCATGTCACAGTCACTACTTGAAGCGACGCTCAGAGAACCTGCATATATGTGCAGTTGGTACAAGTTACAAAGCTTGTAGCATGGGGAAACTTAAACAGCTCTTTCAAACGCATAAATTGGTCGAACGTGGAAGAAAAGAGAAGGCACCAACTAGGAAACAAGTAATTTGTGATTTTTGGAATTATCAACAGTGGCAGTTTTCACTGATGAAAGGTATACGTACATGTGCACTCAGGCTTGAAGATAACGTGAAATAGCCCTTTAAAGTCTTTTAAAACAAGTTGCGCAGGTCAAGAGCATCAAAAAACGACAGAAATGTAAAGCTGCTGTTAGGAAGGTAATAGCCCACAATTCACTAAATTTAAGACTTTACAAGTGTTACTTCTATAGTGAGGCTTCTCCATCGGCTACAAAGATCTTCACGGTTAACTGTCGCCACTGATTCAATACAAGTGGCTGCTATTGCACATATTTACGTTTCAGTCAATCACTTACATGGTGCAGCTGGTTGCACACTGGGAACAGCCATTCTTGTAAGCCTTGTGTGCCCAGGGTCCATGAAACTTTGAGCAGTAAAATGGTCGCTACAAACCCTGTACGTTGCGTACAATAGGCTGGCCAGCTTACTAAGGAGATCATCACGTCCAGCATACTGCATCCATGCTTTCATCCTGCATTGGCAATGAACTATCAGCTGAAAGGGGAAGTGCTTGAATAGTAATTTTTATTGTTACCCTCACTGAGCAAGTACGAACAGTAAGCCTAAAGACATGCAAACCATACAAAAGCTTTAACACACCTGCCGTCCCGTGGTATGCGGAAGAAACTTGTCCCAGGCTTCTTGTGGGTTCTGCCATTGTTGAAGCACCACGATACACAGCAGTAGCTGCCGTAGCTTGGACCGCCGGACGGCATGGCGTCAGCGCGGTCTGAAAATGTTAGTAAGTGGATGCTTCGCTGTCAGATTACGAAAAAGATATGTGCACGTCATAAGTGTACCAACAAACCCCTTTGAATGATTAGCTAATCGATGCACAATACAAAACTAGTGATACATCTCTGACCCATAAAACTCTGACTTGCAAAGATATACGTCAAGACCACGTACAAAGATCTTCAGAAGTTTCCAGGCCGCTGTCCCTTGTAATGCAATGGTATCACAGCCTGGGAACTTTAGAACACCTTCGTACGTACGCAGTATCAGCAGTACCTTCGGAAGAAAAATCGAAGTTGAAATTTATGCGGTAAAATTATATTGGAAACGTCAAAAAAAATTGTGAGCAGCTTGCACTAGTGGCACAAGGCTAGCGAAAAAACGAAGATGATGGCCACTTGGCTAGTCCAGATTTGCCTCCGGCACACCAAGAATTATTCGTGTTCCGAGCCTTCGGGAAACGCGTCGTGAAGCATGCGAGGCCCAGCGAACTATTCTCAATATTTTGCACCGAGCCACCGAGCCTATGACCTAGCTGCCCAGCTACTGCTCAGCGCACAGACGCTCGCGTCCGTGGCAGAAGCAGCACGCGTCGCCTCGGCTTGACGCCGTGCCGCCTTTGCTATACTGCATACGTTGCACAATGTTCCCGTCTAGCCGCCGCATAGAGCCACAAACTTTCTTTTAGCGAACCTCCCAGTCCTTACAAGCTTCAGAAAAAGGTTACAACTGCGTGAATGAGACGCCACGTAAGAAACAAACTCGCACACTCGAAGCGCAACGTGTGTGTGTGTATCTTTCTATGTTTGTTGCATGGTGTCTTATTCGCGCAAGTGTAACCGTTTTCTGAAAAAATGACCCAACAAGACCAACAACATGTCATTCAACAAGCTTCGCTTGAAAACGTGCCTCACCTGTTATCTCACGCACGAAAACGCCGACGCAGCCGACGTTGACGAAAGCGACGAAAGCTTCTCGCTGTCAGTCATGCATGGGCTTGTCGCTGGGTAGATGGTGTTTATGACAGTACGGCTGAAGAAAAATAATCGCGTAAGGTGTGTTGAATAAATTGTTTTTATGTATAAAGAACATACCAAATTTGGGCCTATAATTATTATTTTGTAAAAACAATTCTGTTGCATTGATTATAACTGTTTTTTTTGCGCTTGCGCCCTCTGACGTTTGGTGAGAGCACTAGTTCGTTACGTAGTCGTGACGCACTTCCTGAGGCCAGGTTTCGCGGAGTGTCCGCTCTTGTCTTCTTCTTTCTCTATGGCCTCCTTTTAAAACTGTTTACCAATACCGTACTGTGCCCGGCGGTGCTAAAACATTTCAATTCATGCTTTGATGGCACGTGCCAGTTCTGTGGTGAGGTGGCTGACACCTTCCACATCGTCTGGGTGTGCCAGTCTAATCCATATATTCCCCCCAAACCCAACCCCACGAGAGAGGACTGGGAGGCGGCCCTGCTCGGCTGTCAAGACCTGAAGGCCCAAAAGGCCCTGATTCAACGGGCGATGCGGCGTTGCTTGCCAATGGAGCTCCGGAATAGGGGTTTTACCTAGTGCTGTGAGGGTAGGAGGCCAATAAGGCCTCAGCCCAATCACCTCTATGTAACCATTTAATGGTTATTAAATGTGTCACCGCCACCACCATCTTGCGCCGGTTGTTGTCGCATCACATGACAGCGCAGTGGTACCCAGATGACATTTTATAAGCGGGCGCAGCGTGAACAGGTGCTTTTTGGCGTTTTAAACTCCCAGAACCACTGCTTGCCATCCTAGCGAGGCGCGCCTTGGCTGTTGCAAACAAATTATGGCGTCTCTGGAAGTGAGCGTATACCGCCGAAGGCACCTGGGTGCGAGATAGGCGTGCTCTCGTATATAGCAGGCGAGAGCTTCTACGGGCTACGCCCTCAACTAAAAAAAAAAGAGACGGTGCCAGGAGCGTACCTGGAGCGGCCGTGTTTTCTTAAACCAGCGTTTTGTAGGGTTAAGTGCGATCAGATCTAAATGAGTTGACTGCCAGGCTCACTTCGTATATCAGCGCCGTCACTACGAACGAGCCTTGTTGTGGTCATCTGACCGCGCTTCAGGAGACTTGTTACTTAGCAAACGCACGTGTTTACAATTACCATTGCTCCTAAATATGCTAGCTTTCCTTCGTAAAACATTATAATAACTTGCTATCGGATTCATTGCTTCTCCCTTTTGGCGAAACTGTGACTTTTTAAGAATATTGATAATATTGAAGTTGGTGTTTAATGCACTCCGGCTTGAAGCGGAGCAGTGCATTTTACAATGTGCCGAGCGCTTTTTTTTTGTGCAGGTTACTTTTTCTTCCGCTAAACGAGCTAGTCGGTACACGTTAGAATACCCCCCCCCCCCCCAAAAAAAAGGAGAAAAGAGTATGTTGCACCCGAAAGGAAGAACTCTTGGCCCATTCCATTTAGAACACCACAACTGGAATTTAATAAATAAGGGGCGCGTTGCTTCAGGTTTCATTCACACATGACAGCAAAAAAGTACGCTTTCTTGACGTGGTACAGATAACAGCAGAGTTTTTTTCGAAGCTGCTTTTTATTTTAACAGACTGGAAGACATTAATTATTGTAGCACCAAGGAAAATGCAAACATGTTTCTACTGCAGAAAAACGTCTTAACACTCGAGTGAGTGGGTGATTTTGCAAGTTAAAAAAAATGCAACATCACTGTACAGCAAAGTTGTAGCAGTACACTACTACTACTACTACTACTGATGTTCCTAATTTAATAGTAATAATAATATTATAATAATAATGACCGTGAAATACAAAGTGTGCATATTTATGCAATACAATGATAATATTCAAAAATAAAATCTTGATAAGTCAAAAGAATAATATGTTAGGGCTAGTGCACAAAACATAACAGAAGAAAGAGCAGACCAAACGACAGAGCTAAGGTCATCTTTTAAAACTGTATCTAAATAAAATTGTGTCATGGTTCTAAATACACTTGAAGCAACAGTAACGTAGCACAGTAAATTGATTAACTCTTAAATGCGAAGCATTCCTTAGCGAACTTAGGCGACTTTGAGCTTGTATATCTATCTATCTACCTATCTATCTATAATCTATCTATCTATCTAGCCGCTTGGGCCTTTTAGCTCTCCTGGCCGTTTCTATAATGGTATTGATACCAAACTTGGTATGCCATACATGACTGTATGACGAGCATAACTGACAAGTCGTAACATAAAAATCATGACTTGAATGTCATAATTTACATTTATAGTCTTGCTGCTCTTACGGTGGCTTCGTTCACATGACATGTTGCAAAACTGGTATGGTATGACATGACTGCATGGCGTACACAGCTGGCAGACCCTAACATGAAAATAATGATATGCGTGTCACTCAATAACATGACTACATGACGTGCTCATGATGCACTCGCGGCCGTTTCACTAGCTTAACGTATAACAAGTTTGGTATTACTGGACATGAATGGATGACGAATGCCGGTGACGGTATTACCGGTGCAAACATGATAATCATGAGATGCGTGTCACGTAACAGCATGACTACACGCTGTGCTCATGATGCGCTCACGGCCGTTTCGCTAGCTTCACATGTGCCAAATTCGGTATTACTTGACGCGAACAGACGGCATAGGTAAGTCACACGTCCAAACATGACATTCATGGCATACGTGTCATGTAACAACATCACGACATGCCACACCCATGATGCACTCGCGGCCGCTTCATATATGCCAAATTTGGCTTTGCGTCACGTGAATTGATCACGAAGTTATGTGACTGGCGTAAACATGATAATCATTAGATGCGTTTCACGTAAGAACAAAGACTGCATGCCACATTCAAGACGTCAATACACTTCAACGTGACCTGGCGCACCGGCGTTCATTTCATCGCGTCACGGCGGCGATGCCACGCCAGATGCCGATCTGCCTGCCATATATGCCCAGCGTGCGCGAGCGTCAACGTTACGTCGGAGCACATTGGGCCCTTCATGATGCGCTCGTGGCCGTTTCGCTTGCTCCACATATGCAAAGTTCAGTATTACGTGACGTCAAAGGATGACGAAGATATATGACTGCTGAAAGCATGATAATCATTGATTGATTGATTGATATGTAGGGTTTAACGTCCCAAAACCATCATGTGATTATGAGAGACGCCGTAGTGGAGGACTCCGAAAATTTAGACCACCTGGGGTGACGTATCAACCTTCCTCATTTGTGCTTCGCATATCATCGACTCCCACTGTACGTGGGATCTGCCAATTGTTTTCCCAAAATTCTGATGTATTTAATTTGGCCATCATAATTTTATTCACACAGAAAAAAATGATGGTAAAAGCAATATTTTCACTTTTCTTGTCGGAATCTCCATGCGTGGCGTTACAGATTTCCAAGTATTTCTCGTGTTCTGGTTACATTGCGTACTCAATGAAATTTAAGCTTCGTGTGTTGTCCGGCACCCTTAGAAATCAATATACTTGTTGTTTTTGTTGTCCTTAGCCGGCACACTCTGATGCCGTCGCTTTGTTTGATTGCGTGGAGCCGGAGTTCTCAGTGTGAAACATGCAGGCAGGTTGGGCAAGATCGTCGGGAATGCATCAGGAGCAAGCATCGGCGCTGCCCTGGGAACTTGGACTTCAACATCGTTGATAATATGGACGTAGCCTTTCATAATAAATCAGGGTTTGAAATGTAACTCACACACAGCACAATCCGCGTCAAGCGGCCTGTCAAGCCGATGGATGGATGAATGGCAAAACTATTTCGTCATAAAGCAGCTGCGGACGATTCCGTGTTAGATGGCCTCAGCCCAACGTTGAAGGCAACCTGTGAGGCCCACTCCATGACCCTTGTCTGGTCGACTGGCTCTCAGCTGGTCAACACGGCGGATCCGCTCCCAAAGAAGTCGTCGATCTTCGTCCTTAAGAGCTGTGATGCCGTGATTCGATGGCATTGCTTCGAGCCTCAAAGGAGGAGCACGAAGGAAGAAATCTGACAGGCATACGATATTGAAATGGGAAACACGTTTATCGCATCTCCGGGGGAATCGCGCTTGCACGTGTGACGCACACAGCGTTACCACATCGAGGAACCCTAACGCTACATAAAGCTACCCATCATGTAGCGTAGTATCACGCCTTTGAACTATATTGCAGACCGATGGCTCCCGTTGATAAGCGTGCGTTTGCATTGGCATTGAAAGAAATGAAGGATGCGTTGATATCACTTTCTCCTCGATAGATCATTCTGGGATGAGGCGCTGGCTTGGTCGACGTTCGCGCGGTAAGCTTCATATCACACGACTGTACTTTGAATGATTGCTATGCGAATCTGTGCTTTCAGCTGGTGTCCTCGTAGAAATATCTTGCTCTGGCTGGTACTTTTGCACCACGTGTGTGTTCCGAGTGCAGGCATTACTGGCAAATGATTATCACATGCGAGACATGACTGATAAGTGATTATCACACGTGGGGCATGAGTTCCATCAGGAACGGGATTCTAGCGCTAAGAGTGAGGCCAGCTCAGAGCACAGGTTATTTTTCTTGTATCAGCCAAGGCATGCCGCAGTTCGTCCGAGTCAAAAGCAAAGCTTCCCAATGTTCCGTTTCTTTCTATCGCGATAATATGTACAGTACTCACGCATTGAAATAGGACACTCGGAACCTGTATCCGCCCGTACAAATAGCGCAGCTCGTGGATGCGCGGGGAATCAAGGTGTTCTATTGTGACACAGAGCGAGGGGGAGAACACCAACAGCGCAGGAATACTCCTTCCGGTCACTAAAGAGTCGGGATTTATTTAACAAAGCACACACTGCCAGCGGGGAACTGCTAAGCCGGTGACTGCTACTTTTTTTATTTGTCGTGACAGAAAGCACGAAATTAACTTGCTATCCATTTGGGCAGAAGTTTATGTTTATCATGCCCGCAAAATCTGAGTCGATTTGAGCATGCATGCCGCATCACCGAAATGCGCAGAACGAGAGCGTCGGCTGTTCGCGCCGCCATATAAGTAGTGTATACCGATGATAAGGCCACCACCAGCGAGCCATTTATGTCAGCATGTTAAAGCGTGCTAGCTTAGCAGCGCCATGCTGGCAGTGTGCACATGGTGAACTACAGGCTGGCTCATTGGCGACCGGAAGCAGCAATCCTGCTTTGCAGTTGTTCTAGCCCTCACTCTATACCACAACGCAACACCTAAGTTCCCCCAGCAACCACGAGCTGCGCTCTCTGCTGGCGGACACGCGTTCAGATTGCCCTATTTCAATTCGTGAGTACTGTACCTGATGAAGTTGCTTCCGCAGTCTGCGCGTGCTGTAGACATTCTGGACTGTGAGGATTCAACGTTCCACACGAAAACAACACAAAATATATGAAAGAAAAGCGCAAGACATCTTTACAGCAGGTTTCGCGGACTTGGAGCGGGAAGTTTCTCGTTCGATTTACGGAGCGTCTGCTCGAGTGGCAGTTCAGGGTGTTGCTTTGCCAGGCTTGCGACAGATGGCGCGATGTACATTCTAAATATGGCATCACGCACTGAGCGAAGCGCCGGTGACGCCTTGTCGCCACGGGTCAGAAGCGTTGGCATAGAGAAAGGAAAAGACAAAAGAGGACATTCCGCGAAACCTGGCCTCAGGAAGTGCGTCACGACTACGTAACGAACTAGTGCTCTCACCAAACGTCAGAGGACGCAAGCGCAAAAAAAACAGTTATAATTAATGCAACAGGATTGTTTTTACAAAATAATAATTATACGCCCAAATCTGGTATGTTTTTTATACACAAAAATAATTTAATCAACACACCTTACGCGAATATTTTTCTTCAGCCGTACTGTCATAAACACCATCCACCCAGCGACAAGCCCATGCATGACTGACAGCGGAAAGCTTTCGTCGCTTTCGTCAGCGTCGGCTGCGTCGGCGTTTTCGTGCGTGAGATAACACGTGAGGCACGTTTTCAAGCGAAGCTTGTTGAATGACATGTTGCTGGGCTTGTTGGGTCATTTTTTCAGAAAACGGTTACACCTGCGCGAATTAGACACCATGCAACAATCATAGAAAGATGCACACACACACACACACACGTTGCGCTTCGTGTGTGCTAGTTTGTTTCTTACGTGGCGTCTCATTCACGCAGTTGTAACCTTTTTCTAAAGCTTGCAAGGACGGGGAGGTTCGCTAAAAAGAAAGTTTGCGGCTCTATGCGGCGGCTAGACGGGAACATTGTGCAACGTATGCAGTATAGCAAAGGCGGCACGGCGTCAAGCCGAGGCGACGCGTGCTGCGTCTGCCACGGACGCAAGCGCCTGTGCGCTGAGCATAGCTGGGCAGGTAAGTCGTAGGCTCGTTTGGTTTGGTTTGGAAAAACTTTATTGACAAGTCCGAAGGCGTGCGCCCTAGCACACGGCGGGCCGCTCCCACGATGGGACAGTAAGGCCGAGCCCTAGCGCCGCATCGTGGGCCCTCTGGACAGCCCAAAGTTGCGATGTTATGTCTGGACTCCGGAGAGCGGAGTCCCACTTTCTGGACGATGCTGTATCGGTGCCACGTACCGAAGGGCACTCCCAGAGCATGTGGTGTAAGGTGGCTAAACCGCCACATTTTGTACACGAGTTGGTTAAATAAACATCAGGATAAAGCTTGTGAAGAAAGGCAGGGTTAGGGTACGTTTCTGTTTGAAGTAATCGCAATGTAAGCGCCTGCGCTCTATTTAGCTTCGCATGTGGTGGTGGAAAGATTCTCCTATCCATAGCGAAATGTTGGGTTATTTCATTATATGTAGTTGGCGGATCCCTGTTTACGAAATCTCCAGTTCGACCCAAAGGTCCTCCATGGCCGCGGACAGCTAACCCTCGCGCCCTGGAGTGGGCCAACTCATTGAGATTTATGATCCCTCCGTCCATGTTTCCCATATGAGCTGGGAACCATGTAATGGTATGGGTTGTAAGCAACTTATCACCGAGTATGTTTTTGGCCTCTTTGCACACAGCTCCAACACTGAAGGCACGAATGGCAGCTCTAGAATCGCTAAATATGTGTTCATTACGCTGATCTAAAAGAGCCAAGGCGATGGCAACCTGCTCAGCTGCATTGGCAGTTCTGGCGCATACCGACGCCGCATTAATTGTAATTCCTTTGTGGTTGATTGCCACTACCGTGAATCGGTCTCTCTGGCCATCATATTGCGCCGCGTCTACGAAACAGGCACCCCCGTCAAGATCCGCAACTTGGCGAAGAAGGGCCCGAGCGCGCGCTCTCCTCCTTCCAACATTACGTTGTGGATGCATGTTCCGCGGGGCAGGCGAGACAATGATGTTTTCCTTCTGATCCCTCGTCAACCCTTGGTACAGAGCCTCAATCTGAGCTGGTGGAATACCCATTTCTGCGAGAATCATCCTCCCCCGCTTTTGAGCCAGACAGCCTAATTACCTGTGTTCTTTCTTGTGCTTCCGCAATTTCCTCCAATGTATTATGAATTCCCAACTGCAGGAGACGATTGGTGTGGGTGTAGTTGGGGAGCCCAAGGGCATTCTTTACAGCTCTCCTGATCATTGCATTAAGCTTGTCCCTTTCCATTCTCTTCCAGACATGCATTGCCGCCACATATGCAAAATGACACAGCAGAAAAGCATGTATAAGCCTGACCAAGTTGTCCTCTGATAGTCCTGTCCTTCGGTTAGCCACCCGTCTTATGAGCCTAATAACACTGTCTGTCTTTTTTTCCAACCTTTTAATCGTGATGGTGTTGGTGCCCGTTGCTTCTAGCGTCATACCTAAGATCCGAATGGAAGCGACTTTGGGGATTGATCGTCCACTTTTGGTACGTAAGTGGATGTCATTCTCTAGGGGCGGCACCCAGCCTCGCGGTCGACGGCCCCTCCTGACCGGTTTATAGAGGAGAAGCTCAGACTTTTCCGGAGAGCAAGAAAGGCCTGTGTCTTCCAGAAAACTCTCGGTAGTGTCGATGGCCTCTTGCAGGGCCGCCTCTACAGTGCCATCACTTCCTCCTCTACACCAAATGGTGATATCATCGGCATAAATTGTATGACCAACATCTGAAATTCCAGAAAGCTGCCTCGAGAGACCAGCCATGACGATGTTAAAAAGTAAGGGTGATAGAACAGATCCCTGCGGGGTGCCCCTATTTCCCAGCGCTTGCACATCCGATTCTAGATCTCCAACTTTAAGTATGGCTTTTCGACCACACAGGAAGGATCTGACAAACGCATGAAATGAGGAACCTAGGTTGAGACTTGAGATCGCATCTAAAATAGAATCATGGCGGACATTATCAAACGCTTTTTTTATATCCAAGCCTAGGATCGCCCTGGTGTCTCTGGTATGATTATCTAAAATTTGACACTTAATGAGTTTCATAGCATCCTGCGTACAGAGGCCTGGCCTAAAGCCAATAAGGTAGTGAGGGAAGAGATCATTGTGCTCTATGTAGTCCGCGATTCGGTTCTGGACAACGTGTTCCACCACCTTTCCCACGCATGACGTGAGAGAGATGGGGCGCAGATTGTCCAAACTTGGTGCTTTACCGGGCTTGGGAATGAGGATCACCTTGGCCAACTTCCATTGTTCCGGGATGTCACCTCCCTTCCAAATCCTATTAATCTCATCAGTAAGAAATTCAACAGAGTCATCTTCCAAATTCCGAAGCGCTTTGTTGGTGACCCTATCTGGACCCGGTGCCGATCGGCCATTGAGTTCGTGCAGGGCACGTCGCACATCGCTGATGGTGAAGGGTTCATCCAAATGGGCACAAGGTGTTCCCATATACCCCGGATAGGCTTGCATGGAATCAACTGCTAGCGGTAGATACTTCTCAGCAAGCTGCCCCAATAGCTCCGCGCCCGAGGAGGATTTTTGAGCAAGATGAAGTATTCTAGCAAGGACCCCCCTCTGATTAGATTTAGTGCCCGACTCGTCAAGCAAGTGTTTTAAAAGATTCCATTTACCTCTGGTTCGCATTTGTCCATCGACTGAATTACAAATTTCGTCCCACTGCTGCCTCGACAAGTTTTTGCAATGTTCTTCAATTTGTGTATTTAACTCTGCTATCTTTTTCCGAAGCCTACGATTAAGTCTCTGACCCTTCCATCTGGCCAATAGCGACTGCTTTGCCTCCAGTAAATGCGCAAGCCGACTGTCCATTTTGTCTGTCTGTACCTCTGTCTCAATGGTTCTGGTAACCGCCCTAACGTCCTGCAGCAGCATCTCTGTCCATTGCCCCAGAGAGTCCGGGATTTCCCCTTGTTCCGCTCGAGCGCTGCGTGACTCCCGAAATTTATCCCAATCCACGTAAGTAAACTTTCTTTTAGATTTTGCCTCCATCTGTAATTTAGTAACTGTAATATAATGATCACTTCCTAAATCCGTCAGAAGATTTTCCCAACCTACCGAGCCAGCATTTTTCACGAAAGCTAGGTCCGGGGTGGAGTCCCTGGTGGTGGATGTGCCGCGCCTAGTAGGAAACATCGGGTCCGTAATTAACGAGAGATCCGCATCTCCCGTCTCCTGCCACAAGCTCCTGCCTTTAGCTGAATCATACGGGTAGTTCCACGCCCGGAAAGGCGAGTTAAAATCCCCCGCCACAACCAGAGGAGAGAGCCCAGCCAATCTGGTTGCCTTAGCTATGATCGTCCTAAAACGCTGCCTATGATCACTAGGGCTACTATATATGTTCAGTATAAAAATGCTGGAAAGGTTGGAAGAACTCGGAATGACCTCAACTAAGGAGAGCTCCGTTTTATTAGGTCTTACCCCTAGATCATGTGTCACAAAGGTGAACTTGTTGCTGACTAACGTGGCAATCCCTCTGCCTTCCCCTTTAACTGCATGTGCCTTGTACCCCGGGAGGGTTACACTATCAGACAGCGTCTCCTGCAGTAGGATCACTTGCGGCTTCTCGCTGTGAGAGCGGACAAATTGCTGCAGGGTGCCCCTTTTGCTAAGGATCCCCCTGCAGTTCCATTGCCATATACGAAATTCAGCGTGCGAGGCCATCTTGATCATTGGAGGTGCTCCCTGACCCTGCCGTCAGGTTCTGTACAGAAGCAGCTGTACTATTCGAACTGGGGATACTCATGGGAATGGGCGCCGATAAAGGCGTTCCCTCTGGAAAGAAATCCGGGTGAATCCTAGCTGCTCCCCTGATATTGGGGCTCTGCACCATAAGGCCGGCGTTCTGTAATTGATTCTCCACACATTGAATTCTGGCATGTTGAATATCTATTTTCTGATCCATAACTGTGAGACGTTGATCGACCGCCGAGAAACGCTCATTAAGTTTGTGAATCTCAAGGCAAATTGAATTTAGAGTCTCCTTAATTTCAGATTTAGCTTTAGCCTGCACATTCCCGGCTGAAGTCGCAGCCTTACGCTTGGCTGGGTTACCCGAGGGGCCCGCTTCCACGACCATGGGAACCTCTATGGGTTGAGGAGAGGGAGAACCTACACACGGAGAAGCAGATGCCAGAGTAGCTTGAGATTTACTGACACGTCTAAGCTCAGCCATTTCGGCTCTCAGCGACTCAATAATGCTGCGCATTTCGGCATTCTCCTTCCTAAGCTGATTTAGCTCCGCTAGACCATGCTCTGGCGCAGTGCCCCCCGTTACCTTTTCACCTCCTCCGCTGCGCACCCGGTCAGCCCAGGAGCCACCCTGCATCTCCGGTTGGGGTGGGCTTTGGAAACGGACTGTGCCATGCGGGTCCCTGGACTGGCTCCTCGAGTGCGATGGGCCTCTGGATTGGGACCGACGACGATCTCTGGACCGGGACTTGGCTCGGCCTTTAGACGAAGTTCCCTTTCGCTGGCCTTGGGAGCGACTTCTGGACCGAGATCTGGATCTGGACCGACTGCTTGCCTGTTGCGATGAGTCACGGCTGTCCACCCCAGTTGCAGCAGAACGACTGTTTGAACTGGAGTTGCGGTGTGCAGGCTGGCTCACACCCTCGTCGGCGTTAGCAGGTACCGTTTGCTGACTACGACGCTCTGATTCCGCACGGCGCTCTCTTCGCCGCCTTCGCACAATAAATGGAAGCTGAAACCTTTGCTGGCAACTTTTATCCGTCGTGGCGTGTGGGCCACCACAGAATCCACAGGTCGGGGAACATTGATGGTTCTCATCAGGGTTGTTGATTCCGCACCTCTTGCACACAGCTTCGTCCGGTGTCGGACAGACGTCCGCCCTGTGCCCGAGTCTGCCACAGGCATAGCAGCAGTCATGCTGCCGATGGTAAAGCGAGCATCTGACCAGCGCTGTGCCGAAATAAATGAAGTTGGGAACTTTGTAGCCATCGAAGACAATAACCACCGTCTCAGTGTTCTTAATACGTCTGACTCCCAGAGCCGTGGGGTTTCTTTCAGTAAGGATGCTCCTCTCCAGCTCCGTCTGGCTCTCCGATGCGTCAATCTTACGGATGACCCCCTTGCAGGTCTCATGCGGGGCAGCCTCGTAAGTGTTGATGTCATACTTCTTCATTCCCAATGTAAGGCAGCTCATCCTGAGGTAAGAGTCAGCGTTCGCACGGGACGCCGTGCTAATAACTATGATATTTTGCGTTGCATTCGGGCAGACAATGTCCTGACTGATGAGCGTGGGTACAATTCCAGCCGCCTCTGCGATTGCCCGGCCAAGTCTAGCTGAGCCCGCCTTCTCAACATCCAAGCCACCCCTTGGACGGACGATAATCTTCCAGTGCTCGCTAGGCAGTCGAGGCATTCTCGATGATTTGATAACTTGATTCTTCAAGTGTAGAGCTTTTCTTGTAGCACTGAAATTGCCCCTGGCATTCTCGCCGCACGCCGTGGCACGCTCTGTAGCACTGGCGTTCGTGCGCCTCGAGCTTTTCTTCACCGCGGCGGAACGCCAGCCGTGTTCCTCTCCAAACTCTTCCGGAGGGAGTTCATCACCGTCCATAATAACAGCCGCACCGTCCAGCATATTGGCTCAGCAGGTGGAACGAAGGGCGCGTCCAAGGAAGGGCGCGTCCTGCCCGGCAGACGCCAACTCGGCGTTTGGTAAGCACGCGAGGCGTAGTCGGTGGCGTAAAAGTCCGAAAAATGCTCAAAAATGAACCTACCGGTGAAAGTCCGCTACCGACGTGAACCTTGGCAGCTTATGAGTCGACTCGTAGCAAGATCTTGAGGCACAGCACACGAAAAACCACAAAAATCATTTGCTGAAGCGGGAGCCCAAAGACCCCGGACTGCTCCGTTCTGCGCCACCTGGCGTTTTCTCGTAGGCTCGTTGACTCGGTGCAAAATATTGAGAAGCATTCGCTGGGCCTCGTATGCTTCACGAGGCGTTTCTCGAAGGCTCGGAACACGAATAATTCTTGGTGTGCTGGAGGCAAATCTGGAAGCCAAGTGGCCATCATCTTCGTTTCTTCGCTAGCCTTGTGCCACTAGTGCAAGCTGCCCACAATTTTTTTTGACGTTTACAATATAATTTTACCGCACAAATTTCAACTACAATTTTTCTTCCCAATTTACTGCTGATACTGCGCGCACGAAGATGTTCTAAAGTTCCTAGGCCGCGATACCATTGCATTACAAGGGACAGCGGCCTCGAAACTTCTAAAGATCTTTGTATGTGGTCTTGACGTCTATCTTTGTAAGTGAGAGTTTTATGGGTCAGAGATGTATCACTGGTTTTGTATTGTGCATCGATTAGCTAATCATTCAAAGGGGTTTGCTGGTACACTTATGACGTGCACACATCTTTTTCGTAATTTGACAGCGAAGCATCCACTTACTAACATTTTCAGACCGCGCTGATGCCATGCCGTCCGGCGGTCCAAGCTACGGCAGCTACTGCTGTGTATCGTGGTGCTTCAACAATGGCAGAACCCACAAGAAGCCTGGGACGAGTTTCTTCCACATACCACGGGACGGCAAGTGTGTTAAAGTTTTTGTATGGTTTGCATGTGTTTAGGCTTACTGTTCGTACTTGCTCAGTGAGGATAACAATAAAAAATCACTATTCAAGCACTTCCCCTTTCAGCTGATAGTTCATTGCCAATGCAGGATGAAAGCATGGATGCAGTATGCTGGACGCGATGATCTCCTTAGTAAGCCGGCCAGCCTATTGTACGCAACGTACAGGGTTTGTAGCGACCATTTTACTGCTCAAAGTTTCATGGACCCTGGGCACACAAGGCTTACAAGAATGGCTGTTCCCAGTGTGCAACCAGCTGCACCATGTAAGTGATTGACGGAAACTCAAATATGTGCAATAGCAGCCAGTTGTATTGAACAGTTAACCGCGAAGATCTTTGTAGCCGATGGAGAAACCTCACTATAGAAGTAACACTTGGAAAGTCTTAAATTTTGTGAATTCTGGGCTATTACCTTCCTAACAGCAGCTTTACATTTCTGTCGTTTTTTGATGCTCTTGACCTGCGCAACTTGTTTTGAAAGACTTTAAAGGGCTATTTCAAGTTATCTTCAAGCCTGAGTGCACATGTACGTATACCTTTCACCAGTGAAAGCTGGCACTGTTGATAATTCTAAAAATCACAAATTACTTGTTTCCTAGTTGGTGCCTTCTCTTTTCTTCCACGTTCGACTAATTTATGCGTTTGAAAGAACTATTTAAGTTTCATGCTACAAGCTTTGTAACTTGTGCCAACTGCACATATATGCAGGTTCTCTGAGTGTCGCTTCAAGTAGCGACTGTGACATGGCTGCAGAAGCTGCACTGCAAGGTGCGGATGAGCTTCAGTTGGGTTATTTTAAGCCTCTTACTGACACATTGTCGTAATTTCATTTCTTCAGGACCTGCGGTAGAGGCTTCAAAAAGCGGCTCCTACACATTGAGGTGCCCGATGAGCAGGATGCGTTCAGTGTCGCGATTTCTTTTTTTTTACCCAAATTGACTGTTGACCAAACCTCTGCAGGTGGCAGCTCCCTTGTAGCTGGTGAAAGAATTTCTGCTGACTTCGTCTTGCCGGAGAAGAAAACCTTAACCAGTCGTTCAGCTCTCACAAAAGGAACTTGTGTGGCCGGTAAGTTGTATGTTCACTTCAACAGCAGAGTGGATTGATATAGAGACTTCCGCAGGCCGCTCGCAAGATTGTTCCGAGAGCACTGTCCGAGGCCACTTAACAAGCTTCACAAGACCCTCCAGAAGACGTCTCCGCCAACAGCTCCACGCCTGAGTGCCCTAGAGAAAATGGTGACTATGCTTTTATTGCAGCTGTTTTTAATGTGCTATTTTATGTTTAGGACATTCTGAGGAAATTATCCTCAAAAGGACACTACGTGTGCCTTTACAAAATGTAAGGGTGGGCTCTCAGTGATTTTCATTATTTTTGTGTGTTGTCAACATTGTGAATGGTTTTGTTTTTAGGTAGTGGAATCGAAAACTTTGCACCACAGAAAGTTGTGCACCTTGGGTCTGAAAGAGCGAGGAAAGTGCTCGTATGGGATTAGTTGTTCTTCGCTTTTACATCCATTTTTTGCTTATTGCAGTGCGTTACTGTGTGCCAGCGACAATGTCTCCATCAATGAAGTACAAGCAAACTATTAAACATCTACAGGCCAAAGTAGCAGCACAGCGGAAAACTATAAAAAAACTGTGGAGACAGCCTCACCAAGCACCGTCATTGACTTCAAAGGCCCTTGGAGTTATCCGACCGCACGTCACCTAGGAGGTTTTTAAACTTCTTTCTGCACATGTGCGCTTGAGGCCCAAACGCAAGGGCAAGCGGTTTCCCGTGTGGTTCAAGAAATTCGCTCTTCATTTAAACTTCCGAGGTCCGCGAGCATATCGATTTCTTGCTCCATATTTTTCTTTGCCCTCCCGGCGTTCATTAAGGAGGTGGCTAGCTAATGTAAAGATGACTCCAGGCATAATTCCAGGAATCCTTTCTTCCATTGCAACAAATACTCAAGCTTGGAATGAACGGGACCGAGTGTGCGCTTTAGTTTTCGACGAAATAGCACTCAAAAAGAATTTGTACTATGATGCTGCAAGAGACGTTGTCCAGGGTTTTACAGATGATGGCACTCATCGCACTTCAACCATCGCTGATCGAGCACTGGTGTTTCGAGAAAGTGGGTTCAACCGGTTGCTTTTACTATAGGGCACACATCAACACCATCATCTGTTATGCATAACTTGCTGGTGTCACTCATTTTGGAGCTTAGGAGCATTGATATTGCAGTGAAAGCAGTCATTTGTGACCAGGGCAGTTCAAATGTAAGTCTCGCTAACTAACTAAGAGTGACTGTAGCAAAGCCTTTTTTTGAAGGTAATGGTGAGCGGGTGTATTACATTTTCGATGTTCCACCTTTAATTAAAACAACGCGCAATAATGTCCAAGCACACTAGTTATACATTGGGGATGGCATCGTTAACTGGTCGCACATTGTAAGCCTTTACCAATTCTCAAATGAGTTGCGGTTGCGATTGGCTCCAAAGTTGACTGAACGGCACGTTCATCAGAAACCTTTTTCTAATATGAAGGTCAGCAGAGCAACGCAGGTCCTCAGTGCATCAGTTTCGATTGCTATCACGGCAATGGTGTATGCGAAGGTGCTGCCTGCCTCGGCCATCACTACAGCTCAATTTTGTGATCGTATGGACAGGATTTTCGATGCCTTGAACAGCTCGAATAAAAAAAGAACTTGCAAAAGCTGCGGCATGCAATCATGAAAAATCATTCAGAGCTGATTGACTTCCTCCGAGGCCAGCTTCCCTGGATTGCATCATGGCAGTTTGTTGGCAGACGTCAACCACAAACCATCGTAGGTTGGCAAATTACAATTCAGGCAATTTGTCAACTATGGGACGACCTCTCCAAAAATTACAATTTTGAATACCTGTTAACACGCAGGCTTCAACAGTATCCTCTGGAGAACATATTTGGCCACATTAGGCAAAAACAGGGTTGCAACACCAACCCCAATGTAGCACAATTTATTTGTGGCCTGAACCACATCTGCATTAGAAAACTCTTCAAGCTGTTAGAATACGAAAATGTCGAGGATGATGAATGTGACCTCCTCCAGGAGCAGCTCTCGCCATTCTCCCTCACCAGTGCGTCTCTTGTGGATAATGAGGAGTGTGCACAGCCACAGCCTGACGACTTTCCCGCTCTAGACGATCTCTCTGAACTTGCGACCAACATTCACTCCCATATCATCGATGACTCCGCTGCATATTATGTAGCTGGTTTTCTCATCAAACACTTCCTTCGGGACGCATGTGACGGTTGCAGTGGCCCACAGTTACTGAAAGACGACAGTGAGACGCTTAAGGGTACCCACCAGTATTTCACCATGCTCAAAGCATACCACGTCCCCAGCATACTTTGCGAATCTCACTGTGCCATCAGAAGTAGCTTTTGCATACGTACAACAACTTGAATCTCACTTTCTTGCCATAATTGAGGCCACTGCACATCACCCGAAAGTGTGCGATGTTTTGTATCACCATCTGTCAAGTGTTGGCGATTTTCATTTCTGCTCTGCTGGGTGTCGCGCGAAGTTTCTGAAAATGTTTTGCCGGGTTCGTTTATGTTGGCGTGTGCGTTTTGTGAACCGAAACTTAGATAGGGTTAGGTTCCAGCCTTCAAGCTCAGGCATACAGCTTGACAAGTTCAAAGGTTAGCAATTAGTGGCGGGTTTACGCAAAAGTATTCGAGTTGAGCCGAATCCTGCAATAGCTTATAGCTTTGTTATGCTATTACTTCATTACAGCAGACTTCATTATGGTCTTATATGCTTATATTCAGTTCAACTGGCCTAACCACTCCTTCGTTGCATACATTGTTTTGGTTACCCGCTATGAGGAGTAGGGACACTGTGTATTCGCTCGAAGTGATTTGCATAACCTTAAAAAGAATGTTGGGTATCCTGTCTGTATTTTTGTAGCAAATGCGGGCGAACTGTACACTTTACTGTGGGTCGCTTGGTCACTGTGTATGCTTTATCTCCCCAGCTCAAGTACTATATCGATAACAAAACCGCTTGTTGAAATGTCTTCGAGTGGGTAAGGAACACAGTATGAAGTGGGCACGGTTCACGTTATCACGCTTCTCGTATTTTAACTTCTCATCAACCTCCTCATCTCGCCCATCAAAATTTTCAAAAGAATACCCAAACTCGTAGCGTTTGGTGGGGCTGCGGACGCTGCCATTTTATTTTTATATAGCTTGTGAGTGATAACGTACGATGTAGAGCCTTTGTGAAAAATGATGAGCCAAAGTGGTTTCCTTCTGCTATTTATTAACCCTGTAATACCGCTCTCGTAGCACCAATTAAGGTCCACAATTCTGGATAAGTGATGACTACAATCTATTTTAGCTGGCAAGCGCCACAGCAACACCCAGACGCAAATCACTTGGGATCTTAAGTTTTTGATGAAGGCGATGCATAAGAAGAGCCACAAGACCTGCCAGTGTTGTAGCATAAAGTTTGTCTTTCACGTAGTGAGCAAGCTGCAAAGCCCTACCTTTCCGAGGACAAGCAGGCATCAAGTCTGCTTTTTTTAATTTTGGGCTAGCTGTTTTTAAGCACAGCCAGCACACTGCACCTTTGCCTTTCTGCTATATTGTGTCATGTGGTTTCTGTGCGCTCTTTTTTTTTCTATGCATTATTTCGGTTAATCCCAGGCGTGATTCGCGAGTTCATACCTTGCCTTTGAATAAAACATTGCGGATACTCTGTCTCTTTGACTGATATATACATTGATCACTTGTTCAAAAAGAAAAACACAAGCGCGATGAATAAAACCGTACTGAATTATCATTACCTGCATCTCTTTTTATTATAACTTAATCGAAATAAAAATTACGTCACGACCAATTCGCACGAACCACTGAACAAAACAAAACAGGGAATCGCTAAATCAAAACGACCTACAAAAACTATCCATTTGGGCGATGAAAAGTAGTCTAAAATCATGAACTTTCGTCATAGCCAAACGTCGGTTATGCAAAGTAATTCAAAATTTGCGCCAGTAAAACCGAAACAGGAAGCGCACGCCACTTGCTCTCACCAACCACTAGGTGTGCTAGGGTCGATTGGGCCGCTGGGGTCTACGGGAGTGTTCACTCTTAACTTTTTTTTTTATTTCTCTTTGGCGTTGGCGTGCTCGAGCGGGCAGGGTTTCAGCGAGCGTGTAGGTGAGTGCACAGAAGGATCTGTTTTTCATCGTGATTTAACAATCGTGTCGGCTTTCATCGATGTCGAGGAAAAGCTGCTGCGTTGTTGGCTGCTCAAACACGTGCAACAACCCGCCAGGAACGCACTTTTACATGTTTCCGAGGCTGTTTCATGAGTGCAAGCGACTGCGCCGGTGAATTGCGACTGTCCGACGCAGAAGGTAAGCAGTCGCTTCGTTCATGGCATTGTTATAATGATTACCGTGTGTTTATTTCTCCATTTATGTCGCTTCGTCATCTTCAGTGAACACTACTACGTTTATGTCGCCTCGCCTGCATTCTGGACGCTAGATGAAAGAGGCAGTCGTTAGTGATGAGATGCAATTCTTCTCTTGAAAAACAGATGGCGCGAAGCGCAAAGCCAGGGAATGAGGGGCACGGGGCTGCGCCCTTACAAACATGCTGTGCACAATAATCACACGTGTTCAGCACATAATCAGCTGTATTGTACCTGCTGATAGCGCTGGGATGCGATCATTTGTGCATACCACAACTGTGCATACCTCAACTATACCTGTAACAATGGAAGGTTTAAAACAAGACATTAGAGCACCTTTTGCACTTTCTGACATGACATCGTGCTAATAGGAAACGCCCAAGCCTTATGCCTTCATGTCTCGCACTAATACTCATTCGCTTTACAGAAGCTGTGTTATCAGTGCAGCCATAGGCGTGGGAAGGGAGGGGGGGGGGGGGCAGGGGCGGTCGCTATAGAGTTTGCCACTGCTAGGGAGGAACGCAAGACCGACCCCGCGCATTGACTTAGTTGCAGGATGGGGGGGGGGGGGGCACAACGATGAACCTTTGCCCACCCACCGCTCCTGATGAACCCCGCGCACGCATACGAGTGGAACTGATTATGAAACTTTTCCGCTTTCCTTTTAGGGGCGAAGCTCCTTATGGCGAGGCTTGTGCGTCCCTCGTAGAACGTAACCACCAGTGGCACATACCCGAAATAGCGGTCCTTACGATTTTGACCTCCAAGGTGGTTCCGGTGAGCGATTTCTTCTGTGAGTTGTTGAACAATAAAAGATAGTGCTCAATGCACATGTTAATGGCTGCTAAGGAGGAATGAGAGCAGGAGCATTCGGCCTTTAGGTAACGCGCACGCTGCGATCCCCATTAGCAGCTGTTGGCATGTACATTGAGCACGATTTGACAAGAAAGGGTTGCTACGTTATACTCGCTGGGTGTAACCTCCTTGGTTTTAGAAAGGTTTAGCGAGCGTTGGGCCGCATAGCCATGAATACAGTGAACTAGTATATACCATGAACTCGAGGTGGTTAAAGGTGGAAAGTAAACCCGAAGCGCAAGCCGTAAAAAAGTGTGCATGTGCCACCTCCCGTTTAGTCCTTGAAATGTCCACTGGACGGCGGTGCTTCTATATGGAGAATATATGATGAAAAGATGCGACATGGTGGTACTTGGAGTGCTGAATAGATGAACTAACGGACACACAGACAGATGCATGGATGGATGCATGAACGGATGCACGCGCGGATGCATGGACGAACGCAGGGACGGACGGTTGAATGGACGCATGGACGGTTACACAGACGTACGCAGGATTGGACGGAAGCAAGAACGAATGGACGGACGAATGCTTCGCCCCACTCCCCATCATTCACTCCGTGGATATGCTGCCATTTTTTTTAATTCTTGCTGGCGTTGTAACAGCTGGCCATGCCACGTGACAAGTTCCTAACAAAACCATGTGAAATCACATCACTAATCGTGCGATTGTTCCCGCTAAACCACGCACAGTTTGTGGGGGGTGCCATCACCACATTCCATACTTTATTCCGACTCTTTAGTCCCGGCTGCGGCGGCTACATTTCCGATGGAGGCGGAAATGTTGTAGGCCCATGTGCTCAGATTTGGGTGCACGTTAAAGAACCCCAGGTGGTCGAAATTTCCGGAGCCCTACACTACGGCGTCTCTCATGATAATATGGTGGTTTTGGGAAGTTAAACCCCACATATAAATGAATTCCTACTTTTTGATAAAATAAGTGCAATAATAAAGGTGTGGTAAGAACCTGTCCCTGCATAAGCGTATACCAGGTGTAAACCCAATGTAAAACGAATAGGGGCCTTTAGTTAACACTCGAAGCGCTAAACTAAACGCCCCTATTTATTTATTTTACATTGGCTTTAAAGCTGGTATGCTTATGCAGGGACAAGTTTTTACCACACCTTTATTCTTTTATACACTCATGTTTTTTTATAATATGATAGCGCAGTCCTTCGAAAACATTCTATATCCTTTTTAGCCAAATTGAGTGTTTGTTATTATATATGATAAATTTTTAAATTGACCAACCGTTTGCTTTTTTGATGTTTTGAGCAGCAAGATTCATGACTTTAACGATTACTAGACAAATTCGAATGCAGGAAATAAATATTCACAAAAAACACTATCAGTGCTGCAAATATGCTCAAGCTATGGAATTCTCAGAAACAGAAATCGCGGCTCAAAATCTGGCAAGTTTCAAAAACACACCGTTGTTCGGGAATTTTCGAAAATGCTTGAGTTGCCCATATTAAGAAAACACCAAGTGAGATATTGTTTTCATTACTTCTATTTCTGCTACGCATAAATATATTTTTGATATATAGCCTGCGCCACCGTCATCATGATCACGAATTTGCGTAAATGCACTCTTCGTAAAATGACCGTTGTCACCCGGCGAAGCTTCTCGATTTTTCGTTCATTCGAACATTTTTTTTATTTGAAAAGAAACTGTCATTTCGTGCTATTGGGTCATACAGTCATAGTATACAAAATTACGAGGCAAACCAGAGACATTAGGTGTACCACGTTTTTCGATCTTTCGTGGAATCGACCGTTCGTCGTTCAGTATGTCACGCCATACCAATATGGGTGTATATCAATATAGTGAGAGTGTCTGGTGGAAAGTGTTTGACAACGTACGAGACGGGATTCTGACGTTATTCGTATCATGACCAGCGAGTCGTATTCATCAAACCATCTTATCCCCCTTACTAACTTTAGTTTACCGCAAATTAAGGGGGTGATCATGAAGCACCCAGACAGTCTATATAGACAGACAGATAGATAGATAGATAGATAGATAGATAGATAGATAGATAGATAGATAAATAGATAGATAGATAAATAGATAGATAGATAGATGCATGCCAAAAGTGTTGCAGTATGCAAAGAAATGCTTCACGCTTAAATTATCAACTACAACTGCACAAATACCTTCTATACAAACGCAGAGCTTTGCTAAAGCTTCGCACAAGCCAGGGGATTGCCAGACCATGGATGGAGCCGCCTGCTAGGCAATATAGCGCAGAGTTCTAGTGTGTTTGTGTACCGGGTATAGCGCAAGCTTGCACCTGTGTTACGGGTCGGCGAAATAAATGTTCTTTTCTGCACCCTAGAGGCTGTGTTTGTATGTTCCTGCGACGGAATTTCCGTATTGTAGCACTTTATTTTCACCAAAATTTGTTGCGCATCAAAAAATGTACAAGGGTGCAGTTCCTCCCAGGATAAAACGACGAGAAGTCCCTAGAAATAACTAAAGTAGCGCCATTCGGGTCAGTGTGCAGGCTCCTCATCTCCTCCAGGCTTGGTATTGCAAGCGCCATCTTGTCTGTCTTCGGTCGCGTGTTTTTTTTTTTGCTTCCACGACGACAGCGGTTTACCTTCCCTTGTGCACCAGGAGACAGTACACCCATGTGTAGCCTCCGACATGAACCGGTGGCACCAGCTGATCTCGGAGGCTATAGTTCGATCGGGTTCGTAGTATTCTTGATTGATTGATTTGTGGGGTTTAACGTCTCAAAACCACTATTTGATTATGAGAGACGCCGTAGTGGAGGGCTCCGGAAATTTTGAGCACCTGGGGTTCTTTAAAGGGTTCGTAGTATTCTGCTAGACGCTATAGGGGTTCCGCTGCAGCTGCCAAGAGAGGAGGCAGAGGCGAAGGGGCGTGATTGGCGCTACTTTAGCTTTTTTAGAAACATTAAGACGATGTTATGTCGCGTGACCTCTGGTGGCATGCAAAGAGGTTTTTGTGGTATATATAGCTCGTGTACGTGCCACTGGGTGGAGCTTGGTCTCTACTATGTCGGTCACAACCCAGAGCACCGCACATCACTGTAGGGTGGGAGGCAGCTCTGTCCAGCTCGGATCCGAAGACCCAAGAGGCCCTCGTGAGACGAGCGAGGACAGCGGCGCGTGCCAAAGGGATCCCGAACTAAAGAGCCCACTCACCGACACTCTTTCCACGGTCGCAAATAAATCTTTTATTCTCTCTCTCTCATGTGATCCATGTCCTCCTCCTTAAAACTGCCGGCAATAAAACGTGGGACCGCAGTCTCCACTCCGTCTCGCCTAAGCTCGGTTCCAAGTCTTCATTCTAGTGCCCTCCGGTCGCTAGGCCTCTCCGCCGACCTACCGCGATGCTTCCGCGCGCTCCTGCCCGACACAACACCCATGCAATAGTTTCCTACGACATCGAGCCGTGCATCCAAAAACGTTTTCTTCAGTGTAATACAAGTGCCAAATTATGTTTCGAAGCCTCACACACGCGTTGACTTCCATATTCTGACGTCACATACTCGAACACCAGTGGCTGACACGTCACCAATAAAACAAGGAAGTAGCCAAACCCCTTTTTCTACACTACCATGCAGCCTGACCCCCCCCCTTTCACACACGCACACACATACACATACACAAAAGCCAACTTCGCGCTAAGTAGCGAAACTTGGCCAACCTGAATGTATGTGTACTGCTGCACTGCACCCCTGCCGCACCGATCGGAAACAGTCACCTCCAAGTTCATTACTTACGTTCAGCGGGAATCACCTCCGGTTGGATACTTGATGACGTGGTAGTCCTAGTATAATCTCATCAACTTTGTCCGAAGCAAATTGTACATTTAGCCCAAAAAACCTTTACAATCCTACTGAATGTACCGTATAACTGTAGATCTAATTTAATCGAAAACGGAAGCAGTGTTACATGCTTTTCTGGCACTTTCGCTATGTGGTACATTTCATATTTTTCAATATACGACAAGTGAACTTCCGAGTGAGCTCGTGGGCCTGTAAACCATCGCTTGCATTCAGCAAAGTCGACAAAGTAAAATAAACTTTACTGCCTCGGGGCTTGTTGGGCTTCGTCCTCGGAAACGTCCTCGCAGTGGGCCACAATACATCGTACACGAGAAGCTACGTATAGTTCCGTTGTTCGCTAATGGCACCGACGACTATAGGAAATAAGGCGTCTACTTGGTAGTGGCTGAAGCCACGACGGAAGGCAGCACTTCGCCACTGAAGAACCGACCCTCCGGCAGCATACCACAAATGCATATCACCACGACAGCAGAAGCGTGGGTCTCTATTGGTTGTCGACTGCTTCACAGGTGAATGCTTTTAGTTGCAGTTCAACGCGAACGTCAAATTTTGGTTGAGCTCGGTCGAAACAAGTTGTACCATGCGGGGTCATTTCGAGAAACCGTTGATGAAACTGGAAGTTACTTCTTCGTACCACGCTATGTATTCCAGCTTGTAGAACATCTTTACCTGTGAGGCTGTGCGTACTGCCGAACTGGGATTACTACGCGCAGGTTGCACATTCTGCTTTGCTTAATGAGCAGACTAGAGTAGAGTAGATCCTTGAATCTGAGGCACACATCCAAGCTGAGGGATTAACCAAGAACCGGATAGTTCTTATGGAAAAATTCTTTAAGGTTAAATTTTGTCTATATAAAAGAAGTGAATGAAACGTGAAGAATTTATTAATAGAGTAATCTAGTGTAATGAAATGTAGAAAATGAAGCGGAGAAGCTGAATAAAAAAAGAAATTTGAAAAACTTGAAAAAGTGAGTCCAAAAAATGAATATGAATGCGTCCAACGAAACGTGGTCATTCTTCACTTTGCAGGAGGTCGACAGCACACTGGACTGGCTGCGATATATGCCGGAATATAGAACTCTTGTGAAGGCAGCTTATCAGTTGCACGGAGTAGTAAACTGTGCTGAAGGGAGAACGTGATGACAATGATGATGGCGATGTCTCGGAGGCATATCTGTATAAGCTTGCTTTCGGCCCATTCGCTTGAGGCGGCTCCGCTGTCAGTAAGACTGGTAACCCTTCGGAGCATTTCGCGTCGTAACGTTTTTCACTCTGCAAATGGAAAACGAATCCCATGCCCGAAAGGTTAGAGCACATTACAGTCTCTGCGTTACGTTTTTAAGCGTCCGCGCAATGACCTGTATAGTGATACCAAAGAAACAAGCGCTGCAAAAGACAGAGCACCTGCATTTGTGTCATATCTTGTAATGCATGCTTCAACTTTTGCCTTGGTTGTTTTCTGGTATGTCCTACTAACGCGACTAATAATCCACGTTTGCTATATAATCCTGCGAAGAGAAATGCAGGAAGCCCAAAGCATAAGGTAAAGAAAAAAGTTAGTGTAGATTCCACTGGAGGCGCAGTGCCCAAGAGACGGCGCAGCAGTGGGCACATGTAACCCTCGCTTATATTTTTTTTACTACTAAGCTTTGCAAATTTTCTCACCCTTACTTCCTGTGTTTTTTTCTTTTTATGTCGTTCTTTCTATTATGACCAACTCTTTAGCGAAGGGTTCCTGTAATTTTGGCGCCTAAGCTTCCGCGCCTAAATGATTCTAAAAACAGTAGTGTACATGTATCCCGCAGGAGTACGGCCTCTAGCTAGCATGGGTTCAGTCTTGGCGAGCCACGGGGCCGCGTTCACTGTCGCCTCGCGTGACTAACACCGCTGCACACGCACTTTTAAACAGCCAAAGCGCCGAGTGCAGCGCGGCAAGTACACAGCACCGCTCTCAAACAAATTGCAACACTTTATTGCCTGCGGGCAACGACAAAAACGCAGTACAGTGCCCACCGCAAAAGGCGGTGGTAAAGGGAAAAAAGTTTATACACGTCACGGGCGAAAGTACAACACACAGGTGCCGCGAGCACGTCTTTGTGGGCAAAAAGGCTCACGGCGACACGTAGTTGAGGGCAAACGGTCCCTCGCGACTATGCTGCGTGCTCTCACGATCAGTGACCACAGGACCCGATCGCTTGAGCGAGGGCAAACTACGCCTGCGTCGGCTTCGAGAGGTACCCATCGGCGTTTACGACCACGCGCGAACATACTGCATCGTTCTTCGGTCTTGCGTTCCGATGGGGCAACTAAAGGTAAGCGTTCGCCGCCGGTGCAAGGCACCGTTGGCGAACTCGTCCGGGTGAGCTCCGAGAACAAAGGAGCTGACAGTCAGGAAAGAAAAGGCATGCTCATTCTTCGCTGTCTGTGGAGAGGGTATTTCACTCCCGCCGGATGAGCGAGCGCAAAACGGTTCGCGAGACTCGTGCGGTGCCACATTCGACATCCCATACAAACCAGTGCCAGGTGGGAGAGGTCAACGTCACTACCACTCTTCCAGCACCGACGGACCACGGAGAACGAGAGAGTCATGTAAAGACATGTAGACTGCAGAAGTAAGCGAAAAAGCCCGCGCAATGACGACGGGCTAGCCTCAATAATCACAGTACACGCCCCAAAAATGTCCCTTCCACAGAAATGCAACCGCTGCGATAGGTATTTGATTCCCGCGACCGTCAAGTCAGCAGTCCAGTACTAGACCTACTAGACCAATGTGGCGGATGTTATTTGGAAGCACGGAGGAAGGGAATATAGAAGAAGACATGCCCAGCCGGCATGCTACGTGAAAAGTGTGGAGGAAGTGACATCATGGCGGCCACATTCCCTGGGCACAATGGCGGCGTTGCTATGGATACGTGTTGAGCAGTGTAGCTGGTCTAGCCATAGAGAAATAAAAAAAGGTGAAGAGTGGACACTCCCGTAGACCCCAGCGGCCCAATCGACTCTAGCACACCTAGTGGTTGATGAGAGCAAGTGGCGTGCGCTTCCGGTTTCGGTTTCACTGGCGCAAATTTTGAATTACTTTGCATAACCGACGTTTGGCTATGTCGAAAGTTCATGATTTCAGACCACTATTCATCGCCCAAATGGATAGTTTTTGTAGGTCGTTTTGATTTAGCGATTCCCTGTTTTGTTTTGTTCAGTGGTTCGTGCGAATCGGTCGTGACGTAATTTTTATTTCGATTAAGTTATAATAAAAAGAGATGCAGGTAATGATAAATCACTACGGTTTTATTCATCGCGCTTGTGTTTTTCTTTTGGAACAAGTGATCAATGTATATATCAGTCAAAGAGACAGAGTATCCAAAATGTTTTATTCAAAGGCAAGGTAGAGTATGAGAATATAAAAAGCACAATATGACAAAGGTAGACAACAAATGCATCTCGCCTTACAAATAAATTGTAACAAATATTGTAACAAATACATAGAGAACACAGACAACGCACACATCGCTAGAGTTGGCAGAAGCCGAGAAGCTGGTGAAGTATGACACACCGGGCCAGTGGGTAAGTAAGGATCTATGGCAAAAACACAGCGCACAATGCTGATGAAGAAGGAAGAAGCGACATATACACAGCAATGAAGTCGCGAATCACGCCTGGGCTTAACCGAAATAATGCATAGAAAAAAAGAGCGCTCAGAAACCACACGACACAATATAGCAGAAAGGCAAAGGTGCAGTGTGCTGGCTGTGCTTAAGAACAGCTAGTCCAAAATGAAAAAAAGCAGACTTGATGCCTGCTTGTCCTCAGAAAGGTAGGGCTTTGCAGCTTGCTCACTACGTGAAAGACAAACTTTATGCTACAACACTGGCAGGTCTTGTGGCTTTTGTTATGCGTCGCCTTCATCAAAAACTTAAGATCCCAAGTGATTAGCGTCTGGGTGTTGCTGTGACGCTTGCGAGCTAAAATAGATTGTAGTCATCACTTTATCCAGAATTGTGGACTTTAATTGGTGCTACGAGAGCGGTATTACAGGGCTAATAAATAGCAGAAGGAAACCACTTTGGCTCATTATTTTTCACAAAGGCTCTACATCGTACGTTATCACTCACAAGCTATATAAAAATAAAATGGCAGCGTCCGCAGCCCCATCAAACGCTACAAGTTTGGGTATTCTTTTGACAATTTTGATGGGCAAGATGAGGAGGTTGATGAGAAGCTAAAATACGAAAAGCGTGATAACATGAAGCGTGCCCACTTCATACTGTGTTATTTACCCGCTCGAAGACATTTCAACAAGCGGTTTTGTTATCGATATATTACTTGAGCTGGAGAGATAAAGCATACACAGTGACCAAGCGACCCACAGTAAAGTGTACAGTTCGCCCGTATTTGCTACAAAAAATACAGACAGGATACCCAACATTCTTTTTAAGGTTATGCAAATCACTTCGAGCGAATACACAGTGTTCGTACTCCTCATAGCGGGTAACCAAAACAATGAATGCGACGAAGGAGTGGTTAGTCCAGTTGAACTGAATATAAGCATATAAGACCATAATGAACTCTGCTGTAACGAAGTAATAACATAACAAAGCTATTGCAGGATTCGGCTCAACTCGAATACTTTAGTGTGAACCCGCCGCTAATTGCTAACCTTTGAACTTGTCAAGCTGCATGCCCGAGATTGAAGACTGGAACCTAACCCTGTCTAAGTTTCGGTTCACAAAACGCACATGCGAACATAAACGAACCCGGCAAAACATTTTCAGAAACTTAGCGCGACACCCAGCAGAGCAGAAATGAAAATCGCCAACACTTGACAGATGGTGATACAAAACATCGCACACTTTCAGGTGATGTGCAGTGGCCTCAATTATGGCAAGAAAGTGAGATTCAAGTTGTTGTACGTATGCCAAAGCTGCTTCTGATGGCACAGTGAGATTCCCAAAAAGTTTGCTGGGGACGTTGTATGCTTTGAGCATTGTGAAATACTGGTGGGTACCCTTAAGCGTCTCACTGTCGTCTTTCAGTAACTGTGGGCAACTGCAACCGTCACATGCATTCCGAAGGAAGTGTTTGATGAGAAAACCAGCTACATAATATGCAGCAGAGTCATCGATAATATGGGAGTGAATGTTTGTCGCAAGTTCAGAGAGATCGTCTAGAGCGGGAAAGTCGTCAGGCTGTGGCTGTGCACACTCCTCATTATCCACAAGAGACGCACTGGTGAGGGAGAATGGCGAGAGCTGCTCCTGGAGGAGGTCACATTCATCATCCTCGACATTTCCGTATTCTGACAGCTTGAAGAGTTTTCTTATGCAGATGTGCTTCAGGCCACACATAAATTGTGCTACATTGGGGTTGGTGTTGCAACCCTGTTTTTGCCTAATGTGGCCAAATATGTTCTCCAGAGGATCCTGTTGAAGCCTGCGTGTTAACAGGTATTCAAAATTGTAATTTTTGGAGAGGTCGTCCCATAGTTGACAAATTGCCTGAATTGTAATTTGCCAACCTACGATGGTTTGTGGTTGACGTCTGCCAACAAACTGCCATGATGCAATTCAGGGAAGCTGGCCTCGGAGGAAGTCAATCAGCTCTGAATCATTTTTCATGATTGCATGCCGCAGCTTTTGCGAAGTTCTTTTTTTACTCGAGCTGTTCAAGGCATCGAAAATCCTGTCTATACGATCACAAAATTGAGCTGTAGTGATGGCCGAGGCAGGCAGCACCTTCGCATACACCATTGCCGTGATAGCAATCGAAACTGATGCACTGAGGACCTGAGTTGCTCTGCTGACCTTCATATTAGAAAAAGGTTTCTGATGAACGTGCCGTTCAGTCAACTTTGGAGCCAATCGCAACCGCAACTCATGTGAGGATTGGTAAAGGCTTACAATGTGCGACCAGTTAACGATGTCATCCCCAATGTATAACTTGTGTGCTTGGACATTATTGCGCGTTGTTTTAATTAAATGCGGAACATCAAAAATGTAATATACCCGCTCACCATTAACTTCAAAAAAAGGCTTTGCTACAGTCACTCTTAGTTGGTTAGCGAGACTTACATTTGAACTGCCCTGGTCACAAATGACTGCTTTCACTGCAATATTAATGCTCCTAAGCTCCAAAATGAGTGACACCAGCAAGTTATGCATAACAGATGATGGTGTTGATGTGTGCCCTATAGTAAAAGCAACCGGTTGAACCCAGTTTCTCGAAACACCAACAAGAAGAAAAACCAGTGCTCGATCAGCGATGGTTGAAGTGCGATGAGTGCCATCATCTGTAAAACCCTGGACAACGTCTCTTGAAGCATCATAGTACAAATTCTTTTTGAGTGCTATTTCGTCGAAAACTAAAGCGCACACTCGGTCCCGTTCATTCCAAGCTTGAGTATTTGTTGCAATGGAAGAAAGGATTCCTGGAATTATGCCTGGAGTCATCTTTACATTAGCTAGCCACCTCCTTAATGAACGCCGGGAGGGCAAAGAAAAATACGGAGCCAGAAATCGGTATGCTCGCGGACCTCGGAAGTTTAAGTGAAGAGCGAATTTCTTGAACCACACGGGAAACCGCTTGCCCTTGCGTTTGGGCCTCAAACGAACATGTGCAGAAAGAAGTTTAAAAACCTCCTCGGTGACGTGCGGTCAGATAACTTCAAGGGCCTTCGAAGTCGATGACGGTGCTTGGTGAGGCTGTCTCTGCAGTCTTTTGTTAGTTTTCCGCTGTGCTGCTACTTTGGCTTGCAGATGTTTAATGGTTTGCTTGTACTTCATTGATGGAGACATTGTCGCTGGCACACAGGAACGCACTGCAATAAACAAAAAAATTGATGTAAAAGCGAAGAACAACTAATCCCATACGAGCACTTTCCTCGCTCTTTCAGACCCAAGGTGCACAACTTTCTGTGGTACAAAGTTTTCGATTCCACTACCTAAAAACAAACCATTCACAATGTTGACAATGCCCAAAAAATTGAAAATCACTGAGAGCCCACCCTTACATTTTGTAAGTGCACACGTATTGTCCTTTTGAGGATAGTTTCCTCAGAATGTCCTAAACATAAATAGCACATTAAAAACTGCTGCAATAAAAGCATAGTCACCATTTTCTCTAAGGCACTCAGGCGTGGAGCTGTTGGCGGAGACGTCTTCTGGAGGGTCTTGTGAAGCTTGTTCAGTGCCTCGGACAGTGCTGCCGGAACAATCTTGCGAGCGGCCTGCGGAAGTCTCTATATCAATCCACTCTGGTGTTGAAGTGAACATACAACTTACCGGCCACACAAGTTCCTTTTGTGAGAGCTGAACGACTGGTTAAGGTTTTCTCCGGCAAGACGAAGTCAGCAGAAATTCTTTCACCAGCTACAAGGGAGCTGCCACCTGCAGAGGTTTGGTCAACAGTCAATTTGGGTAAAAAAAGAAATCGCGACACTGAACGCACCCTGTTCATCGGGGCACCTCAATGTGTGGGAGCCGCTTTTTGAAGCCTCTACCGCAGGTCCTGAAGAAATGAAATTACGACAATGTGTCAGTAAGAGGCTGAAAATAACACAAACTGAAGCTCATCCGCACCTTGCAGTGCAGCTTCTGCAGCCATGTCACAGTCACTACTTGAAGCGACGCTCAGAGAACCTGCATATATGTGCAGTTGGTACAAGTTACAAAGCTTGTAGCATGGGGAAACTTAAACAGCTCTTTCAAACGCATAAATTGGTCGAACGTGGAAGAAAAGAGACGGCACCAACTAGGAAACAAGTAATTTGTGAATTTTGGAATTATCAACAGTGTCAGCTTTCACTGATGAAAGGTATACGTACATGTGCACTCAGGCTTGAAGATAACATGAAATAGCCCTTTAAAGTCTTTCAAAACAAGTTGCGCAGGTCCAGAGCATCAAAAAATGACAGAAATGTAAAGCTTCTGTTAGGAAGGTAATAGCCCACAATTCACAGAATTTAAGACTTTCCAAGTGTTACTTCTGTAGTGAGGTTTCTCCATCGGCTACAAAGATCTTCACGGTTAACTGTCGCCACTGATTCAATACAAGTGGCTGCTATTGCACATATTTGAGTTTCAGTCAATCACTTACATGGTGCAGCTGGTTGCACACTGGGAACAGCCATTCTTGTAAGCCTTGTGTGCCCAGGGTCCATGAAACTTTGAGCAGTAAAATGGTCGCTACAAACCCTGTACGTTGCGTACAATAGGCTGGCCTGCTTACTCAGGAGATCATTGCGTCCAGTATACTGCATCCATGCTTTCATCCTGCATTGGCAATGAACTACCAGCTGAAAGGGGAAGTGCTTGAATAGTGATTTTTTATTGTTACCCTCACTTAGCAAGTACGAACAGTAAGCCTACAGACATGCAAACCATACAAAGGCTTTAACACACCTGCCGTCCCGTGATACGCGGAAGAAACTCGTCCCAGGCTTCTTGTGGGTTCTGCCATTGTTGAAGCACCACGATACACAGCAGTAGCTGCCGTAGCTTGGATCGCCGGACGGCATGGCGTCAGCGCGGTCTGAAAATGTTAGTAAGTGGATGCTTCGCTGTCAAATTACAAAAAAGATATGTGCACGTCATAAGTGTACCAGCAAACCCCTTTGAATGATTAGCTAATCGATGCACAATACAAAACCAGTGATACATCTCTGACCCATAAAACTCTGACTTACAAAGATATACGTCAAGACCACGAACAAAGATCTTCAGAAGTTTCCAGGCCGCTATCCCTTGTAATGCAATGGTATCGCGGCCTGGAAACTTTAGAACACCTTCGTGCGTACGCAGTGTTAGCAGTACATTGGGAAGAAAAATCGTAGTTGAAAGTTGTGCGGTAAAATTATATTGGAAACGTCAAAAAATTTGTGGGCAGCTTGCACTAGTGGCACAAGGCTAGCGGAGAAACGAAGATGATGGCCACTTGGCTAATCCAGATTTGCCTCCGGCACACCAAGAATTATTCGTGTTCCGAGCCTTCGGGAAATGCGTCGTGAAGCATGCGAGGCCCAGCAAACGCTTCTCAATATTTTGCACCGAGCCTACGACCTAGCTGCCCAGCTATGCTCAGCGCACAGACGCTCGCGTCCGTGGCAGACGCAGCACGCGTCGCCTCGGCTTGACGCCGTGCCGCCTTTGCTATACTGCATACGTTGCACAATGTTCCCGTCTAACCGCCGCATAGAGCCACAAACTTTCTTTTTAGCGAACCTCCCAGTCCTTACAAGCTTCAGAAAAAGGTTACAACTGCGTGAATGAGACGCCACGTAAGAAACAAACTCGCACACACGAAGCGCAACGTGTGTGTGTGCATCTTTCTATGTTTGTTGCATGGTGTCTTTTTCGCGCAGGCGTAACCGTTTTCTGAAAAAATGACCCAACAAGACCAACAACATGTCATTCAACAAGCTTCGCTTGAAAACGTGCCTCACCTGTTATCTCACGCTTGAAAACGCCGACGCAGCCGACGTTGACGAAAGCGACGAAAGCTTCTCGCTGTCAGTCATGCATGGGCTTGTCGCTTTGTAGATGGTGTTAATGACAGTACGGCTGAAGAAAAATAATCGCGTAAGGTGTGTTGAATAAATCGTTTTTTATGTATAAAGAACATACCAAATTTGGGCGTGTAATTATTAATTTGTGAAAACAATTCTGTTGCATTGATTATAATTGTGTTTTTTTTGCGCTTGCGCCCTCTGATGTTTGGTGGGAGCACTAGTTCGTTACGTAGTCGTGACGCACTTCCTAAGGCCAGGTTTTGCGGAGTGTCCGCTCTTGTCTTCTTCTTTCTCTATGGTCTAGCAGTGAGCGGCCACGGCTGGCGGTGGCATGTGTGCCTCCGCAGGTCTCGTGCTGAGCCATGGCGGACAATAACCGTGCTCTGTGTCGCGTTATTGGTTACGCAGTGTTCTCCTGGTAGTTAATGTACTTCTATAGCAACGTTTACAAAATTGGGGGACCCTTAATCTTCACCTTTAAGAGTTGAACGCGATAGTGAAATCCGGCCCCTAGTGCACCCTTCAACCGCTAAGTACACACTTATTCATCTGTTTTGTTACATACACACGGACGCACACAACACTACGCACACAGGCTAGCGCGTGCTATTATCACCGAATGGGCTGGTTTTCGTCGTGACACCTGTCGAACAAAATGCGTTAAAGGGGCTCTGGAACACTTTTTCAAGTAACCATGGCATGAATTCACTAGAAGGGCTATTGCCTCAAGAATTCAACGCCGCAAAAATTTTAACAATCCGTCCAGTGCGAGTGGAGTTACAAAGGTTTGTCGCATGCTGCAATTGCATTATCTCTTCTCTCGTCCCGAGGAAAGCGCTGGTAGCTAAGCAGGAAGGGGTGGCAGTGCAAATGAACTACAGCGCCTCAGACCTTGAGCACTTTTTTTTCTTCGAATGCGCAGCTTTTAAGTGTGATCGCGTGCTCACGCGTGGAATAGTAGCGACCTTCTGCGGCTATCTCGATAACTTGATTTTTCGGTCACCGACGCACAGACGATTTTTCACTCACAACCAACGGGGCCGACGTCGGCGGCGGGTTTTCTGCGACACGAGCTCTTTAATGCCGTCGCGTTTAAACCTTTTGTCCGCCACGGGGCCTCAACAGTGTGTAGAACGGGTGCAAATATCCGTGTGTCGTGCGGCGGATGATGCGGATGAAGCATTTGAAATATTCAGCGATATTGCGTTGGACCCCATGACGAAGCGGAACGACAACGAACGCCTCCTAGGTCAGCGACGGTTATGCAGTGCTCCTGCGTGTGACAACGGACGAAACTTTTGTGCCCAGCAAGACGCAATGAGGACTGTGTGCACATACGTAGTTTTGTGTTCAGTATGTGTCCAGTTACAACTTACATTTGCGTATTAAAACACCTTCTCTGTGCCACTGGTTATACGCGCACCCAGCATTGTAAGCTCAGCGTTAGAGCAACCGCGTTCAAGTGTCACTTGCACCGTGCTCAAAGTCACCATGGTGGCAGAATGCTGACGCCGGTGAGTTTCACGCGGAACACGGGGAGAGGGCCGGGCGCTGCCTCGGCCGCATGGCGGAATGCAACCGTAGAGGAAGGCACCCGACCGATCGTGTTGTCCGTACAGTGCGTGAATTGATGACGTGAAAACACTCGCCGTTGTCATGAGCATCTAGCTTGCGTTCTCTTGTACTTGCTTAGTTGTCGGCGAGCTGTACTCGGACGAAATGATTTTGCTGAAGATGTCGCGCTGGACCAGAGTATTGAGCCTCGTTCCATTGGTTTCGAATCGTCACGACACGCACGCTGCGCAGCCTACGTGCTTTCCGAGCCGGAGAGAGAGTCGTGCCTTCTGCTTTACATTCGGATGTAAACAAGAGAGGAGAATTTGCCCATTCAATGTGGCCAACTTCCGGCTTCACCACGGCTTCACAACGAGTGCGTGTCAGGGCATCTCCTAAGTTGTTTCCTTCCTCCCTGCTTGGAAGCCTATAAGGAACCAGTGCTGGAGTTTCCACAACCACCCTAGCGGTCAAAGCGCGCACTTCTCAGCTGCTCCCTCAGACGAGAGTGGCGGCTGGTAGAGGTGGTGCGGGCGCGCATCGCCGTACAAAACCAAACAGTGCTGGCGGTACTGCTGCGTATTCAAATGCAACAACACATAGAGGGGAAACGTATAGAGTAAAGGGAGGACGCAGAAAGAGGAGGCGGCGTTGCATCCAAGCGAAAAAACGAACAAAATTCTGCTCTCGCTCTCCTGTCAAGTGCTATCGGGCTCGTTTCTGAACAGAATGACACGTGTCTGCTATATTTATTTGGTAGTGACGACTGTGCGATGGCCTTTCGAGCTGTTCTTTCCAAAATTAAGCATGGCAGCGGCGCAGGCGCGTGCTCTCTGAGAGGTACATTGCGGCCGGTCGTCTGGGCACGAGCAGCTGAGGTATGTCGTAACTCTCCGCCAGGTGCTCTTTTTCGGCACGCCACCTATATAGCGCCAATCCCCCAAGGCTTACAAAATCTGAATGCACAGTAACAGATGCTTGTTTATATGCAAACTAACCATACTCTCCACCCTGGTGTGTCGTGATAAATTTATGAATATACCAATAGCACGTGCACCGTACAACGAATATAAGTACACTCGCCTGGTGAAGCTGTCCCAGTCGATGTGGTGGAAAAACGGGTGCTTCATAATTTCGTAGAAACCCGTTGAACGGCATCCCAAGCGAAGCCGTGGTCTCTAAAAGAAAAATTGTAATACGTCAAAATTGGCAATGTTTAGCTAGTAGCGGAAAAGTTACTCTCCATATGGTACACACACAGAGACTTCATTACCGCACTGAGTACTTTGTACAGTCCTTTCATTACCAGAATTTCTGTGCGAAAGAAAATCAAAACCTTCTAATATACATAGGCATGCCAAGCTGATTCGGGCAATCTCGTCGCTACTCTTTCGCTTGCTTTTAATATTGTGCAAGGTAGCTGACCGAAAGTGACATGAAGAAGAAGTTAACGTCATAAGAGGATAAGTAGCGTAATACTTCATCACTTTTAGATCATTCTTGCGGTGTGAATATTCTCCAAAGCTGCTAAGTTGTCTTTTCCGTGACTCCATTAGAAAGCAACATGGGCAACCTGCGCCGTTTAGAAAATGAATCGAGTCAGAGCATACGGCGTTGAAATCCCCCAATCAAAACGAGATGATTGCGCGAGCGTACGTGCATGAGTCCTTGCGCGCTTGGCGGGGTGGAGATACAGGTGTGTGCGGGGTTCCCTATCAGGGGGCGAAGGATCATCGGAAGAAATGCACGAATGCACAGCAAGAATTGTTAGGATTCGTACTAAATCAAAGTATGAAGCAAACTTTACGCCCCCCCCCCCCCCTCCTCACCTCTTATGAGACCGGAGGGGGGGGGGGGCATGCGAACGCCCATGGATACAAATAGGGGCAGCCTCTGCGGACGGCACCCATTGGATATTTTTGCTAGCTATATGCAAAGTCCTGATAATACTCGTCTGCAAGGGTAGTCCACCCATGTTCGTATACTCGCGAGTATTACATATATCTCCACCCAACACTTGGCTTACGTTAATTTCACTCCTTTTTACTTCCGCTTATTTCTACCCATGAGCACGTACACTCAACAACACCCGCTCTCACTTCTATTAACGTTCCTTCATTCCATTCGTCTCTCGCTATAATACTCTATTATCACGTTTGCCAAGTGACTTCTTAGTTAGGTTAGTGCTATAATGCACCATGGACATGTAGAAAAGACAAACGAACAAAATGCGGTGGTTCTCAACATTTGATAACATTTTAGGCCAACCAGTAAATTATTTGTAGGCTTATTGTAGGATATGTGCACAAAAATCAGTGGAACACACGAAAAACCAAGGAGACAGTAAGAGAGTGAGCTATCAAGTAGTTTATTCGTTCTTGAAGATGTCTCATATAAGCTTCTTTAAACGGCACAGGGAAATTGGTTTCATTTCATTTCATGCCACTTTATTTTCAATTTCAAAATGATAGATCAGAAAACTGTTTTGACCCATAGCCAAAGGCTAGAATAGGGTCCAATGATGCGATACAAAATGGCACAGTATCCAAACGATATCATACAAAATCGGAGTTAGAAGACCGCCTAGATGACGCGGAAAATCGATCACGTCGAAACAATCTCATCTTTTATGGCATCTCCGACCCTACTGACAGCGAGACATGGAACGATTCGGAAAAAATAATTATCGATTTCTGCCATAAGAATCTAGGAATAACCGTAGGACCTCATGACTTCGAAAGAGCTCATCGCCTTGGTCGTCATTCGTTCGGTAGAAATCGCCCCATAATCGTAAAATTCACATGTTACAAAACAAAGGACTCGATCCTATCAAATGGCCGGAAATTAAGAAATACTAACTTCAGCATTGGAGAGGACTTTTCGCTCTCCGTTCGACACGCGCGAAAACAATTAATAGCATTTGCCAAGGCTAAATCTGCTAAGTTCTCCTTGCGGTATAAAACCCTGCACATCGGTCCAAAACGTTATATTTTTGATAAGTTGTCTAGCACAGTTAAAGAAATCACATAGCAGTCACCCTGTCACCATGTACCTACAAACCGACAGCGCCCGGCACCTGCCAAACCACTCTCCTTTTCCGTGATATTTACTAACATCTGCAGTTTCCTTCCAAAGCGCGAACTCTTATCGAACATTGTTTTGTCATCCGGAAGCAATATACTGGTACTAACTGAAACTTGGCTCAACGATAACGTTTCGGACGCTGAAATTCTGACTGACTTACCCGAATTCCGCGTGTATCGTAGCGACCGAAAGTGTACTCGAGGGGGTGGTGTTCTGGTCGCAATTCACCAAGGTATATCATGTTCCGTTGTACACGTAACGTCCGACATTGAATCATTATGGCTCATTTGTCACGCTCCTCCCCTAACAGTACTTCTTGGCGTTTGTTATAGGCCACCGCATACTAATCCAGACTTCTGTAGGCACCTAAACAATAGCCTAAGGCAACTTGTTGCCACTTATCCCAATGCCCGCATCCTTCTCTTTGGCGACTTCAATTACCCGAACATCAAATGGCATAACCTAGGCATGTCCTCATTATCATGTCATGCAGAGGCTAAAAACTTCATTGACGTATGTTTAAATTTTAACCTGAGTCAGTTAGTCTCGGAACCAACACGCGTTACGCAAGAAACAGCAAACATCCTAGACCTAATACTAACTAACAGTCCTGAGAACCTTTCATCTATCAGTTATCTCCCAGAAATCAGCGACCATAAAATCATACATGCCCTATTTTCATTCAGTTCTGCTCCAAAGTACACATCCGCAAAAACAATATGCCTTTACGACCGGGGAAACTACGATGCAATAACTGAAGACCTTAACACCTTTTTTTCTGAGTACAAATCAGTGTTTCCCACTCGCACAGTACATGAAAACTGGTCAATATTCAAAAATAAATTAAGTGTGCTCACTAATATGTTCATTCCGAGGGTTACCTTTCATGCTAATCACAATAAGCCATGGTTTTCTGTACGTTTAAAACGGCTTGAAAATAAAAAGAAACGGCTCTTCCGTTCGGCCAAACGCCGTGACACGCAGAGTGACTGGGATAAATACTTCGAAGTGGAAAAATCATATCTATTTGAGATCCGGAACGCCAAGCATACATTTTATCACGATGACTTACCAAAGCTACTAACCAGCAACCCCAGCAAATTTTGGCAACTTTTAAATCCAAAGCAGACCCGCGACATCACACTGACTAACGACGCGCATGAACCAGTGACAGACCATGAATGTGGGGAAATATTTAACACCGCATTCGTATCTGTCTTCACTCAAGAACTTGACGCACCTTCACAATCACCATCAGTTAACATCGAAGCATTCATGCCAACTATCTCATTTTTCGAAGAAGGCATTGCATCCGTAATCGATAACATGAAGCTTTCATCATCAGCCGGTATGGACTCAATTAATTCTAAGCTTCTGAAGAATGGTAAATCAATTTGTGCCGCCTATTTATCTTTGATTTTTTCACAGTCACTCGCATCAGGAATCATTCCAGATGACTGGAAAACGGGGAAGGTCGTTCCAGTGTACAAATCAGGTAACAGAGACTCACCCTTGAACTACCGCCCCATTTCATTAACTAGTGTACCCTGTAAAATCATGGAACACGTCATTTACTCTCAAATCGCAAGTTTTTTGGACTCATGTAATTTTTTTCATCGATCACAACATGGATTTCGTAAAGGTCACTCCTGCGAAACACAATTAGCGCTATTTCTTCACGACTTGCACACTAACCTAGACCGTAACATGCAGACTGATGTAATTTTTCTAGACTATGCGAAAGCGTTCGATAAAGTTCCTCACCGCCGCCTTTTGCTAAAACTTTCACACCTGCATCTAGACCCTAACATTCTTCGTTGGATTGAACAGTTTCTCACTAACCGTTCTCAGTCAGTCTTTGTTAATGGCCACCTATCTAACCCTCTCCCAGTCACATCAGGCGTTCCCCAAGGATCTGTACTCGGTCCCCTTCTTTTCCTAATATATATTAACGACTTGCCCGACCATGTATCCTGCAGCATCCGCATGTTCGCGGACGACTGTGCCATCTATCACACTATCAGTAACCAGCATGATCACGTGTATCTCCAAACCAACCTTAACAACGTGCTTAATTGGTGTAACACATGGTTAATGACCCTTAATCCTTCTAAATGTAAACTCGTGTCTTTTTCTCGTCGCCATAGCCCATATCGCTTCCACTATTCCATCGTTAACACCGCAATTGAATCAGTACCGTCTTATAAATATCTTGGAATAACCTTGTCTTATGATTTATCATGGCATACACACATCGCTAATGTTGTTTCAGCATCTAATAAAGCACTTGGTTTTCTCAAACGCCATCTCCGCCTAGCCCCCCCCCCACATGTAAAATTACTTGCGTACAAATCTTTAATCAGACCGAAATTAGAATATGCATCTGCCATATGGAGCCCTCATCAAGCGTATTTAATCAAAGCATTAGAAGCGGTACAAAACCGTGCTGCCAGATTCATTCACTCATCTTACTCATACGATATCAGTATTTCATCTTTGAAAGCGAAATCTGGACTGCCACTCCTTTCTTTGCGCCGCCGCACTGCAACTCTCATGCTTTATCACAAGTTATTTCATTCTTCCCTCAATCAGCCACCTTATATAGTAGCCGCACCACGCATACCTCATCGAACCAGTCATTCATTTCAGGTTTCCCGCCCTTCTTCGCGCACCACTGCTTTTTCTGCCTCGTTCTTTTTTCGAGCAGCCACGGACTGGAACGGCCTCCCCCGGGACATCGCCAACATCGCCTCATCATCTGCCTTTCAAGACCGTGTTATTGATCATCTTCAATACTAAAACAACTTTTACTGCTTATTGTTAATCTAAATAAAACCCCACCCCTTATGTAATGCCCCTCCTAGAAAGGGGGGCCTTTAAGGTAATAAACTGAACTGAACTGAACAAAATGGCACAGTATCCAAACGATATCACAAGGCAACAATAGCACGTGTAGCAAAACAATAGAACAAGGCATTGAACCAGGATGGGGAGTGAGATGGTGTCCACATACAATGCATGGAAATTTCGATAATCAAGTTAGCAGGTTTCTAGCGGCCGGGTTCCCAAGTGAGGTAATCGCAGCAATGGCTGATAATCTATTAAGTGGACTGTCTACCGTCCTTCATTGCTTTTTTGTTTTGTGTCGCACTAAAAAGCGTACCATGGGAAGTGTCTAACCTTGCAGCGAATTCCCAGGAAAGTGCATAGAAATGTTTAAAACACAATTTTTGGGCACGTTATGTATCCTTCCATCGGTGGGAGTAACGTCCGCAACACTGATCGGTGTTGGTGAGTCGAAAGCTGAAACCATGTGTGGTTTTTGCAGACTACATCAAGCTTGGCTATTGATAAAACAAGTACCCCAGTGGCACACGCTTTTTTGTTGTTCTCATGAGCGGCGGTGAATGCCGTGGTCGCGTTTCTCCCGCCATTGGCATATAGTGCCTAGAATATATTCTAGGCACTATAGTTTGCAGGCGAACTCACCGCCGGCAGCACTGCCGTGCTCCTATTTTTACGCGTGAGAAAACAATGCGCGAAAATTGGTCTTTGGCGCAACGTAAAGCTGCCTCAAGTGCATTAAGTATAAATCATGGTTAAACGCGTTTGATTTTAAGCAAAAGAAGTCTACCTGCGAGGATTTCTCGTTCTACCAATAGATGGTCAATATTGACCACATTTGCTGTTGGGTGACGCTAGTGGTCCCTTTTTATTGACTTTAAACTTCAATTAAAACTATATTCTTTTTTCTTGCGCGAAAGCATAAAGAGAACATAAAAAAAATTCAGAGCATATCCACGGAGTGAATGATGATGAGTGGCGCGAAGCATCCGTCCATCCGTCCGTCTGTCTGTCAACTATACGAAAACCACAAACGCCATCTAGTGATTATATTTCCACACACACACACACACACACACACACACACACACATATATATATATATATATATATATAGATATATATATATATATATATATATATATATATATATATATATATATATATATATATGTATATATATATAGGGGGCGCGAACGGATGTGCAGCGCAATCAGTCGGTGTTTTTAATAAGAAAAGCTCGCTAGCAGACGCTGCCTGCCTCGGCGTTGCGAGGCGAGAGGAGGGGAACGTATGAAAGGACGCGGAGGAGGCGCGCATGCGCAATAGAGGTGTAAACTCTGCGGGGAGGGATGTCCAGAGGAGAGAGAGGGGGAGGGAGCGTAGACTAGCAGACGCTTCCGGCGTCGGCGTTGCGAAGTCAGAGAAAGGGAGCGTAGGAGAGGAGGGGCGCGCATGCACAATGAGCTTGTAAACGCCACTGGGAAGGATGCCTAGACGAGAGAGGGGGGGGGAGGAGCGAGAGTTGGCTAGCAGCCACTGCCTGCGTCGGCCCTAGTAGGGTGGTGGTGGTAGTGGTTAGAATGAAGAGGAAAAAGGCACCTAATTTCTGTCTGCCTTCAGCCGACACGGCGCAGTGCTTATAGGGGTGGGGGAAGGAGGGATAAAAAGAATAGAAGGAAAATAGACGGAGAAGAAGACAGCCAAGCGAGAGAAAAAAAAAGCCCGCAGCTTCCCTCGGGGGAACACTGAGGAGGATGCGGAGCATATAATTGGTTAACGGGGTGTTAAAGTGCGACTTACTTGGGGCGATGGCTAAATTGGTCAACGTGGTTGTGAAATGGGGTGTTAAATTGCGACTTACTTGGGTCGATGGCTAAATTGGTTAACGTGGTTGTAGGAGGGGGTGTTAAATGAGTGAACACGTACACACGTATGCGAAAGGGCGGCGCTGGTCGAAGGGACGTCGATCATTGTGTTTGTGGATTCGTTGGAATTCATTTCACCGCGACCTTGGACGTCGACGCGCCGTACAAACCAACCGACGAGCGGCAACTGAGCGAGCGAGCGCCGACCTTGAGTATATATACAGCACGACGGCGCATGCACTGTCAGCTGTTGAATGTTCTCGAAGCGCGACGCCACATGCGCGTCCACTGGAGAATCAGGAGAATTGTAGATGTCGAACGCGGTGTGTAGAGGAGGAAGGGTGCACAGATGGTGGAGGAGTGAAGCGCGTGCGGTGTGTAGAGGAGGAAGGGATGCACAGATGGTGGAAGAGTGGGCGACGGCGCGACGGCGCATGCGCGCGCGTCAGCTGTCGAATGTTCGAGAAGCGGTGTGGACGGCGCGGACGGCGCACTACAAGGCGCGAGTATAAGATGCTCCGCATCTAAAAGAAGGAGATAGGAAAGTGGGGATCCGGTCGAAGCAGTCCAAGGGCGGGGCGCCACAATGCGAGAGCTGCACGGCTTCAGGAGACCGCGGAGGGCGAACCAGTTGTCACACCTGTCCCTTTTATTAGGGAGGCAATCGCCGGGCTAATTCCAAGAGCCGAAGTATCGGCCCCCCGAACCGCACCACGAAAGCGTGGACAATTTTGAAGTGGTCCTTTTTGGCGCGCCAGCGGACGCCGGCTGTGGCCCAAAGAACAAGTCAGAGCCGAGAGTTGATAAACAAACAAATTATATTCTCAATAATGGCAGATCGAAAACATAACACAGAAATGCACACTCCACAATAGTTGCATACAATATGTCACCAATCAGACCAATCAATCAACGTACTACACAACACAATCGGCCACACTCAAAACAACGGACACAGACAACGATACGCACTATAATGCAGTCGCATGCATTGAACAACCAAGACACTTAAGGACTAAAGAGATAGAAAACCTATTCAGTCCAAAGTCCTTGGAACAAAAGTCCGAATGATACTCTTCCGAGAATCACTCACTCAAAGTCCAGCGTTGTTGTCGTTCCGCAGCTCTTGAAGTTTCTCTTCCAGGAAACCTCGCCGGAGTTTCTCTTCCAGGAAAACTCCCGTCTTCAATAGGCCACTCTCCAAGCTTCAAACTTCTTCGCCGGAAATCCGTCGGCTTCACACACGCAGCTGTTGCCCGCGTCTTCGCTCGATAGCGGTAAACCCACGCTCTTGCCTGTAGCTCGAGCCGTCCCTACGGACCAAAACTTTCGCCGACTACACGGCGGAATCCTTACGCGCTCTGGCGTTAACTTCCGTCACCTCCTGCTTTCTCGTCTCGGCTGCTCGATTAAATACGTTCCGCGCCGCCTTCGAGAATTTTCTCGTCCTTTCGTCGGCGCGATACGCAGCGAAAGCTGGGAAGAGGGCGAGACGGTTGGAATGCCCTCTCCGGAGAATGAGTCACTCGGTCTGACTCCGCCTCCTTCGTTCTAGAAAGATCGCGGCCTTACTGGGCCGCCGATGTGGGGTGAGGAGGTTCGTCTGCGAAGCCATGCTTCTGCGGGGAGAGCGCGCGCCCGGGAGCCTTGGATGTTTGCTTTCTTTTTTTTTTTCTTTTTACCTCGCCGCGTTTCTGCCGCCCGTTGTCGCAAGGATTTGGCGGCGCGCTCTTTTTTAGCGCTCGTTCTGTGACACTGCCCCCCACTTTAAGAATATTATCTCATAATATTCAAAACTCCACAGACGAGCGCGAACAGTCACCACACACTCTCACAGACTGTAACACCATCAGTCACTCATGACACTTCACATTCACAATAGATCACGCAATACAATCTTACATTGTAGTTCAATTCCACAACACATGAAATATAGCCACAGGTACATGCCTACAACACTTCATCACACATTCCAAACAACACAAACGTACAAAGTTCTGTCTATACAACAATTATACAACACTTTACATCACATCATCGCACAGAACACTGACTCGCTCGACATCCACTTGAGACACAGGATAACAAGAACATTAACACAACATATGGCACTCAACACTGCCAAACACATTCTGATTCGACCTCAGCACTTATCCTGAATACTTCGAACAGCGCTTGCGCCCCTTTTTGCGGTGCTCGCTCGATCTCTTCTTGTGCTTCCACGTTCTTTTTCGGCGAGCCCTTTCCAACGACGATATCTGAGGCGTCGTCTCAGCCATCGTTGTCTCTTCCGACACCGTTAATGCTTCATTACATTCGACGGGTCCTGTCTGTTTAATGCCTCTACATTTTGCCCGGCTGGCCAACTCCGTCTCCTTTACACTGTCAGTCGGTTGAGGTCGTGCCGACGTACGTCCAGTTGCTCGGCCCGTGAACTTATTCGACCCGATCGTCTTCTCCTTCGCTGTCTCTTGCGCCGCAGCTTCACCTTGGGCTCTAGTGAGATCCGTTACGGGATGCTCCTCCCCTGTATCTCGCGGCCGCTGTGTTGGCGAGCACTCTATCTTCGGGTCTTCTCCCAAACATTCTGGATCACTTGGCCCTCGCGCCCCGTCGATGTTTCCGATGACAAGGTCATACAGGGGGGTCGTCATGCATAAAGCAGTAACCTTCCCGCTGAAGTACGGGGTTTCCACCTCAATCTCTGCTTCGGGAAGCATCCGAGCTGTACGGTCAATTAGGCAAACCGGTTTCATTTTGCCTGTTAACTCACTTTCCCGTACCAAATCTCTCCGCACGATAACAGTGGAGCTGCCGGTATCTCTTAACACCCGTAATCTTTTTGTCCGCAACTTTTCCAGGCAGCGCTGGCATTCCTTTCGTAACACCGGTTGGCTGTTTTGACATTACAGCACCAACAATAGGAATTTTCTCCCCATTTTTCAATTCTACGAATCCATCGGTGACGTCATCAACGGTTTTTGGTGCCACTTGTGCACAGGATACCTGGTGAGTTTGACTCGCTCCGTTACGACATGCGTCTGCCTTGTGCCCAGTCTGACCACATTTGAAACATTTTACAACCGTGGTGCTCGAGAAGTTAGTTCGGCAGTTTTTCGCGCGATGACCCACTCGGTTGCACAGAAAACATCGCGGAATGCTCTCTGGTGCACGCTTCTTTTCTTCGGGGGCCAATTTCTTCGAATCATCGGGACAATCCTTCTTGACCTTGGCCAAATTAGTTCCGCCTTGCGCTTCTAAGAATTGATCAGCCAATTCAAGCATTCCTTCAAATTTCCTTCAAATGACTCAGCTTTCCTCTCTTTCAAATACAGCGACAGGCTTGGGTGGCAACTAGTAAGAAATTGTTCTCTAATTAGGAGCTCTCTAAGCTCATCGTACTCCTGTGCTGTCCCTGAAAGTTCAATCCATCTGTCGAAATAATGGCAAAGTCGGGCGGCATACTGCGTAGCCGTCTCCCCATCAGCTGGCTTTCCTGTCCGAAATCTGTCCCGGAATCCTTCCACAGTGAATCTAAATCGCTTCAACAAAGCAGCTTTCACCTTTGCATAGTTGGCTGCATCGGTCGGCGTCAGCCTACCGTACACACTGAGCGCTTCACCACTCAAGCAGGTACTCAAAGCAGTTGCCCATTGCTGTTCCGGCCAATTCTGGCTCCTCGCAATCGTCTCAAATCTGTGGAGGTACGCGTCTAGGTCGTCCTTCCTTTCATCAAACGCTACGAGCAGCTTGCTTGGGTTCAAGCGGAAGCCGTGATCTTCCCGTTCGCTGCTTTCAACTCTAGCTTGGACGGGTGTTTCGCTTCGCTGTTGAAAACGGAGCCGCTCGAGTTCCATCTCGTGCTGCCGCTGCCGCTCCCTTTCAGCCATCTCCGCTTCTCTTTCTTCCTTCAGCTGCCGCTCCCTCGCTTCTCTTTCTTCTCTCGCCCTTTCGGCTGCCAACCTCTCTCTCTCCAGCTCCAACTTCAATTGCTGCTCTCTTTCTTCTTTCTGCTGTCGCTCCCTCGCTTCTCTTTCTTCCTTCAGCTGTCTCTCCTTTGCTTCTCTTTCTTCTCTCGCCCTTTCAGCGGCCAGCCTTTCTCTCTCCAACTCAGCTGCCTTTTCTTCCTTGGCCCTCTCTGCCGCCAACCTCTCTCTCTCCACCTCAGCTTCTTTTTCCGCTTTGGCTCTTTCGACCGCCAACCTCTCTTTTTCCAGCTCGGCTGCTTTTTCTTCTTTGGCTCTCTCTTTTTCTTCTTTTTCCTTCTGGGTGACCCACTTCCGTAGTTCGGCGCCAGAAAGACCCATCTTTTCACCAAGAGCAACTAACTTTTCGAGATCCATCGTGTCTCGCAACTAAAACCTTGCCGCGTGCAAAAAGTATCTGCCTAAATCAGTCTATCGGAGCACTACCCTGCACTCGTTAACGAGAACTATGAACAACACACAAAATCGTTCCGATAGCACTATCAACAACTCGAGGCTCTTTCTCACTACTTTGGACACACTGTGCACCAAAAGGTCCTGTCGCGGACGCCAGATTAATTGTCACACCTGTCCCTTTTATTAGGGAGGCAATCGCCGGGCTAATTCCAAGAGCCGAAGTATCGGCCCCCCGAACCGCACCACGAAAGCGTGGACAATTTTGAAGTGGTCCTTTTTGGCGCGCCAGCGGATGCCGGCTGTGGCCCAAAGAACAAGTCAGAGCCGAGAGTTGATAAACAAACAAATTATATTCTCAATAATGGCAGATCGAAAACATAACACAGAAATGCACACTCCACAATAGTTGCATACAATATGTCACCAATCAGACCAATCAATCAACGTACTACACAACACAATCGGCCACACTCAAAACAACGGACACAGACAACGATACGCACTATAATGCAGTCGCATGCATTGAACAACCAAGACACTTAAGGACTAAAGAGATAGAAAACCTATTCAGTCCAAAGTCCTTGGAACAAAAGTCCGAATGATACTCTTCCGAGAATCACTCACTCAAAGTCCAGCGTTGTTGTCGTTCCGCAGCTCTTGAAGTTTCTCTTCCAGGAAACCTCGCCGGAGTTTCTCTTCCAGGAAAACTCCCGTCTTCAATAGGCCACTCTCCAAGCTTCAAACTTCTTCGCCGGAAATCCGTCGGCTTCACACACGCAGCTGTTGCCCGCGTCTTCGCTCGATAGCGGTAAACCCACGCTCTTGCCTGTAGCTCGAGCCGTCCCTACGGACCAAAACTTTCGCCGACTACACGGCGGAATCCTTACGCGCTCTGGCGTTAACTTCCGTCACCTCCTGCTTTCTCGTCTCGGCTGCTCGATTAAATACGTTCCGCGCCGCCTTCGAGAATTTTCTCGTCCTTTCGTCGGCGCGATACGCAGCGAAAGCTGGGAAGAGGGCGAGACGGTTGGAATGCCCTCTCCGGAGAATGAGTCACTCGGTCTGACTCCGCCTCCTTCGTTCTAGAAAGATCGCGGCCTTACTGGGCCGCCGATGTGGGGTGAGGAGGTTCGTCTGCGAAGCCATGCTTCTGCGGGGAGAGCGCGCGCCCGGGAGCCTTGGATGTTTGCTTTCTTTTTTTTTTCTTTTTACCTCGCCGCGTTTCTGCCGCCCGTTGTCGCAAGGATTTGGCGGCGCGCTCTTTTTTAGCGCTCGTTCTGTGACACCAGTCGGCGGGAGCTACGCTGAAGTCGGAGATCGCGAGGGCACAACCGTCCAGCTTGAAATCCTGCGAGCGAATTGCCCCCTAGTAGGCGCGAGAGGGAGCAGCGTTGGAGAGGAAAGAGAGGGGGAGGGCACGCGCATATGCTGTAAGGGTGGTCACGCCGCACCCCGGATTGAGCTTGACCATAAGCAGAATTGACATCTCAAAAGTGGCAAATAGGCATGACGTTCATGTGTTTTTTTTTCGGCATTTAGAAAGCTTGTCAAATTCTGCTCTAAGATTAGTACAAATGAATCGCAATGCAATGGTTGTGGAATGAATTATGCGGAAAGCTTTGTAAACTGTGTCACGGAAGGGGTATATGAAATACCGCTTAACTGTGCAAGGTCCTACGTGGGACGAACGGGACGCTGCGTTATTGCAAGCGCGTCAATAAGCATGCCTTGTCAGTTGTAAATAAAGAAGAAACGCCCTCTCCCACCAGCCCATTGCAATGCATGCTTAGGATGCGAGCCTTTGCTCAAAAAAGATAAGATTTTAGGAAAGAACAGCACTTAAGTCTAGGCGAGAACTCTTGGAAACTTTCATCATCAAAGAGAAGGGTTAAGACAGAGGGCAATTTCCTGCGCAGGTTTGCTTGGCGTGAGGTGCGTATAAATTTGTTCGCTTTCTCTCCTTAACCCCTTTCTCTGTGACGTTTGAAAAAGCTCATATTAGGCTGTTTCAAGAATGAATTAACCTGTTGATGGTTCCCGCTATTTATCTCCTTCGTTTTTCCCGTGTTCGTCCGATTTCTGCGCACACATCTTCAATAGGACATGCGCCAACTCATCAAACAAGTTATAAAAGTGTACGTGAGCTAGTGTGACCTCGCGAGCAAGTATGGCGACCTACTAAAGCAGCTCGACTGCCTGCCCTTGTTCTGTCGTACCATTAAGTTTACAACAAAGAAAACCTGTCACTGAATAAAACAAAGTTGCCAACACAATCTGTTAACTCCGCAGTCTGACCAGCTTAGTTCCTTCAACCTACATTCATTCAACTAAAATCTGAAATATATATCTCTAGGTGCAAATTAGAAGACCACCCCTCGGCAGCTTTTTGTTTCCAGCTGCATTTAATTACCTCAACTAGAAGGCCACTGATGAGGCTTTTCGCTTGCGGAGGCATGTGCTTGGGCAGGATAATGGGGACAACCTCGGCGTCTGAAAAAAAAAAGTACACAGGTATAATAAGAACGCAGCTTTTTAGAAACTTTTTTTTTTTGGTTACGTGGCACTGGGGAATTCGGCATCCTGCTTAAAGGGACTCTTAGTCGACGTGGATTGTTGAAATAGCACCAAACTGCCAGGACTTCTTTTATTCTTAAGTAATAAAACCTGACATGGAGTCCATTGGTTGCATGCTTTATAATAGCCCTAAATTGCATGCAGCCCAGTTTTTCAGCACAAAGGAGCTAAAGTACGTTATATGCTCAGGAATGAGCGTCACGTCAGGTTGTTTCATTCATATGGGCACTTACAGTCTCTTCTTTGAAACATTACTTAAATACGCAATATGACTTTAGTTATAAGGGCATTGTTTTGCAGGACGGCTGCGCTTACTTACAGTGTAGTTTGAATAACCAACTGTTTTTTCGCATAAAACTCCCTTTTGTAAAGCCATAGGGCCATCATGAATAAATAAATAAATAAATAAATAAATAAATACGACTGGGTTCTAAAGAGCGAGATGCATTACCGGTGGTTATCTGTACCTATTCTCTCATCATTAGACGAGAAAAATTAGTTCGCTTTAGGATAACTGCTATAATTAACGGACTTCCCACACTCACATTGGTACATGTAGTCCCGGTCGGCCCAGTGGTCCAGGTTGGTCTTCGCTGAGTAGATGGACATGGGCGTGTGGCGAACGTACAATACGTACGTCAGAATGCCCAGCGACCAGTAGTCGGACGTGCGATCTGCGTGGTAAGCGTACATGGCGCAGCTTATGCGTACATGTTACTCCGAGGTCGCCGTGACGACTCTTGTTATGAAACCAGTGGTTATTAAAAACCAATTTTTGAGATTTGCCAAATCCGTCTTCAAAAATATTTTGTGACAGTGGCCCCTTCTGACTTCAGTATGCTTTGCCGTATCACTAATGCGCACTGTGACGGAGCTGACTTTTTTTTTTGTGTGTGTGTGTGTGGACGCGCGTGTGTGTGCGTGTGTGTGTGTGTGTGTGTAAGTGTGTGTGTGTTAAACCCTGATGATTATACAGTTAAGTTGGCCTGCTAATGAAATTAAACATGAAACATCAACCCGCCACGTTGTCATGAAAGACACGCCAGCGCAACCTCAAAGTTATGACAAAATTAAACAACGTTACGGCAGTCAAAGGTCGTACTAGTTGCCTGTCACTGCGGCACTATGTGTCAGTGTTTCTTCCAGTGACGTTACGGCTCATATCCACAGAATATATGACTAGTTAAAATTTTCAATAAGAATTCAATAAACGTTCAGTGCCCCTTTTTTCAACCCCTGTGGACGCCCATGACCCTTATTATTTCTAACATTTCTCATTTCCTCAACAAAACATTTGCAAAGTTTTCTTGTTATTAATGAAATCCCAAAAACCAGCATGTAGTTTGAGGGCTTCAAGCCACCCCAACGGATTTGCTGCATTATTCTCGATGCACCGATTGCACTCTTTCAGAGTACGCCATTGCAGTAGTTTACCTCATTTACTGCCACTCATGCCACACTCATGCCACTCTGTTGAGAGTTGAATGAGTGTTCGGAAACTCAGACAATCATCACCGATACTTTCTGGACTGTGTCGCACTTCCATCGTGTTTAGGACGGCTAATTTTGCCATACATATCTTACACCCAATATGCATCACACGCTTCCACACGCATTGAGACTGCTAGGCAGGCACGCATATCTACAGTACGAGTTCAAGAAATATTGCACAGAAAGAAAACACCATGGTTACCGTATACTTCCATTCTCAGCACTTCTGGAGCCATGTAAGGTATTGAGCCGGTCCGACTGCTCGACGTCTTGCCATGCTGCGGAAATGAGGTTTTCATGGATGATTAACAGCATAAGGGAGCAACAGGAAAATCGCAACACATGAAGGACAAACTTTTGGCTTCAGCTAACCAGTTAGTTCAAGTCCTGCGTCCTGTCCAAATCTATGCAATCTGTCCAGTGTCATGTAACGAGCTGCAAATTTTGGTTACGGTGGCGTTGTACGCAAAGAACCCACTGCCGTCGTGTGTGCAGAAACGCGGCCCTTGGAAGTGCATTGGTCTCATGCGTATTTGTGTAGGACGCTTGCCAATAATTGCTCTTTTACGATAGCGTACGTTTTCCGATTACTACTGTGCGCACTGGTATTACTTTAATGTTGTTTTTTTGCATTACAGAAAAGCAATGCTGCGAACGAAGCCAGCTTATAATCAAAAGCTCGCGTGAAAATTTTAACCCTGCTGACCCGCCCAGTTTGTGTACATTTTGTGCTGGTTACATAGTGACGAAGTATACATTGTTGCGAACACATCAGTCGCCCCTCACCGAGCAGAAGGAGAAGTCGAAGAGTCGTGCGGTGCCGCTCATGTCGATGAGGATCGTTGTCGGCGAGATGTTGCGGTACATCACGTCTGCACGACATACCATTCATAAGGCGCTGATGATGACATAAAATGATATATCTGATACGGTCCTCCTTCAAATACAAGTGTCAGAACAGCCGTGTAAGCGACTTGATTTAATTTACGTTTGAGTACATTGCCATCCATCTAACAGCTTGTGGAAAAAGGAGTTTCCCAATTATTTGCAGCATCGCCACGCGTTATTCAACAGAAACGTGAAGTATGACCCTTGATATTTTGTGAAAAATGAGACTAGAATTAAGATTTCATATTTGACGTTTCTTTTTCGTAACAATACCGAGCATTTGAAGCTAGATTTACGAAATAAATAAAATTTAATACCGCTATAACAAGTGGCGTAAAAATAAAAAAAACGGCATCTACGGCTGTGATTGGAACCTGTGTCTTTTGACTGGAAAGCGGGCATTATATACTTGCACAAACTTTCAAATGAGTCGCGCAACTCTTAATTGACGTCACATCGCAGGCTACTTATTGCCGCACAACAAGCACCTTGACCCTGGCTTGCCTACATTTGCTGAACAGTTATACTGCGGCTGTTACGAGCACTCCCCTCTTCTATTATGTATTGACAAGTTAGTTATAATGTTCATTGCAGTGGATCTGGCTTGCAGATGCTGAGCGAAAATAACATTAAAATCAAAGTAAAATATTCGGTATGTGTGGTGTGGTTCTGGTGTTTGGAAAGCGTTGATAGAGCCCACTATGAAGATGAAGAAAATACCATTTGTGGCGCCTCGACATTGTGCGACTGCTCTTTTAAGGAAAACTCAAACCCCCGACATTTGGTGCGTTCAGATTAGCTAAGCTGTAGCAGGACAAAGCAACACAACACTGATAAAGCTAAAAATACCGGCGTAAAATTTTGTGGCTCAAGGAAAACTGCGGTTCAACAGAACACAGTTCCCTTTAGTTCACCTCAATCATATTATATATTCATGCTAATTTCTTTTATAGTTCTCTTGCGCCTCAGTGACTAAGGCCATTTCTCAGTCTCCTGCTACATGTTCGCTTATTTCGAATCCCACTGATGAATCGCCATTGCACTTGATAACAATTTTTGATACCAATTACTGTCACTTTTGGTACCACCTGCATATCAAGCAGTATACAGAACTGTCCGCTTCCACGAGAATCAAGAATTGCACTTATCGCAAAAATGTCGGATCGCGCTTACCATACATAGGAACTACACTTTAGAACTGAGCATGAAATCACAGTTAAGCTGGAGAGCCACGCCCACCTCTGTCGTGGATGTACTTGAGCGCGTACGTGACGTTGGCGACAATATTCACGATGACGTCATCTCTCAGGGCGCCTTCTTCGAGGAGTGACTGGAGCGTGCATCCTTCATAGTACTCGGCCACGAAGACGTAGCTGCGAAACACGAGAACATACAGTGTTTCCAAAAAGGGAAATACTACATTCAAACCTCGATATAACGAATTAGGATATAACGAATAATTGTTTACAACAAAGTAAGTGATCAAGTAGTTTTATCAATGATGCAAGGTTACGAATAGTCATTTATAACAACTTTTCAGATATTGTCTCAGCCGACTTGTCTTAGCCAAATCAGATGTTCAGAGAAGGTGGCTCAAAACACGACATCATCTAAGTAGACAAGGCAGATTTGCCACTTTAAGTCGGCTAACACAGTGTTCATCATGCGCGGGAAGGTAGCTGGTGCATAACAGAGAGCAAACGGGAGCACTCGAAATTCATACAGACCATCCAGCGTGACAAAGGCTGTTTTTTTTTCGCGGTCGCGCTCATCAACCTCAATCTGCCAGTAGCGACTTTTCAAATCAAGGAAAGAAAAATACTTTGCTCGCCGCAGCCGGTCAAGAGAGTCATCAATACGTGGCAGTGGATAAACGTCCTTTTTGTTACGTTTCTGAGCTTTCTGTAATCTACACAGAAACGAAGCGTACCATCTTTCTTCACCAGGACGACTGGTGAGGACCACGAGCTGTTGGAAGGCTGAATAAAACCATCGTCAGTCATTTCCTTCACTTGATCCTTGATTACTTGGCGTTCTTTCTGCGAGACACAGTATAGGTGTTGGTAGCGCACATCATTGTAAATAATTATTCTGCGCTGCGTGATTGGCGTCTGACTGACTTATGACGATCGAGCAGAGCACACCTGGATTTCAAGTAACAGCTGTGGCAAGGCCTCCAGGTTTTCTTCCGATAACGCAATGTTGATGTCAACATCAGTTGCGGCTGTTCAATTGCAGCTACTATCATCACACGCAAAACACTCGATGACGTTCTCCAAGACTTCCGAGTAGGCGACGGCAGTGCCACGGAAAAGGCGACGATGTTCGTTTGTGAAATTCGCGATCATGACCTCACTTTGACCATTCTTAATATCAACGATGTGTAGCGCCTCAATGCGCCGCTCGTCAAAGAAGCTCCGACAGATGCCTTGTGCCACAGGTATTCCAAGCGGTAGTAACAAAAAGACGTCGCACTCGGCCAGTGTTTCACCGTCACCTGTGCCCTCAGAAGTCACCTGGATCATGATACTCGCACGAGGTGGTATTGTGACGCTGTCGTCGGAAACGCGAAGAGCGGCTGTACACCGGCGGGTATCCTTTAACGTATTGCGGGTTGTAGAAAAGGAAAAGCAGCGTCTGCTCGAGTCTATTATGACACCGTATACCCGAAAGAAGTCCTTTCCGATAATCAATTCGTGGGTACATTCACGTAGCACAAAGAAGCTAACAAAAAAAAACGTGAAACCTCGTTTTTGCAGCCTCGCAGTGCACACACCAGTGGCTTGATGAAGCGTACTTCCGCTGTGTAAACGTGTGATTCTTTCGAAGGCATGATAACGTTTTTCGGTCGAATTGCCGATTTCCAGCCAATATTCCAGTAATCGGCGCCAGTATCTACTAAAGCTGCTACATTTCGACCGTTGATGAGCACAGGTATGTCATAGAAAAGTCACCAGGCTGAGATACAAGCGTCGTCAAATCGCCGTCGGTCCGAAGTCACGTCGAGTGGTGGTCGAGGTCTTCAACACGTCGAGAATCAGCAGCCTCGTCTGGAGAGGTCACTGAAGTCAGTTTTTCAGGCGAGGGCTCAGAGGTTGTCTTTGCCACGTCCGATTCCTGTTGCCCGAATAGTATGGTGGTCGTGGTGATGGTGAACGCAACTGACGCCTGCCTGGTATGCGCTGCCGAGCGAAAAAATCTTCGGATCTCGGGTGGTCGCCTCCTGAATCAGGGACGGGGTGAATTCGCAAGAAAACTCAGAAGCCCAAGTCGGTGGTACTGATACTCTCGGTACGCGTGACCCACCTCACCACAGTGTAGCAAAGCGGTCATCCGTCGGGCATGCGCCAAATGTCGGATTTACGAGCGACGGGTCGTGTCTTCAAAATAATAGGCACCGCCTGCAGACTGGAGCGTGGCATACGGGGTGGCTGTGAGTATCGGCGCTGGCGTAGGTGAGTAGCCGCCTTCACTGGAGGTGTTGGACGCCGCCTTCATTGGAGGTGTCACCGCCGACGGCACGGTGCGTCTCAGGGCGTCGGCATACGCTACGCGTTGGGATTTACTGGAAGGTGTGAACGGCTGAAGTGACGCGCTAAGCTTATCAGGTGTCTCGCGACGAGGTGCACCGAGAGCCTGCTGGACTTCGTCTCGTATGAAGCTGGCTATGCAGCTAGTATCCGAACGTATAAGCTCACGAAGCACTTCTACGTCTGTCGAAAATGATCCTAGCCCGATTGTGTAGGTAGCATTCACTTGCCGATGATATTGGTTCCGCTGCTGCAGCACCTTCTCCATGACGATGGCTTCAGTGAGAAAACTCCGCAACCGTATTGGGCGGACTACGAATGAGACCACTTGATGCGCGGCGCTCCTTCACGCCGCGCATCAAGTGACGCAGCTTATTGGCTTCCACATTGTTTGGATCGGCTCGATTGAATAGACGGACCCTATATCCTCAACGTACATGGCAACACCATCATTGGGCATCTGAACGCGAGAGTGTAGGGCCCATTCCGCCCACTCGCGACGATCAGGGCTCAAGTACGTGTCCAGAAGTCTGTGACAGAACTCGTGCCATGACCTTAATGGGAGGTCCTTGAGGTTCTGGAACCATGCACGAGCACCATCCGAAATGCTGAAGTACACATTCCTGAGCTTCGCCACTTCGTCCCACCCGTTGAAACGTGTTCGAACTCCACCAGCCAGTCTTCCACATATTCAAAAAGGCCACCGTGGAAGGTACTTCGCACCTACGGTTCTTGCAGCGTATACTAGGTGGGCGTAGCTGCAGTGGCTGCAGCTGCAGAGAGAGATGGGAGCAGTAGCACCCTCCATACTTGTCGACGTTGTAGTTGTAGAGCAAGGTGCAAAGTCGGGGGCCAGACCCTGAATTCTCCGGCTAGCATGGTGTACTGGCGTAAGCTCCGGTTTCTGGCTGGCGTTCCTATGATACTGGGAGGAGTTTGTTGCATATACTACCCAGCACCTACACCAATGAAATCTCACGTTCTAATTGAAAGCGATGTTTATAAAGCAGCTACACAAGGTCAAATTTGTCCCGAGAGAGGTCGACACAGAACAGCAAAAAAAGGCACGAGCACGAGAACTAGTGTGTTTTCGTCTGCCTCTTTCACGCTGGCAGATAAAGCGCGTGGCAATATTTCTTTTCTGTATCCCTTTAATAAACGCTTGTAAAAAGCATTATTAAAAATTGTCATGAAGATCTTGCTCCATGTTTTGGCTTCGTAGTCTTACCATTGTGATGAGGTGAAGAATGACTTGAGCCCGACGACAAACTGGCATTCGGACAGAGCCTCCCATACCTTGCGCTCACGGTCAACGGCTCTTTTTTTCTGCAGCAATGAGACAAATACTCGACTTGGAAAGCGGTGATGACGAAATATTAACAAGAACTTTATATACTGTGGCGCACAGAAAGCTTTCAGCACATTGGTTGAAATCGAGTGGCACAGAGTAAGCGTGCATGTTCGACCATTTCGATGGGTTCAAACAATTTTGCTCCCCAGACTTGCGCAAGAAGAAAATTTTAAGGCAAAAGCCAATCATTTATCATACTCGCATTTGTATGTCCGCGCCCTAGAATGGTGCTAGGTATGGCCTCTGTCCCTCACACCCTCCCGGCAATTAGGTGATGAACTGGCGGCATATAGCAACAGTTGTAATGCGAAAGTTGTTGCCTCCCCTCTTACAGTCTCTCATAACTAACGTGATTGCTGAGAGAGTGAAAACAACAAAAAGAGCAAGACGGGGCACAGTCAGTCGAATGGCCGAAGGCTTTTATTGAATACTTTGGAATTTACGAAGCGTCCATAAGCTTTATTTTTGCCTGTGCCATACGGTCCATCAAATTAGTAGGCTAGCGGTTGTATCCTAGGAGACTAAAGATCCTATTAAGAGGCGACAAACCACGAATTCTCCAATGCAGCTGACAAAGATGTGCTAGGGAAGCTTTCGAAGTTAATCAATAGGCGTAAAGTAGCCAACATCAGAAGATATAACATGGAGAGAATCAAGCAGGCTGTAAAAAGCAGTAGAAACCTAAAAGATGTGAAGATAAACTTGTGCATAAGCAAAATTCAAATGTACGCATTAAGGGGCAAGGAGGGCAATGTCATAACCAATAAGAATTGTATAGGTGAGGTGGCGGAGGAGTTCTACCAAGAGCTGCAGAGAAGTAAGAACAGCAAGGATGACATCTTAAGAAGTTATAACAGTCCAGAGAAATTCGAAATCCTGCCAGTAACGACAGAAGTATGGAAAGCCCTAGAATGAATGCAAAGAGGCGAAACTGCTGTTGAGGATAATGTAGCAATGGAGCTGCTGAAATATGGCGGAGAAATGGTGTTAGAAAAACTGACCACCTTATATATCAGGCGTTTCTTGACAATAAGCGTACCAGAGTCTTGGAAAAACGCCAAAATCCTTTTAATCTATGAGAAAGGAGACGTCAAGGACTTTAAAAATTACAGGCCGATCAGTTTACTCTTTGTTATTTACAAACTATTTACAAAATAATAGCTAATAGAATTATGGCGACATTACAGTTCAATCAACCCAAGGACCAAGCAGGATTTCGTACAAACTACTTCACATAGGACCATATTCATACTATAAATAATGCCGTAGAGAAGTGCGCAAAATACAACCGACCCCTACACATCATTTTCATAGATTACGAGAAAATGTTTGACTCAGTCGAGACTCAAGACAGCAGCAGTGATGCAGGCACTACGGAGTCAAGGCATTGGCTAACCATACTAAAAATAATGGAAGGAATTTACAGCGAATCCACAGCCAGCATAGGTCTTCATAAGGAAAGTGACAGAATCCCAATAGAAAAAGGTTTAAGGCAGGAAGACACAATCTCTTCAATGTTATTCACTGTGTGTTTACAGAAGGTTTGCAGGACCCTAGAGTGGAAGAGATAGGGATAAGAGTTAACGGAGAGTTCTTTAGTAACCTGCGGTTTGCTGAAGACATTGCATTGATAAGTAACGGAAAGCAGAAGAGTAGGTCTGAAAATGATTGTGCACAAAACTAAAGTAATGTGCAACAGTCTTGGCAGAAAACAACAATTTACGATAGGTGGAGAGACCCTGGAAGTTGTAAAGGAATATGTCTACATAGAACAGGTAGTAACTGCGCTGCCGAATCATGACAGTAAAATAACTAGAAGAATGAGGATGGGGTAGATGACATTCAGCAAGTCCCAAGTCATCAATGGTAATCTACCCCTAACCTTCAAGAGGGAGTTGTATGACAGCTGCATCTTGCCGGTACTTACCTACGAGCAGAAACCTGGAGGCTAATAAAGAGAGTTCAGCTTAAATTGAGGACGACGCAATGAACGTTGCAAAGAAAAGTGGTAGGTGTCACCTTAAGAGACAAGAAGAGAGCAGCGTGGGTTAGGAAATTCAGACCTTGGACATGGATATCATAGTAGAAATCAAGAAAAAGAAATGGACATGGGCTGGGTACGTAGACAGAATAAGCACTGGTCATGAAGGGTAACTCACTGGATTCCCACCAAGGGGAGACAGAAAGTTAGGTGGCCTGATGAGATTAAAAAGTTCGCAGGTATAAGGTGGCAGCAGAAAACATAAGATCGGGTTTATTGGCGGATCATGAGAGAGGCCTTTGAGGTTCAGTGAGCGTAGTCAGACTGATGATAATGATGTTACGGTGTCAGCACAACTATAACCGCGTTCGTTCAGTTTGACGTGCAATATACCTGCAAATACTGCAGTGGGCTTCAGTAGTTTGTCCCCATCGCACTCTTTCCAATTGCCCCCTTCTCTTTAAATAGGCATAAAGTTGTTCATTCATTCATTACAAATCACTCAAAGTGCCGGTTCACTGTCTTAATTTCTTGCATCCTAAAAGTTTCTTTTTGCCAATCAGTGTCAATAAAAAACAAAGACTTATTTTTCATGTATCCAGGGGTTTCTTTATGTAAACTTCACTTCGATACAATCAGTAATATTCTAAACAGCCAGAACTACGACTGTAAGAATCGAGGATCACGTTTTCAGGTATTTAGTTCCACAATGATGACCATGTCAAAAACAGCTCAGGCTTGTATCTGACAAGCACTGTACATTTTGAGTCATAGAAGACAGAAGAAAACAACATTCGTTTACAGATAACGGAAAAAGAGCAGTATGGACGTAGAGCAGTTTACGATTTTTGTTACGCCCCTGGTCGTGCAAGTATAGGATGTGTACCGAGCTGAAGCGCCTCTTCCAGACAATTTTGAGGATGGCCCACTCTCCGGAGAAGGTGTGACGGGCGCTGCACACCAGGTCCTGCTTGCGCGTGCGCAGAATGTCGATGACGACGATCCGCGAGAAGGACCAATCACGCAGGCTCTCCAGCCGAGGCTTTTCCTGCGTGCACGCCGTAAGCGAAGTAAATGATGTTGCTATATGACGTGACGGTATACGAAAAATCACAGTTTTGCTGCAAAGGCGAAGCAATGAATGTGACGGCAAGGAATTGGAATGTCACACGAAGAACGGCAAGCAGCTCGACATCTGCAGCGCGTCACTGAAGAAGAAACGAGACTCTAAAGGACGCATAATTATACACAAGACAAGCGTGAACTAATAACTGCCACAGTTGTTGCGCCTTTCTGATTGAGCAAAACGCTGCAAGTGTCGAAAATGCGAAACCCGGCAATCTCTTGCCGTAGGCGGCTAAATAGATAGATAGATAGATAGATAGATAGATAGATAGATAGATAGATAAATAGGTAGATAGATAGATAGATAGATAGATACGTTCAAAGTCGTTGAAGTTCGCTAATGCTTCGCATTTAAAATGTGTGAAGCTGACGAATAGATAGATAGATAGATAGATAGATAGATAGATAGATAGATAGATATATAGATAGATAGATAGATAGATAGATAGATAGATAGATAGATAGATAGATAGATAGATAGATAGATGCTCAAAGTCGCCGAAGCTCGCTTAGAAATGCTTCGCATTTAAAATGTGCGAAGGTGAGGAAGAATACGTAGTCGAAAGTTTTCCTTGTTTGGTTCATGCCTTCTGGAGTCAAGTGCGGTGGCAACTACTGCCGTGTTGCGTTGTTCACTGTATGCACTGTTGTGTGCATTTACTGCGCGTCTTTTTATAATGTCGTCTATATGTTTATTGTGTGTAATTTATACTCGTGATATGGCAGCTTTAATTCCGCGCCTTGTAGTGCAATGAACCTATATATTCGTGCCCGCGTTCATCAAACATAAACAAAGTGGATATGTGCTTACCACAAATATCACTTGGAAATTAAAGTTTTCGCTGTTCCAACGATTGTCATGTTTTATATAAAATGTGTGAATAGACACACTGTGGCATCGTATGCTTGTCGCTGTGACGGTGCAGCTTACACAAAGATAATCGATGCACGCAAACGACGTATTGAAAACAAAAATTAAAGTATGGCCTCAGAGACGAGCATGCACACAGAAGCGGTCTCGGAGGTTGTATAGTATTCGTATTCACTTGAAATTATCCTTCGAGACATCCTATTCTGTGCTCTCCCATCTCTGAGGCTGCTAAGGTTCCCAACGACCATCTGAAGCGCTGCGAACCCAAATAATCTGCAGGGTCCTATGGGAGTGCCCTCTCTTAGCTTTTTATATACTACTTCATGGTACACCACTGTTTACTAATAGTTAAAGACTTCTTAAATATGTAATGAAGTAAGCAGTGGAGCAGATTGGCCTAGCAGTTCAGTGTGTGTAGTGCGCTTGCGCAACATCGGTAGATCTCGTTACCTTTCGAGAATATTAAAAGCTACCATATCCGCGCTCAGCCCTCCCTCGATACTAGAGTGTACTAGACCGATACTCTCAAGAAAAACACAGCTGTACATTTTTTAGTAATGTAATTAGAAGTAGGCTGTCAGCACGCGCAGATTTGGGTGTATTTGTATGCTCAAAAAGGACATGCACGAGTGATTTTTGCGACGGAAAGATGTACAACTGACAGTTTCGCACTACATAGCGAAAGTTTGCTTGCCAAGAACAACGAGCCTGTATACCAAACAACAAATAAATCGGGCAGAAAGAGCTTCAGTTGTTACTTGCTGATACTATAAACATGCGGAAGGCAACATCAAATTGGCACTGAATAAGGACAGCATTGTCATTGTAATGTATGATAGCCAATGTTATCCACCACTTGCCATCAATTAGCGCAGATATGGTGGCAGTGCCCAAATTTGCAGTAATCTTTCAGATTTTACTACGTGAAAACACAATTTAATAAGAACGCTGCAGTGAAGGGCTCCGAAAATTTCGCCCAGCTGGGGTTCGTTAACTTGCACCTAAATTTAAGTACTTGGACCACTATAGCCTGTTGTCTCCGCATAAACTCGACCACAGCAGCCTGATTCAAACCCTTGACTTTGTGGTAAGCAGCGGGGTACCATAACTACTGTACCACGGCGGGAACTCACACTTTCAAGCAGCAACCCATTAATATTGCAACATTACCACTCAATTAGTGATATGTAGCCAGTATCAGTCAAAATTAACCAGTATGGCAGCTATCAATGAAAGTTAGCCTGTGCTATAGCCTGTGTTATGAACACGTGTCATTTAGTCATGTTAGCCGTCGCAAATCAGTGCCAGTTGTACGCCAGTAGGCGGGGGGTGTGGACAACATTGCAGCATCACATATTACGAGAAGAGGCGCCAGGCTGCACACTCACTCGGAAAATTTGTGAATGATGCTCCTTAGCCGCGTGAACTCACCAGGATCTGCGAGAAGACGGACAGCGTCTTCCAGCTGGACGGCTTGGACCTCATGCTCGTAGTCATCTGACTGCGCTCGTCGTCCTTCTCGCACACGCTCTGGCTGAGCGATCCCGCGTGGCTCTGGCTCTGCCGGCCCGGCATGAGACGCGCCAAGAAGCCAAGCTTGGGCGACCGCACACCGCGCCGAAGGCCGTGCGATCCGGCTGTCGTGTCCGTCTCCATTGCATCCTCGCGGGAACGCACGCGATCCAGCGTCACCGTGGGAAGGTTGAGCACCGGTGGCGGGGGCACCTGCGGTAACCACGACTCTGCAGAGCAACGCTTACGCCGACAGAGGTGCATTCAGAGTTGCCGTTGGGTAGACTTCAAAAGGCGCCAAATCTCAAGCTTTAGAAGTAGCCAAAAGTAGCCACGTCATATAATATTATCACCTAACTTGATTTGTAGCCAAACTGGATAGGAACGTTATTATCAAAAGGATAATAACTGTTGATGAATAAATAAATTTATTTTGATTATGTAAAACTAGACGTCTATAGGGTAGCCAGAAAATGGTCGTGGCACCAAGTGGAAATTTGCGTCGCCAAAAGGGTCGCAAAGCAGTCAATTTAGCGCAAAGTAGCCACCAACAGCAACCCTGGGCGCAGGCCTAGCCAGCACCTTTAGCTGAAATTTCAGGACGCCAGAGAATCGCGTAATTTCATGATGCTTGCCCTCGAAGACAACATACGTACTAACAACCGCAAAAGTTGGCGAGACGCGAAACTTTCGATAAATCTCAATTCCCATTTTGTCTGGGAATGTAATTTCGAAATAAATGTTCCATGCTGCACTTGGCATTCTGACCTATGCAGACACCAGGTAGAATACAAACAATAAGCCCTAATATATCAAAAATTTGCATTTGTTGTGAATCCACCTCCTGCAAACTTGGGCTGTTGATAGTACGACTTTAGATTTCAGGACGCCAAAGAATCGCGTAATTTCATGATGCTTGCCCTCGATGACAACATACGTACTAACAACCGCAAAAGTTGGCGAGACGCGAAACTTTCGATAAAGCTCAATTCCCATTTTGTCTGGGAATGTAATTTCGAAATAAATGTTCCATGCTGCACTTGGCATTCTAACCTATGCAGACACCAGGTAGAATACAAACAATAAGCCCTAATATATCAAAAATTTGCATTTGTTGTGAATCCACCTCCTGCAAACTTGGGCTGTTGATAGTACGACTTTAGATTTCAGGACGCCAAAGAATCGCGTAATTTCATGATGCTTGCCCTCGAAGACAACATACGTACTAACAACCGCAAAAGTTGGCGAGACGCGAAACTTTTGATAAAGCTCAATTGCCATTTTGTCTGGGAATGTAATTTCGAAATAAATGTTCAATGCTGCACTTGGCATTCTGACCTATGCAGACACCAGGTAGAATACAAACAATAAGCCCTAATATATCAAAAATTTGCATTTGTTGTGAATCCACCTCCTGCAAACTTGGGCTGTTGATAGTACGACTTTAGATTTCAGGACGCCAAAGAATCGCGTAATTTCATGATGCTTGCCCTCGATGACAACATACGTACTAACAACCGCAAAAGTTGGCGAGACGCGAAACTTTCGATAAAGCTCAATTCCCATTTTGTCTGGGAATGTAATTTCGAAATAAATGTTCCATGCTGCACTTGGCATTCTGACCTATGCAGACACCAGGTAGAATACAAACAATAAGCCCTAATATATCAAAAATTTGCATTTGTTGTGAATCCACCTCCTGCAAACTTGGGCTGTTGATAGTACAACTTTAGACGCATCACATGCTGTAACGAATACGAACCAAGTATACTGTAGGCAAAAGTTAACAGAAATTATCACTAAACAACTAAATGCACATCGCGCAATCAGCCATAAAGGTGTTTAAAACAAAAATACACACTAGCCTATACTTATGCTTGATACGTATTTCTTTTCTTCCGAGACAATATACCTAAGGTGGTCGCTAAATATGACAAAGTGACGGTATGAGTATTAGTAGCGATTTCAAAACGTGAGCGCTATTTCTTTGGTCTAGTATTCCTGAACGATCGATACTTGTATGTACTTCCTGCTGTGTGTCTTCGAAAAAAAATGGCAGCATATCCACGGAGTGAATGATGGAGAGTGGGGCGAAGCATTCGTCCGTCCATGCGTCCGTCTGTGTGACCGTCCATGCGTCTGTTTGTGCACCCGTCCCTGCGTTCTTTCATGCATCCGCCCCTGCGTCCGTTCATGCGTCCGTTCATGCGTCCATCCATGCATCTGTTTGTGTGTCCGTTCGTTCATCTATTCAACACTCCAAGTCCCACCATCTCGCATCTTTTCATCATATATTCCCCATATAGAAGCACCGCCATCCAGCGGACATTCCAAGGACAAAACGAGAGGTGGCACACGCACACTTTCTTACAGCCTGCGCGTTGGGTCCACTTCCCACCTCTAACCACCTCGAGTTCATGGTATATTCTAGTTCACTGTATTCATGGCACTGCGACCAAACGCTCGCTAAACCTTTCGAAAACCAAGGAGGTTACCCCCAGCGAGTATAACGTAGCAACCTTTCCCTGTCAGATAGGGCTCAATTTACATGCCAATGGCTGCTAATGAGAAATGAGAGACAGGAGAATTTGGCTTTTACTTTCTTACGGCTTGCGCTTCGTATCTCATCATCATCATCATCATCATCAGCCTGTCTACGTCCACTGCAGGACAAAGGCCTCTCCCATGTTCCGCCAGTTAACCCGGTCCTGTGCTTGCTGTTGCCAATTTATACCCGCAAACTTCTTAATCTCATCTGCCCACCTAACCTTCTGTCTCCCCCTACCCCGCTTCCCTTATCTGAGAATCCAGTTGGTGACCCTTAATGACCAGCGGTTATCCTGTCTACGCGCTACATGCCCGGCCCATGTCCATTTCCTCTTCTTTATTGCAGCTATGATATCCTTAACTCCCGTTTGTCCCCTAATCCACTCTGCTCTCTTCTTGTCTCTTAAGGTTACACCTACCATTTTTCTTTCCATTGCTCGCTGCGTCGTCCTCAATTTAAGTTGAACCCTCTTTGTGAGTCTCCAGGTTTCTGCTCCGTAGCTAAGTACCGGCACGATACAGCTGTTATATACCTTCCTCTTGAGGGACAGTGGCAATCTACTTGTCATAACTTGAGAGTGCCTGCCGAATGTGCTCCACCCCATTCTTATTCTTCTAGTTACTTCAATCTCGTGGTTAGGCTCTGCGGTTATTACCTGACCTAAGTAGACATAGTCTTTTACAACTTCAAGTGCACTATTACCTATCGCAAAGCGCTGCTTCTTTCCGAGGTTGTTGTACATTACTTTCGTTTTCTGCAGATTAATTTTAAGACCCACCTTTCTGCTCTCCTTGTCTAACTCCGTAATCATGAGTTGCGATTCGTCCCCTGAGTTACTCAGTAATGCAATGTCATCGGCGAAGCGCAGGTTACTGAGGTACTCTCCATTAACTCTTATCCCTAACTGTTCCCATTCTAGGCTTCTGAAAACGTCCTGTAAGCACGCAGTGAATAGCATTGGGGAGATTGTGTCCCCCTGCCTTACACCCTTCTTTATTGGTATTCTGTTGCTTTTTTTATGAAGCACTATGGTAGCAGTTGATCCCCTGTAGATTTCTTCCAGGATGTTTATATATATTTCATCTACGCCCTGATTCCGCAGTGTCTGCATGACGGCTGATATTTCTACTGAATCAAACGCCTTCTCGTAATCTATGAAGGCTATGTATAGTGGTTGGTTATACTCTGAGCATTTCTCTATTACCTGATTGATAGTATGAATGTGGTCAATTGTTGAGTAGCCTGTTCTAAATCCTGCTTGTTCCTTTGGTTGATTGAATTCTAATGTTTTCTTTACTCTGCTAGCAATTACCTTTGTAAATAGCTTGTATACTACAGAGAGCAAGCTGATCGGCCTGTAATTCTTCAAGTCCTTGTCATCTCCTTTCTTATGTATTAAGATGATGTTAGCGTTCTTCCAAGACTCTGGTACTTTTCCCGTCAGGAGACACCTCGTAAATAGAGTGGCTAGTTTTTCTAACACAATCTGTCCTCCATCTTTCAGTAGATCTGATGTTACTTGATCCTCACCAGCAGCTTTGCCTCTGTGCATGCTCTCCAAAGCTTTTCTGACTTCTATCATTACCGGTGGTGTGTCGTCTGGGTTACTGCTAGTTCTTATAGTATTAAGGTCGTGGTTGTCTCGGCTACTGTACAGATCTCTGTAAAACTCCTCCGCTATTTTACCTATCCTATTCATATTGGTAGTTAATTTGCCTTCTTTGTCCCTTAGTGCATACATCCGCTTTTTCCCTATCCCAAGTTTCCTCTTCACTGCTTTGACGCTTCCTCCGTTTTTCAGAGCGTGCTCAATTCTCTCCATGGTATACCTTCTTACATCGCATACTTTACGTCTATTAATCAGCTTCGAAAGCTCTGCCAGTTCTATTTTTTCTGTTGTACTTGACACTTTCATGATTTGACGCTTCTTAATTAGGTTCTTCGTTTCCTGGGAAAGCTTGCCGGTGTCCTGTCTAGCTACCCTGCCTCCAACTTCCACTGCACACTCCGTGATGATACTCGTCAGATTATCATTCATTGTATCTACGCTAAGGTTGGTTTCCTCGCTAAGAGCAGAGTACCTGTTCTGCAGTGACAATCTGAATTCCTGTACTTTCCCTCTCAGTGCTAGCTCATTGCTTTGCTTCTTGCGTATCAGTTTCTGTCGTTCCTTCTTCAAGTCTAGGCGGATTCGAGCCCGTACCATTCTATGGTCCCTGCATCTTACCTTGCCAACCACTTCCACATCCTGCACGACTCCTGGGTGTGCAGTCATTATAAAGTCTATTTCGTTCTTATTTACGCCATTAGGGCTCCTCCATGTCCACTTGCGGTTTTCTCGTTTTCGGTAGAAGGTATTCAAAATACGCAGATTATTGCGTTCTGCGAATTCTACTAGTAGCCCTCCTCTGGCGTTTCTAGTGCCGATGCCATAATCTCCTACTGCCTGGTCTCCAGCCTGCCTCTTCCCTACCTTTGCATTAAAGTCGCCCATTAATATAGCATACTGTGTTTTCACCTTACTCATTGCCGATTCCACGTCTTCATAGAAGCTTTCAATTGAAGCGTCATCATGGCTGGATGTAGGCGCGTAAGCCTGTACTACCTTCATTTTGTATCTTTTATTCAGTTTAATTACAATGCCTACCACCCTTTCATTAATGCTATAGTAATCCTCTATGTTGCCAGCTATGTTTCTGTGAATTAGGAACCCTACTCCCATAGAAGTGTGGCAGCTTGGGCTAGTTGGTATGGCATGACGATAGTTATTGCGCGAGAACAAAACGACGACACAGAGACAATAAGGACACTCGTGTCTTTCGTGTCCTTATTGTCTCTGTGTCGTCGTTTTGTTCTCGCGCAATAACTATCGTCCTACTCCCAGTTCTCTTCTGTCTGCCAAGCCCCGATAGCAAATGAACGTGCCCATTCTGTAGCACAGTATAGGCCTCATCTGTCCTCCTAACCTCACTCAGCCCTATTATAGCCCATTTAATGCCTTCTAGCTCCTCGAATAATACAGCTAGACTTCCCTCACTAGATAACGTTCTAACGTTAAACGTTGCTAAGTTCAAGTTCCAATGGTGGCCTGTCCGTATCCAGAGATTCCTAGCACCCTCTGCTGCTTTGCAGATCTGACCGCCGCCGTGGTCAGTTGCTCCGCAGCTGGTGGGGACTGAGGGCCGTGAGTTTAATTAACGAATGCCTACGGGAGGGGGTGGCCAGATCCTGCACCAGGGTGGCCAATCCTTCTCTGGTGAGATCATCGGTGCGTACCGGCTTTAAGCCGGTACGATCAGACAGTAGTGGGAATGCTCCATGCATGTCTTCCTTATTGTTGTTCAGCAGCGTTGGCGGCCACCCACCACGGAGCCCAACGAGGGGACGCTACAAGGTTACAAAAGCTGAAACCTGCAGACGCCCGCCGTACAACGCCACTATAACCCAATGCGCCTAGACCAAGGTAGGCTATTTGCACAGAGTTAACCCTAGCCGCCAGGAAGTTTGGAAGTAAACGGAAGAGAGTAGAAGACAGGACAGATAAGTAGTAAGAGATAAAGACGAAGATGTAGGGAGAGAGAGATAGAAAAAGGCGACTGCCGATTTCCCTGGGTGGGTCAGCTCAGGGGTGCCGTCTACGTGAAGCCGGGGCCAAAGGGGTGTGTTGCCTCTGCCGGGGGGCCTTAACGGTCCAATCACCCAGCGTCGGCTCAACCCCTAGGATCCCCTTTTCCTCGGACACGGCAAAGCCACGCACGGCTAGGCGTGGGAGGGAGTCGAAACTCCCCCGTTAGCTCGGGTTCGTGGTGTCGCTACACACCAAACGCCTACTTGCGCAGGCGCCCCTGCGGTTTCGTATCTACCCCTGTAGCTTCGTATCTACTTCTCATTTTTAATCACCTTGAGTTCATTCATGGTATATACAAGTTCATTGTATTCATGGCACTGCGGCTCAACGCTCGCTAAACCTTTCTAAAGCTAAGGAGGTTACACCCAGCGAGTATAATGCAGCATCCCTTTCTTGTCCGATAGTGCTCAATGTACATGCCAATGGCTGCTAATGGGGATCGCAGCGTGCGCGTTGACTAAAAGCCGAATGCTCATGTCTCTCATTCCCCATTAGCAGCCATTGGCATGTACATTGAGCACTATTTTTTATTGTTAAACAACGCACAAAAGAAATCTCTCACTGGCACCACCTTGGAGGTCAAGTGTTATACCTATTTCGGGTATGTGCCACTGGTGGTTACATACGAGGAACGCCCAAGCCACGCCATAAGGAGCTTCGCCCCTAAAAAAATTATAGACGATCTACAGGAAGGGAACCCTGATGCGAAGCAGCAGCGCTGCGCACGGCATTGACCTGGTTAAAACGGACGTCAACGCGGTTGCTGGAAGGACGGTTGAGCTCGGAAAGATCCGATGGGCGGGGCGGATAACGGTAACCGCGCGTGAAGCTCATCGTGAGAACATTGCCCGACGTCCGTGACTTTTTACAAGTAGCGCAGACCGCGAAGTCGTTCCTGCCGAACTCGCGTCGAATAACTTCGGCCGCCGCCTGCAGCTGTCTGCGGTTGCGGACGGAACCGACATTGAACAGGTGGCCATCGAACCACGGACAGTCACACGCGAGGCAACTGTGACCGAAGCTGTACCTTGAAGGAAGTCTTGTCGGAAGCGGGAGTTGGCCCCGGCGACGTTGCTGGAGGCGTTGCGAATAGCTCTCGCGACGCGCGTACGCGAGCGACGGCGAGACGCTTCCGGATAGGCCAGCGAAGCCCGGCGCTTACGGGCGGGCGCTTCAGCGGAGGGCGCGCGGCACTTTGGAGACGTTGCCGACGACGTTGCCGATGACGGCGACGTTGAGTGTTTGCTGGCGTTGGCCTTCCGCTGTAGGTGCTTCCGCTCGGCTTCCTTGGCTCGCGTCTTCTCGGTGTTACCCGCGCGCCTTCTCTATTATCGAACGTGATCGACGGGCTTCACTCGCACCTCGTCGGTATTGTTAGTCTTCCACTGCCGACGCTTGCGTTCGGGTTCTCTGACTCGCGCCTCGTTGGTGTTGCAGGCGTAACGTCACCATTCGCGAACGCGATCAGCTGTGCCAACCCTCGCAACGTCGGTGACAGCCGGGTTAGGCCAAATCACTTCGGCTCATGTTTCGGCGGGCTAAGGAGCTTTGGTTTTCGACATACTCTCCATCGCCGATAAACGAGGCGAAAGAGTGTTCGCTCGATGTGCGCTCGAACGATGCGTGTAGAGGAGAAGGTGAAGCCCGAGAGAGGTGACGCGTGGCGAGCACGCGACAGGTGAGAGAGAGTGCCATCACCGCGCACTGCAAGGGAAGGCTTGACCTACTTGGCACCGCCCCATCACTTGCGGGGAGGGGAGCGCGGTGCGGCACGTTGGCGCGGAGACACGAATAGATAAAGAGCTGCTTCGCATCTAAAACAAAGGAGAGAAGCAGCTCTTCAAAGGCTCCTTCTTAAATGGAGTCCTTATTTTGGGGACCCCATTGGTGACAGTCACCCGCTTACCCGTTCCGTACCAGCGCGCTTTGGGCTGAAGGTCTGTGCAACAGAACAGGGTCATCTCCTACTCCTCTCGGGTTGAGGAAGGGTTTGGGGGAAGAGCTGAGTTGAGCTGACAAGCACGAACAATGTGGTAGGTGTCAGGCACTTGCCCATAGTATTGTCACTTGCCAGTAAAGGAAGCAAAATGTTGCACGATTGCCGGGCCCAATATTTAACAGTGAAAAGTCTAAGCAAGATGCGTTAATTAGCCTTCTCCAGCTCCTTTGCAGGAGGTGGCTATTGATGATGCTTATTACTGTAATAGGTCGTAATATCTTTGAATGTGAGCATATATCCGCCTTCGGGTTGCAGGTACTCAGGATCTAAATGGAACGCCAGTGAACGAGTGCTCGGGCTGCCGTTTTTGTGGCTTCATTCCTCATAAGGCCCTGGTGGTTTGGAATCCAAGCTAGGCAACCATGAGTAGGATAAGTTCTCCGGTTGCTATAGGTCTGCCCTATTCTTCCCGCTAGTGGTGTGATCCAACAAGCTTCATAATTTTTTGCATGCACCAAGCGAATCTGATGTGATACATTGATTTCAGGGATCAAAGGCAGCTATAGGACAATAGGTACTTTTTCCTCTTTCGTTGTGCCAGGAGCTTTCAAAGTGAGTCTATCTACTGCCTTTTCCTTGTGAATTGGCGCTGCCGTATACATCCCCCCCTTTCCCGCTGTCAGGACCAGCTAAATCTTAAAAGACTCCGTGTTATTGGCATAGTGACGTGCCATCGCCTGACGATGACCACTATGATCTTCCCTATCTATATTCGTTGAGAGAGATAGAGAGAAACAACTTTATTGACGGTACATCAAGGTCGGTAATTCAATTTGCCGGTGGTTCGAAGGGTGATGGCCAAAAGCTTGCTTCGAGCATTCATTTTTGTGGGGAGAGGCCGAACTGTGGCAGCGCGTCTACAGAGTTTGGGCACTTGTACCGGCTACTGAGTGTGAAAGTCGTGTTTCGAGTGGAGCTGGTCCAACAGATGCCGTTGCGACTTTTGCTGTGTAAGACGTGTGCATTGGTTCGTGAAGTGTGATTTCGTGAACTCTTGAAAGGTGTTCACTCGCGTGGAAATACGCGTTGTTTTCCATGAACACACGAAATGGGATTATCACACGGAATTTTTATACAATAAGGTTTGCAAAGTCTTGGGTGTGTTGAGAAAATGTCAGGGTTTATTGCCAGTTCCTCAAAAGCTTCTGATATTTAATGCGCTCTTTGCATCACATCTGAGTTACTGCAACCTAATTTGGGGTAATGGAACAAAGCAATCTATTAATAATCTTATTATCTTACAAAAAGGCACTACGATATGTCGCTAACCTCCCTTTTAATGCCCATACTTCAGAATTATTTGCTAAAAAAAATAATCACAATAAACCTGCTCTACGAATATTCCTTAGCAGTCTCTTTTAGATCTGATACCATAAAAGGTCGCGGCTATATACGTGTGTTTAGCTAACTTGCAATTAAATCCTTCAACGCACCTAAACCGACACTCTGAATATTGGCATGTGCCGAGAGCACGCACAAATTATGGCTTTCAGACATTGAGTTATTGCTTGCCGAAAATACTAAATGAATTAGGATTTACATATGAAAATGTTCGTGTGCTCTTTAATATTTTTATTTAAATATACTTTATTAATTTGTGTGTAGTATTATTTTCTGTTTGATTACTTGTTTCTTTCGATGTATAGGATGTGCGTTTTAGTTAGTATAGTTTGTTTAAATTTTTTGTTCTGATGCAAAGCATATGCAATGCTGGTTTAAACTCTCCTGTGTTTAAATTTGATTTTGCCGTATTTGTTGCCACAGTTGCCATGTGAATATGGAGCTTTCTCAAGCTGTTTTATACAGCTTTTTTCCTCTGTCCCAACCACTTACTGTACAACTGTACGTGGTAAAGAAACGAAACTAAAAAAAAAACTCAACACTACTCCCAGTGCGTAAAGTCTCGCGTTGGAAGCTGTGACAGGGAGGCCAAGGGCCCTCTTAATCACTTTGCGGATGGTTGTCTGGACTTTCTCTGCATAATGCATCTGCAAGTAGAGAAAGGGGACCGAGTATAAAACTTGACTGATTACGAAGGCATGAGCTCCGCACAGCGTCCTTGCTTCGTAATCCCCCTTTCTTCTTGGAGACGTGTCGGACCTTTCGGCCTATACTTGGTCCCCGACCTTGCGAATCTTTAGTAGTGTTGTGTCGACTCTCTTTTGATTGTGGTTGAAAAATCCGAGAATTCAAACTTTTTTAGCCTCGTGTATGGGGCCACTAGCCAAGGAGAGACGCAGTTTTGTGGTGTCCATAGGCACAAATTCCAAGATGCACAAATTCTGATTTTTTTGGTGCACACTGAGTCCGCAACGCTCTGCGTAGCGATCGACTACATGAGCGGCTGCTTGCAGGCTTTCCTCCGTGTGCCCAACGTTTTCCTCCGTGGCATAGAGGTGATGATATTCCTTCCAGCCCAGCTAAAGGGGTGTACATGTAAGTGTGCAGCACACAAAACTGAAGAGATTTGCGTGGACAGACTCACGTTCCGAACGCTGGCCTTGGGATCCCACTTTTGGAGAGTGTTGGGCCGCGACTGCGACTCCCCGAGGGCGCAAGTGGTGATGACCTTGACGCACTCGACAGCTTCGTCGATGACGGAGCGGACGTAGACGAGCAGCGAGGCCCGCACCTCGGCGTCGTGCATCTTCTCGCGGGGGATGCTGTACAGCGGAAAGAAACCCCCCGGCTCCTGCTGGAAGTCCCGGTACAACTCGCGCTGCTGCGGCGACATGCTTTCGCGCAGATTCTTCGGCATCTGCGTGGCCGAAAATTGAATATAAGAATAAATGTCGGGGTATTACGTCCCAAAATCACGATATATTTTGAGGAATATGATTTTAGGGGATGACATTTTGAGAAACTCGCATAAAGATGAAATAAAAAAAAATTGGCAGATCCCACGTACACTGGGAATGGATGATATGCGAAGCATGAATGAGAAATGTGTATATGTCACTTTAAACTCTGCACAACGTTACGAGATGGAGGTAAATGATGCTATACGTGACTCATCCCGTGTTATGATTATCCTGTTTTGATTTGTCGTTGACATTCGTCATCTATTCATGTCACGTGATACCAAATTTACTATATGTGGAGCAAGCGAAACAGCAGCGAGCACGCTACGAGGGTGGTATGTTGTCAGGCTCCTACATGACACGCGTGTCAGGATTATCATGTTTGTACCACTCATACACTTCGCCATCCATTGCCGTCACGTAACACCAAATTTGGTATATGTGGAGCTAGCAAAACGGCCGCGAGCGCATCATGAAGAGCCCAATATACTCCAATGTAGCGTTGACGCGTGCGCAGGCTGGGCACATGCGGTGACGCTACGTTCGCGAAACGCGAGCACTTCATAGTCGACGCCAGGTGCGACCAGCATCCGTCGGAGCGGCCCGACGGCAACCGGTGTGAAATGCGACGTGCTGCATTTTGCGCCGATGCCATAGAGTAACATTACTCTATGCCGATGGGTTACCCGGACAATACTGCGTCCCCCTCTTTTCGTGACTGAGGAATGCTGGATGCGCTGAAACGCGCATGCGTCGAAGCAACGCTGCGCATCGCATGCGTGCGAGTATATGGCACCGGCGCCTGGCGTCCAAACGCCGTCGTGACGCGACGAAATGAATGCCGGCGAGCACGTGCACCGCGTCATGTCAAAATGTATTGGCGCCTTGACTACGGCATGTAGTCATGTTCTCACATGACACGCATCTTATGGTTATTATGTTTGACAAGTCACATACCTTCGTCATCTTTTGGCGTCACGTAATACAAAATTTGGCATATGTGAAGGTAGCGAAACGGCCTCGAGCGCATCATGAGTGTGGCATGTAGTCATGTTGTTACATGTCACGCATGTCATGATTATCATGTTTGGATGCATAATTTACCTATGTAGTCCGTTCGCGTCACGTAGTACCGAGTTTGATACATTTGAAGCAAGCGAAACGGTCGCGAGTGCATCATGAGCGGTGTATGTTGTCAAGTTCTTACATGGCACGCACGTTATGATTATCATGCTTTCACCAGTCATATATCTTCGTCACCTTTGACATCACGTAACACTGAATTTGGTATATGTGGAGCAAGCGAAACGGCTGGGCTGCGAGTGCATCATGAGCGTGGCATGTAGTCATGTTGTTACATTACACGCATCTCATGATTATTATGTTTGCACCAGTCACATACCTTCATCATCCATTCACGTACCGTAATACCAAATTTGGTATATGTGACACTAGCTAAACGGCCATGAGCGCATCATGAGCATGGCATGTGGTCATGTTGTTACATAACACGCATCTCATGATTATCATGTTTGCACCAGTCACATACCTTCGTCATCCATTCACGTACCGTAATACCAAATTTGGTATATGTGACGCTAGCGAAATGGCCACGAGCGCATCATGAGCGTGGCATGTAATCATGTTACATGACACGCATGTCATGATTTTCATGTTGGGGTCTGTCGTTTCTCTTTGCCATGCAATCATGTCATACCATACCAGGTTTGCAACATGCCATGTGAACGAAACCACCGCAAGAGCTGCAGGGCCTTGAAATGAAAATCGTGACATTCATGACGTACATATCATGATTTTCGTGTTATGACTAATCAAATATGTTCCTCATACAGTCAGGTTATGCCATACCAAGTTTGGTATTGATACCATTATCGAACCGGCCAGGAGAGCTAACAGTCGCAGGCGGCTAGATAGATAGATAGATAGATAGATAGATAGATAGATAGATAGATAGACACGCTCAAAGTCACCGAAGTTCGCTAAAAATGCATCGCATTTATTACCTTGACATTTTCATGTAGAAGCCCACGTCGACCAGCTAGATATTCAAAAGAAAGGCAGTATTGCAACATTTATTTGGCTCTGCTACCGAAAGACCATCAGTAATCCTCCCCCAGGAAACACTCACCGATGTTATTGGTCTTCGGGACTATCGGGCTGAAACTCATTTTAAGGACGGCAAGAGGGGCGTAGCGACACTCGTCTCAAATAATCTCGCCTATTTACGTCATGACGTAAGGCCCGACTTGAAAATCGAACACATAATGATCGAACTCATATCGCACGCTAAACTTAAACGATCCGTTTTCATTTAAACATTTACAGCTCACGAACCGAAAAAAAGAGACGTTTCATGCTCCTTTCCAGAAAGCGTGTAAAATTGCAGGTGGTCGAACGCTCATCATAGCAGGGGACTTTATTAACGCACCATCAAGATTGGGGCTATATCAAGGGCTCTCACGGCACAGATTACAGCTTGCAGTCTCACGTTGGTCACCGATCCACGATACCCCACCAGAATAGGCAACTCTGTTAGCAGGGATACCACACCAGACTTGACCATGGTTAGCAATGCAGGGGAACCCGTATGGACCAACTTACAAGAGACCCTTAGCAGTGATCGCTGCATTAGCAGCCTTGGGATAAGAATCTCTTCACCATCGCTCAGAAAATATTACGTAACAAACTGGAACCTTTTGAGATATCAGGAAACAAGACGAGAATAAATAAGTTCGTTAAATGAATTAATTACTCGCCTTAAATACGTTGCTGCTTTCACAAAGGAAGTGGAGACAGAAAGAGAGATAGAGCACATTGACAGTCGATTAGCCCACCTGCTGGAAGCTAAAAACCTACGCCTACGTAAAAAAATTGCTGAACTTAATACGCAGATAGATTAGCATAGTGAAACGCTAGCTCGACAGCAATGGGACGAATTATGCAATGCCATCGACGGGCAAATGAGGAGTGGTGCGAAGTGTAACTTCCTAAAATATCTACTGGGGGATAAACAATTCAAAGTCAATCAGCGGCTTACAATTGACAGACTTATCCACAACCTAAAGAACTCTGGTCTGACAGAAACACAAATTACCGATGAGCTCGCCTCGAGATATCTTAGCACAGAACCCGGCTCGGACAATGGCAACCCCCCTGCTGTACCAGAAAATGGAACGGACCCTTTTCGTTCCCCCTCACGTGCGCAGAGGTACGATAGGTTCTATACAACTGCAGATCAGCTTCGGGTCCCAATGGAATCAGTAAAAAAAGAATTTAGCTGACGAGGATATCAAGCTTCTAGCGAATGAAATCAACGAATTATGGGATACCGGTGAGGTTTCTATGGAGTGGCGGGACGCGACCATCATCCTCGTCCCGAATCCTGGGAAACCCTTGGAGCTTGGCTCGCTCCGGCCGATTTCTCTCACTTCATGTGTGCGGAAGGTCGCCGAGTACATCATCCTCAAGAGGGTCACCAAATTTGCCGAGGAAGCTCCTTCCGTTTAGTCTAATTGAATTCAGGCCGTCCATGTCTACGTAAGATGTAATGTTGCTTTTAAAACATTATTGACACGGTCTCCAGAGACACCAGAGCTGTTCTGGCACTTGACCTGAAAAGGCCTTCGACCATGTCAAACACTCTCACATACTTTATTCCAATAAAGAAGCGGGTCTAGGAGAACATTTTTACAGCTAGATCAGCTCATTTCTTGAGAATAGAAAAGCTACGATTCGCCTATGATCGCTCGGCTCGAAGACGTTTGATCTTAGACCCAGAGGCACCCCACAAGGGGCAGTGCTCTTCCCATTTTTATTTAATTTATCGCTGAGAGCACTTTCTCGCAATCAGGCCGAGATTGAAGGTCTTCGTTATGCCTTCTACGTCGACGACATCAATGTCTGGTCAATGTCTGGTTAATGGGCAAATCGAAGAGCAATTACAAACAACGATCAGGGTGGTTCAAGATTTTCTTCACAAGATAGGGCTCTGCTTGTCGGCTAACAAATCGGAACTGCTTCTTTACCGGCCAACAATCGGTGCAAAGAAAGGAAGTTTTCCAGATATCTTGATCACCACAACAAACGGCTCCGTTATTCCGATCGTAAAAAAAGTTAGAATTATTGGTATGTTCCTGGAGGAGGATGGCAGTAACGCCTACACGTTAGAATGCGTCGCAGCCAAAGCCGATTCCATGACAACATTAATTATGAGGGTGGCCAACAAGCGAGGGGGGTTATCCGAAGAGAACCTTCCGAGACTCTTTCACTCCTTCCTAATGAGCCACATCAACTACATCGCCCTGGTCCACAAGTGGAGCAAGGGGGGGGGGGTAAATCAAGATTAGAATCAATAATTCGCAAGCGCATAAAAAGGTACTCGGTCTCCCAAAGAGCACCGGTACAGAAAATCTATTGGCGCTGGGTGTCCACAACACCTTTGAAGAAATAGTATAGGCTCAGCAGGTCACCCAAGTTGCAAGAGGGGCTTCCACGGAAGCTGGCCGACAGTTACTAGCGCACATTTGTATATGGTCTCCCATTGCCAGACAGAGAGAATGTGTGCTCCCAATTAAAGTCAGAGAAATGTTTTCTGCATCTCAGATATCTAGAAACATGCACCTCCAATACAATTACGACATACGCAAAGCAAGGGCCAGAGCCTTTCTTCGAACAGCGGCTACGATTGAGGACAACGTCACCTTCGTTGACGCAGCACAATACGCAGCTTCCAATCACTTTGTTGCAGCAGCTAATTCATTACGGGGAGAGCTGCTCACATCACTTACGCTTAAAAAGTCGGATTCTGACACAGCCGAGCAGTTGGCAGTGGCCATCGCCATGACGACTATGAACAGTTATACTATTTACACGGACTCGCGAGCCACCACTAGAGCATTTATGAAAGGCTTGGTGGGCAAAGAAGCCAGCTCGCGTTCTCTCTGCTGCATCATGGACAGACAAAAAGCTTCTAACTTAGTTCTCTGGTCACGTGAGCAGTGCTGCTCATGAAAGAATCTCGAATGCCAACGAAATTGCACATTCCCGGATGTGAGGTCTAATTCACCGCTCCGGAAGTGGGCACTTGGAGGCCGAGATAGGACAGTGGCGAAGGGACCCTCTTCTCACTTTTGACGACGTCTGTAAGCACTATCAACTGGTGCGCCGGAAGTTTCTGCTTCCACACCCACAACAAAACAGACCACAGGCGATCACCCTGCGAATGTTATCGACAAACATATCCATCTCCGTTCATTTGGTCCAAATCAATAGACAAAATAGACCCATGCTGTCCGCGCTGTGGTCATCCGAGATACACCCTTCAACACATGCTGTGACAGTGTCACGACTGGCGCGGGGGCTCAGAGTCTCCTTCCACTGAGGAAGACTGGCTCCAGCTCATCACCAGCTCCACAAAAGATCAGCAGCTAAGGTGCCTTCGTGGGTGGGGCCCCCAGACAGTACACCCTTACGGGGGTATTCTCGTCTTCTAGGGACTAAATAAAATTCTCCACTTGCCGTACGTGCAAGTGGAGATAAACTTAGGTGTCTTCTTTTTCACCGGTGCGCGTAGCTCCAGTTAGTGTGCATCTATGATGTTCAAACTACTTCCTTGTGCCTGTGTTTGCACGCCCTGTCGTTTTATAATGAGGGACGCCGTAATCGATCTAAATCTCGAATATAATATGGTAGGGCCAGTAATCATAAGAACACCTTAGAATATATCGTAAGCGGAATCTGCAGCGAGTTGTGATGCTTGGAATTTAATTAACGACGCCATATTACATTATAAAACCCAATATTGTGAATTCGGTGTCAAGCCGCGTTAAATAACTACCCAAAAACATTCTTGAATGCCTTTTATTGCTCTAAGGTGCCTATCTGGGCCAGTAGGTACATGATCAACAAAATAAAAATAGCGCGTGACACATGGACAGTGACAGGGGTTGTAAGTTCAGCGCTTCGTCCGTCTCTGTCACTGTCGTGCGTCACGCTCTGGTATTCACTTCGTTGACCTTGTGTTGCTGTTTATGTGCCTTGTAACTGCACTATAGTACCACGTGTTCAGTCTCCTCATGATTTGTTTACTTTCTCATGCGTGTTTTTATCTTTTAGTTTTTATGCATACGTCAGAACGCATTATTTTGTGGTTTTTTGCAGGTCCTCTACAGTTGACCCATATTTATCTGTGATGTATCTACTCCTGCTGCATAGTCACAATAAAATGGCTGCGTAAACAGAGATTAAGTGCTAACTTTGGATTAGTTTCGATATGTAATATTTTTGGTGACATTGAAATTCGCTGTGGACGTCCTTCATTGTGCATAATTATGTCATGGCGTCATATTCTACGAATGTGACACCTGCGTGGCAGCGTTAGAGCCACTAGTGCTGCATGACGTCATATAGTGATGTGATGCATGCACAGGAAAACAGATTATTGATAGCACCAATAATTTTTTTTAGGGGCGAAGCTTCTCAAAGTCTAAACTTGTCCGGCGTCAGGCGCAACCGGCAGAAAAAGAAAACGAGAAAAAAGAAAGGCAGCATCTCCCGAACTGTATATTAGATGGCGCTGTCTCTTAGAGGTACAAACAAACTGCAGTTGAGTGAGGATATTCTAGGTGGCGTTGCATTGCTACTCTCTGATTATCTGCAGCGTGGGCTGTACCTTGATGCGCGGAGTACGAGTACCTCTCTGTCTGCTGGATGGTCACCGCAAGTGGCGGATCATTGGTGGGGCACGAAAAAAGCAGAGCGGTGGGCGTGGAGCACCGTGGCGGCTCGTGCTCGTCGCCTCGTTGGTGGGGCATGGACGAAGCGGAGCGGATGGCCGCCGTGGCTCGAGCTCGTAACCAGACAGACAAAAAGACAAACAGACAAACGGATGGACGCACGGACAGACGCTTCACCCCACATAACATCATTCACTGCAAAGATATGTTGTGATTTTTGAACTATCGATAGTATAACTAAACTATCGATAGTGCTACTTTCAATAAACTACAGCCTGCCCCTCCTGTTGCATATAATGGCGAACAATGTTTATGCTGCAATGAGTTCACGCGGTTGATTTTATACTGTTGATAATACTATCAACCTAATTATTGATTGCACTATCAATATATCTTTTTACTATATATATATTGCCACATGGCAGTAGTTGGATTAGGGCATAAAGCGGTAGAGGGTCCCTGGCTGAAAGAAAAGACTACGAGGTGGTTAGAGACTGGTTCCAGCCCGCCAGTGCGCCAGGCATTGTCATCGCGTGCAATCGTTGTAAATATCTGTAAATATACGTTTTCTTGTGAGATTATTGGTGGAGGTGCGGGGTACGCCTACCTGGCTTTTCCGGCAAACCAACACGGAACTTCGGAGTGGTCGCCACCTTCATTTTCCTGCAATGGCTCAACAGGCCCACCCACAAGAGCAACAGCAGCCGCAGCTGCAGCAGCAGCAGCAGCAGCACCATGGCTGCACCAGCAGCACCAGCACCAGCAGCAGCAGCAGCAGCTGCCTCCTCTGATTCTCCTGCCTCCACGAGACCCCGGAACCTTCTCGGGCACAGGCAAGGACAAGGTGAATGTTGAAGATTGGGTCGCTTTGTACGAGCGCGTGAGTGAATACTATGGGTGGGACCCTACGTTGATGCTGGCCAACGTTGTATTTTACTTGCGGGATACGGCGCTCACCTGGTATGAGACGCATGAGTCGGAGTTGAACAGCTGGGACGTTTGCAAATTGAAGCTTCTCGAGTTATTCAGCAGGCCATTTTGGTGACAGCAGGCCGCGAGGAAAGACCTGGAATGTCGCGTGCAGACATCGACATAATCATATGTATCTTACATACAGGACGTATTGGGCCTCTGTCGAAAGGTGGACGAGAACATGAGCGAAACTGACAAAATCGCTCACATATTGAAGGGAATTGCCGATGACGCCTTCAATCTGTTGATCGTTAAAGATTGCGCCACCGTCGACGCGGTTGTGAAGGAGTGTCAGCGCTTCGAGTACGCCAAGAACCGTCGCATATCCCGCCAGTTTGTGCGTCTGCCTAATACTGCAGCCACTTCGACCTGTGAAGACAGCCCCAAGTTCACCCAAGCTACATCGTCCGAAAATGTCACCCGAATCGTTCGTCGCGAACTCGAAGCAATGGCTCCTGCAGCCATCGCCTCTGACGGCCCTCAAAACAACGCATCCACCGTCTCCCTCATCCAAGCCGTCGTTCGCCAAGAAATAGCAAATCTCGGCATCACACCTGTTTGCGCTGTTAGCACCACCAAGAGCTCGGCTTCTGTTAACCAGATTCAGGTGTACCCTTCACGCTACCCTTCCCGCTACCGGAACCCTGCTGAATGGAGAACGTCGGATGATAGACCGATCTGTTTTCACTGCTCTCGCGCCGGCCACATTGCACGCTACTGTCGCAATTGTTGGTCATCCAATTCATCTTGGAACACTGGGACATGGCGTCGCTTTGAAGGCAGTTCTCGCCGCTTTTCTACTCCGTACAATCCACAGCCTGCTCCTACTAACGTTCAGGGCCGAAGGTTCAGCCGGTCACCATCACCCCAAGGCCGCCGATCTCTCTCGCCGATGATTTTTCGATCCAGGTCCCCTGCACGACCTGGGCCCTCAACCTCGGGAAACTAGACCATGCAGCTCCCGGAGGTGACGCTGCATTAACGACCCGTTCTGCAAATCCTCTGTTGACGATTCCTACACGCCGCAATATTTTGGACCTTTTGGTGGATGACGTTACCATTACAGCCCTCATAGACACTGGTGCACAAATTTCAGTCATGAGCGCTGCTCTCTGTATTAAACTGCGAAAAGTGATCACGCCTCCTATTAAGTGTACAGTAATGCTTGCCGATGGGAGCACATCTGCCGTTCTCGGCATGTGTACCTCTCGCGTGTGTATTGCTGGGCGCCAGACCGTCGTATTGTTCACCGTGCTTGAGCAGTGCCCACATGACGTGATTCTTGGCCTCGACTTTCTCTCTGCGCACTCCGCCCTTATCGACTGCTCGACGGGTCTTCTTCAGTTGGAACTGCCTTTTGACGCCGCTGTTGCCCATGACGCTCAAAGTCGCCTTTGTGCCACCGAGTTCCTGCATCTTCCGCCGCAAGCCGCGACTTACGTGCAGCTCGTGTTTGATCCGCCTGTGCGCGATGGTGAATATGTCGTTTCACCTATTACCGACGTTGTGCTAAAGCACTCCATTGCTGTCCCGCACACCGTGGTGAGAGTATGCCACAATCAGACCCATCTGTCTCTTTTGAACTTTGGTTTCTCCACGCACGTGCTGCCTGCTGGTATTAAACTAGGCGTCATGTCGTCGTTGCAAGAGTGTGATATTTCTGAACTGTCGGCTCAGCAACCTACTCTGCACGTGAACTTGCTCACTGCGCCCAACCTGTCAAGCATTGACATTGCCGAAATGATAGTGCCAGATCTTTCGCCCTCCGAAGCACAAGACCTCCACCGTCTGTTGACATCCTATGCGGACATATTCGATCTTGACAACCGCCCTTTAGGCCAGACATCAGTTGTGATCCATCACATCAACACCGGCGATGCCAACCCAATTCATCGCCGCCCTTACCGCGTCTCCGCTGCCGAACGCTCTGTCATCCAGACAGAGGTCAAGAAAATGCTCGCTAAAGACGTCGTCGAACACTCATCTAGTCCGTGGGCATCCCCGGTCGTGCTTGTCAAGAAGAAGGACAACATATGGCGGTTTTGCGTTGACTAAAGACATTTCAACAAGGTCACTAAGAAGGACGTTTACCCTTTACCAAGAATAGATGACGCCCTTGACTGCCTTCATGGCGCAAAGTTTTTCTCGTCCATTGACCTTCGATCTGGTTATTGGCAGATGGCTGTTGACCCACGGGACCGAGAAAAAACAGCATTTGTAACCCCCGATGGGTTATACCAATTTAAAGTAATGCCGTTTGGGCTTTGTAATGCGCCGGCCACCTTTGAGCGCATGATGGACTCCCTTCTGCGCGGCTTCAAATGGTCCACTTGCTTATGCTACTTAGATGATATAATTGTTTTTTCACCGACGTTCGCAAGCCATCTAGAGCGACTGTCCTGTATTCTCCAAGTATTTCGCAACGCTGGTCTCCAGCTGAACTCCTCCAAATGCCGTTTCGGCCGTCGCGAAATAACTGTACTTGGTCACCTCGTTAACGCATCTGGGGTACAGCCCGATCCGGACAAAATTCGCGCATTGACTCAATTTCCGTGCCCTCTTCTCATAAGGATGTCCGGAGCTTCCTTGGTTTGTGCTCCTACTTTCGCCGCTTCATCCGAAATTTCGCCAATATTGCGCGGCCTCTCACCGAGCTTCTTAAAAAAGACGTCCCATTCACTGGGAATTCCCCTCAAAGTGCTGCATTTTCGGCGCTCATTGCAGCCCTCACGACTACGCCAATATTAGCCCACTTCAATCAGACTGCCCCGACAGAAGTTCGTACGGACGCGAGTGGCCACGGAATTGGTGCTGTTTTAGCTCAGCGTCAGCATGGACGTGACTGTGTCATCGCCTACGCCAGCCGCCTTTTATCCCCTGCCGAGAGGAACTATTCCATCACCGAAAGAGAGTGTCTTGCTCTTGTTTGGGCTGTCACTAAATTTCGCCCGTACCTCTTCGGCCGCAGTTTTACTGTTGTAACTGATCATCATGCACTCTGCTGGCTTTCCTCGCTAAAGGATCCCACGGGACGTCTCGGTCGTTGGTCTCTACGCCTCCAAGAATACTCCTTCTCGGTCGTGTATAAATCTGGTCACCTCCATCAAGACGCCGACTGCCTGTCACGGTATCCAGTGGATCCACCAGATGCCACAGAGAGAGCTACGGAGGCTTGCGTCTTATCAATATCAGACTTTCTTGATATCGCTTCTGAGCAACGCCGCGACCCGGATTTACTTCCTATCATAGAAAGCCTGAGTTCCGCTACTCCACCCACTTCTCTGAACTTGTATTTCCTTCATGAAGGAGTTTTCTACCGCCACAACATGCGCCCTAATGGTCCTGACCGCCTTCTCGTCGTGCCTTCCCATTTGCGTGTAGATGTTCTCCGATAGCTTCACGATGAACCTGCCGCTGGTCACCTGGGAGTCACCCGCACTTATGATCGCGTCCGGCGCCGTTTTTCTGGCCACGCCTATATCGCTCTGTGCAAAAGTATGTCGCCAGCTGCGACCTTTGTCAACGTCGAAAACGACCAACATCACTTCCAGCTGGCCTTTTTAACCCTATTGAGATCCCTGCTGAACCATTCTACCGCGTAGGGCTCGACCTTCTCGGACCATTTCCCACTTCTGCATCCTGGAACAAATGGGTTGCCGTGGCGACCGATTACGCGACACGTTAAGCGGTCACCCGCGCTCTTCCAACCAGCTGCGCTACCGATGTCGCCGACTTTCTGCTACATGACATCATATTGCATCACGGCGCTCCTTGACAGCTCGTTACCGACCAAGGCCGATAATTTTTTATCTCGCGTCGTACAGGATATCGTACGTTCCTGTTCCACGAACCACAAGTTCACAACGGCATACCATCCACAAACTAATGGACTTACAGAGCGCCTGAATCGCACTGTCACGGACATGTTGTCAATGTATGTTTCTCCAGACCACCGTGACTGGGACGCAACGTTACCCTACGTCACCTTCGCTTACAACTCCTCCAGACATGACACCGCAGGCTATTCCCCGTTCTCCGCAGGGCACGGGCTCAAATCCCGGCTGCGGCGGCTGCATTTCCGATGGAGGCGGAAATGTTGAAGGCCCGTGTGCTCAGATTTGGGTGCACGTTAAGAACCCCGGGTGGTCTAAATTTCAAGAGCCCTCCACTACGGCGTCTCTCATAATCATATAGTGGTTTTGGGACGTTAAACCCCACATATCAATCAATCAATTATTCCCCGTTCTACCTTCTTTATGGACGGGAACCCTCTCTGCCTCTTACTACACTCCTTCCCGCTGGTTCAAGCTCCCCTGTCACATACGTCCGCGATGCCATAGAGCGAGGCCGACGCCGCACGACAGATTGCCCGAGAACGACTAATGCTTTCTCAAGCCTCTCAGAAAGATCAATACGATCGTCACCATTGCGAAGTTTCGTATGCACCAGGTTCTCTCGTACTCTTGTGGACCCCATGTCGTCACATCGGCCTCTCAGAAAAAACTTTCATTTCGCTATGGCGGACCATACAAAGTCCTTCGCAAGATCACCAACCTCACCTACGAGATACAGCGAGTCGTCGACGAAGCGCACTCAATGCCACCACCATCCACTGTTGTGCACGTCGTAAGGCTGAAGCCTTATGTGTCCACCCAACACTCCCCTTTTGTGACAAGCGCCGGGTCAGCGCTTTAACGCCGCGGGGTAGTGCCACAAGGCAGTAGTGGGATTGGGGCGTAAAGCGCTAGAGGGTCCCTGGCTGAAAGAAAATACTACGAGGGTGGTTAGAGACTGGTTCCAGCCCGCCAGTGCGCCAGGCATTGTCATCGCGTGTAATCGTTGTAAATATCTGTAAATATACGTTTTTTTGTAAGAATATATATATATATATATATATATATATATATATATATTTATTTATTTATTTATTTATTTATTCATAGTGGCTGAATTATCAATAGTACCTTAGATAGTCCTGCATTACTACCACTTGCACACGCTCTAATCCTCGTTCTGTTTCCTTTCTTCAGAATATGAGATTTTCTATACGTTATGCACCTCCCCATGTTGTAACAGGTTTTTCTGCTGAACTGATAATTACGGCGGATTCCCAGTGTAGTAACACTCAATTTCGTGCGAAGCATGCCTTTGCCTATAACGCGTTTTTTAAACTTTGAGCCGAGTCTTAGCAAATGGATTGATGTCCTTTTTTCGTTGTAAATTTAGATGTGTGGATGTATATTTATTTATTGAAAAATACCTTGAATGCCCGAAGGCATTGAGTGAGGGGGTTACAATGAAAATCACAATCAAACACATAAAGAACAACGCTGCAGTGCACATTAAAAATAACGCCAGAGTACTTTAAAAATAACAATGCATTCAGTCAATTGGACGGTTCACGAAGATCAATAGAGTGCGCAACTCTTGACAATATAAGAGAGCTTGGAAGATACTCGATAAAGTGGAAAGACAAAAAAATAACTCAGTGCTATATTGGAAAAAAAAATCTCCAGAGTTTGTGTCGAAACGTGTTAGGGCTATATACCATCAGAGGCGATATCATCGGGAAGATCATTCCACATGCGGATGGCTCGCGGCTGTGCTAATGTGTTAAACCCGTTTGTGTTACCGAAGATGCTGGTGAAGCTGAGATGTTTATGTAACCTGCGTGATGTGAGGAGGTGGCGTTCTAGTTGTAACAATAATGTTTTGTTACTGTAGACAACAGACAAAACAAGGACACTTGACGACGAACGTATAACGGTTGTAGTGAATGATTGAGTTTAATCTGAATCACACAGGAATTACTCCAGTAAATGCTGGAAATGAAACAGGTGGCTCTGTTTTGAATGGCTTCAAACATATTAGTTTGATAATGAGCGGAGGGGGGGGGACCAAACTGACTAGGCGTATTCAAGTTGAGGGGGACAAAAGTTGGGTAAGACAGTTTGCGGACGTTAGAGCGACATTGAAGAAAGTTTCGGCGCAAATAGCCTAATGTTTTGCGAAGATTTTGCAGAGACAGCAGTGATGTGTTCAAGCCAGAAAAAGTGTTGCTGTAAGGTAGACGCCAAGATATTTGTAGGAAGTAATGTTAGAAATGACTTGTTTACGTTCAAAGGAAACAACTTTATATTTACTAGTATCTATAGGAACATGAGCCAAGCGTTACACGAGTTAGAGATGATGTTACAATCATCTTGAAAGATGAAGTGGTGGTTAGGCCGTTTTCTGGGTCTGTAGAACGTGCAGTCATTTGCGAAGATTCTGATAATTGATATGTTAGATGGAAGGTCTTTGATGTAGATGATAAAGAGTAGTAGGCCAAAAACGCAACCTTGTGGGACACCAGAAAAGACGCAGGAAGAGGGAGAGGAAGAAATATTCATGGTTGTAAGCTGCTTCCGAAAAGAAAAAAATATCATAGCCATGATAAAGTGAGGGAGCCTAATAGTACATTGATTGATTTGATTGATTTTTGGGGTTTAACGTCCCAAAACTACGATATGATTATGAGAGACGCCGTAGTGGAGGGCTCCGGAAATTTCGACCACCTGGGGTTTTTTAACGTGCACCCAAATGTGAGCACACGGGCCTACAACATTTCCGTCTCCATCGGAAATGCAGCCGCCACAGCCGGGATTTGATCCCGCGACCTGCGGGTCAGCAGCCGAGTACCTTAGCCACTAGACCACCGTGGCGAGGTGAGCCTAATAGTAGGGCAGATATTTTAGAAATAAGACAGCAATGGGCTACGCGGTCGAAGGATTTAGCAAAGTACAAAAATATACAGTTAGTCTGTAGGCCATTATTCATGTTGTAACGAATATCAGTAGTGAATTATAATAACTGTGTTTCGCATGACATCCCCTTTCTGAACCTGCGCTGGTTATGGAAGAAGAATTTCTTAGTCTCGAGGTGGCTGTAGACGTGGGAAGCTATTATGTGCTCGAGTATTTTGCAACAGATGCATGTGAGTGAGTTTAGATGGTAGTTTTTAGGGGAGTTCTTATCTCCAGATTTAAAAGTTGGTATTCCTTCGGCAATTTTCCAGTCGTCTGGCAGTTTTACAGAGGGGGAAGACTGTCGAAAGATGTGTATAATGTGGCTCGCGGAGCACATCGACTACACTGGCATTCAAAGGCTCATGGTTTGACGTAACTTGAATCTAATACGACGTTTACTCGGGAGAAGTTAAGCTAGCCTGTTCAGTCTCACTCTTATCTCTCGTCCCTGGTGGAAGGTAGCCAAAACATTGCCATCACCACTGCGAGTGGAATTTCATGCACTTTTGCTGAAGCTAAAGATGCTTCAACGACGTAGCGTTATTTCTCATCTTCGACGCTGCAAACTTTGTGTGGAACCACCCACAGACTTTGAGGGTGGAGACATACTTCTATCTATTCCTGACGTACACTCCAGGCACCCTCTAAGAAATGTTTGAAATGGGCAGCGATCTCAAGATTTTTCCCAAGTTATCCGTAATACTTGGTTGTCGAAGCTATATGAAGGCATACGAGGGAAGCCATTTAACGGTCATTGTTTGCGTATGAACGGTGAAGCCTTGAACAATAACGGCAACTTCAGTTCGAAGCGGCCGTCTGAAATCGCTGTCATGCTTCATGTGCACTGCGTAATCCACGGAAACACGGTCACGCTAAAGTAGAAACACAGCGTGCGTATACGGTAAACGCTACGGGTTGTTTAGAGTATTGCATATGCGCATTTGGATCATGCTTTTCCGCTATACACGCTTCCCGCTAAACGAAGGGTTTCAAACATGCGGCCCTCATCACAATCGTTTGCGGCTTGCAACGCTCACGTGACTGTTCACACTCATATTTTTTTTATTAACACGAAATTGTTTTATGCCGGGGACTACCAGGGCTCTACTTACGTATATCTATCATGGATATGACTTTGCAAAATATATACGAACAGATTGCAAAGAAAAAAAAATACAGGAAAAGATTCTGTCGTGCAGTGTTGAAACAGCAATTAACCTCTTGATTCGCAGCGCTATATAACCACCAGTGTGCCACGGAGCGAATACGTTGTGTAGGATGTTAACGGCCAGCCATTTGTGTACACCATAGACCATTTCGAGGTTCTCAGAGCTCCGAAACTTTAGCGTGTTTTCTCGCGTTGGGCACACTCTAAATTTAGGTCGTCGCGCGCCGCCCCCGCGGAGCGTGATCTCGTCTCCGCGCTTGCTTCTCAGACTCGTATCGAGAGTGGATGAAGGTTGCTGCCTCAGCCACGTTTACGAAAGGAGCGAGCTGGTGACACACTGCGTAGCAAGGATTGTTAAAGTTGTTCGCGCTTGTCCTGTGTATACTTGTGAGCTCGTTTCGTACGCATTTCTTTCTGTTTGAACAGCGCGCTTCAAGTGTCGAGCTGTGACAGTTGTTGATTGATTGATATGTGGGGTTTAACGTCCCAAAACCACTATATGATTATGAGAGACGCCGTAGTGGAGGACTCCGGAAATTTAGACCACCTGGGGTTCTTTAACGTGCACCCAAATCTGAGCACACGGGCCTACAACATTTCCGCCTCCATCGGAAATGCAGCCGCCGCAGCCGGGATATGTGACAGTTGTTAGTCCACGCTCGTACTGTGTGTGCTAATTTCGAGCGCTGCAAGTTTCGAGCTGCTTCTTGCCACTCTCCGCTTGACTTAGCAATTTTTTTGTAACTGTTGCTGAAACAGCGCACAATGAGCGGTCAACTACCTCTGTCTAAGCACTTTTACCTTTCGTGATATAATATCGATTCTTAGATATGGGGATCAGCCTCGTTTTTTTTCTAATATGAATGTTCATGAGCTACTGATCAAAAGCATTGCTTTCGCGCGGTACCCTATGGAATCACCGTGTTTTGAAACATGAGCGTGAAACAAAAGCTATTTGATATGCCCGTGGAGGGGTTGAGGCTGCCACCCAGGATCCTGAGAAGACGACTCTTGCGACGCGTCTCACGAACAAGTAGAAGGTGCGTTTAATTTACATATTTGCAAGAGAAATACATTGCAACGAGAGCGTACAGACGCGCCTTTCCATCACAAGGGCCCAGAGCGCACTCGAGACGAGAGGGCCAGGGAAGTCCAGAGAGAGAGCCGCGACCGCACACGCGACGCGCTTTTTATACCCCTCGTCCGTGCATGTGCATCTTCTCAGACGCAGGCTGTGTGTCCCAGCAACGCTGATATGCGTTTCTTGCGGCGCACACAGACGCCTCCCGCGTTCCTGCAGGACGCGGACAGCGTTTGACCGTTACGCCGATGAGCGTCCCTTGCAAGCCACCTCCCTGCTGTGCCGGTCATAACATATTCAGAATCCACGTCTCGGTTCTGAAGGGAAAAAGTGTGTATACTTCAGGGCTCGTAGTATGCGAGGGATGGTTGGTCAGCTGCCAACTCGTAATAAGATCACGTGCTACGTGACGCCAGAACAGACAGAAAAGTGTTCCACGCTCGCTGTCATTGCTGAAGGTGGCGCTGACTGACGCTCCCACGTTTAATTCACTTATATACCCGGGAAAGTGAACGGGGGGAGGATAGCTGCCGGGTAGCTAGGTTGGGAGAGCATTGGACGCGTTATTCGAAGGTGTCGGTTAGGTTCCTGCCCACGGCAAGCTACCTTTTCACCCACTTTTCTTTCTTCACGTGTAGAGATAGAGAGGTTAATGTAAGAGGACGAGATAAAACTGACGCCGTTTTCTGCCTCCCGTCGCAAGGGCATGGCCAATTGCCTTATATAACATTCCCTATGCTTTCCTTTGCATGATTGTTAGATCTTATTATTATTACGTTTAGATTTTAGCCACATGATTTTAAGAAACGACATGTACCTGAGATTTCAAAAAAAACTGTTTTCTTTTACGATGGCAACGCTCGCTAAATATTGCCCCCGCTTTACCTTCTTCACCGTCTTGCCCATTGCGGAATTGAACTATACATAAATGCGACGCGCTGATGGAAGTGAGCCTGAGACCCCAGCGCTGGACTATAACCGTCAATTAAATCGTGCAGCTTTGGAGAGCTTAACACACTCACGTGAAGAAACCGGGCCGGCTGAACGTCTGCAGACTCGTTCGCTCGCCGCGGAAGAACCGCTGAAGAGCGCATGGTCGAGGAGTCGACGTCACGGTGTCTACCGGACGACGCGGCATGACGTACTCCCTCGGAAAAGGTAAAGGGCGTCGACTGGGTCGTCAAGAGTGACAGCTCTTCCGGTAATAACTGCTGCTGCTGGCTTGGTTCGCCTTGCTGAAAATCAGTGAACCACACACGCTGAGTTCATATGAAGGGACAACCGAGTCGCAGCTTATAGGCTCATCTGCCTGCGAGCTTTTCTTTCGAGGCGCGGGCGCTCACTGCAAAGCATTCTGACTAGCTCTTTGACCTTATCTCGTTATCAGTAAAAGTGCGCGAATTGTGAAATTCCATATCGAATTGAATTGAATAGTGCCGAATTGACGAATGCTGAATCGAATATTGAATACTAAAGATTTGAAAGAAAGAACAAAAACGTAATTTGCTCATGTGCTCAAGCTCATTAAGCCGTGAGCGACTGCCACTGCAAGAATACAAGTCGTCATGCAGAAACACAATGTAGTCCACGTACGTCACTTTACTTCGAACTTTCTCACCTTAATGTTACGGTGTTTCCTGCATTTGAAAATATAAGCTCACTGGCAGAAATGGGATGGTATTGCAAAGCAAAATCAATTTCAGCGAAACCTGGATAAAGTACAGCTCTTTGCGCTTTTCACTGTATCAAAGTGTCACCTTTTCTTGGGGTCAGTCGCTTAATGAAGTATTTTTGAACCTATGGACTATAAGGTCTAAGCTCAGTGCTGGTTATTTTTTTTATGCTAGCAGTGCGACAGTGTTATCTTTTATGCTGGAATCATGACAAGCGGAAATGACATACTCTCCTCTAAAATAAACACACACTCGCCTTTTAACCAGTACACTGATGAAAGTTTCAAATGAAGATCTCTCTGTAAGCACCTTATAGAGTTAACTTTAGCCACCCCAGCCTGGCAAATTTCCACCACTGCCTTTTGCCGCGCTTCAGATATTGATCCAGTGTAATGATTCTGAACTTCAAGTATAGTAGGTATTCGCAAGTCGAATTGGATTATTCGATTAGAAACTCGAATATTCGCGCACTACCCATTAAGCGCCTGCTGTATGGGACCCTCACACCTTACCAATCATTTAAAAAACTGGAATCCGTACAAAGAAAGTTCGTAAGGTTTATTTACAACCCTTACTGTAGAGGCACGTCCCCCTTGGACCTCCTGGAAAGTTCCAACTTTAAAACCTCAAAGCGCAGGCGCGCCTGTGAAAGACTGGAAATATTTTGTAGATCTTGCACAATAACCCGAAAATCTATAAAGGTAAAATACTGAACCATCAAAATCACGAATAACGTGGTCGCACCATAGCAAGAAAATTCAAGAATTTTCATGTAGAACAAATACTTTTCAAAAATCACCCTTACCTCGAACAGTACGTAATTGGAACGCACTGCCCAATGAAGCTGCATCATGCACAACTGTTTCTTCATTCATGCATGCAATAGCGAATCTGCCTGCCATCTTTTGATTTATTATTATTATTATTATTATTATTATTATTATTATTATTATTATTATTATTATTATTATTATTATTGGAACTGCATCCAAATTCTTCGGGGTGTCGGAGTTGTATTGCTTTGCTATGTTAAGCGCTGGCTCGTTTGTATGTTACTTTGTGCGCACTTTTTTTTGCTCATTCTGCCAATTTGTCATTTTGCTTGTTTTCACTGATTGTTCCGCTGTATCAGTCGCTCGTGCCTCTTTTAGGCAAAACTCGCTCATTCTGTCCAAAAGGGGCATAACATGTTACGCTGGTTCATGTTTTCAATGTTTCAAAGTTGAAACTCTTCTAGTGTTTTTCCCTCGATGCATTGTTTTTGTTATTAATCATTTCTGTTGTTTTTTTGTACTGTACATTGTAGTATCAAATGTATACATATGTACTCACTCCTGCCTACGACTTCGCATAGAAGTCGGCAGTATTGACTAAATAAATGAATAAATAAATGAGTTAGTAAATAAATAAATAGGTAAATAGATATTCTACAAGCTGAATGGTTATGCGTGTCATGGGAATCGTGTGTGAGCTATTCGGCAAGACCACAGCAGCAGCAGTAGCAGCAGCAATATCATAACTAAGATGACGCGAAGGATTTTACAGGCCTTACCTTTGACTGCCCAGTCGGCTTTGTTGACTTCGTGTGATTCGCTTTCTTTTGCTGCGGGAACTGCTCAGACGTCTTCATCTCCGATCCCGTTCTCGTGTGGGAACCGTGCTGTTTGTAGAGGGTCCTGGACAAGGACTTGTTGCTCCTGCAGGTTCCGTGCGAGTGGTTCGCAATGTCGTTACCAATGCAATTAGTGGTATGATATAAACCTGGACGTTTTAAACACGCAGCTCGCGGACCTTCCGCTTGTGGGCCGGTCCGCGCATGACTGTCTTTTCCAGCAAATTAATTATTTTCATTTTCTCAATAAGTTTGCTCATGTGCTTCACAGGCGTGACAAGGTCTCGCGCGCCACGTTTTTTTTTCTTCTGTGAGGCACGTCATCAGGGCGCTAAGTGTTGAAAAATAACCATGAAACACTATCACTACACAAAAGGTGAGAACAGGCGTCCCGGTTTTAGTCATTCGGGAGCTCGGTACCTCGAATCTTTTCGCGAAATCATCGCCAGCAATTCAGAAATGGCCCACGTAAATGTTATGAAAAAGGCAATCGGTCATATTAAAACGTTATCGTACATATTGTTAAAACATTACTAGACCCCGGTCCCATCTTCTTCACTGTCGACATCTCAACACTTGCGAGACTGCACCAATAGTACCAAATTGAAAACTGATGCTGCTAAAAAAATTATTCGGTAGCCTAGACCAAAAATTTTATTTTGCCAAATACATGGTTTTTAATGATGATGACGATATGTAAGCTAAATATTTCTATTTGTACTACGACAGTGTGTAAAGCGTAGCTTTTTTAGGACACACTTTTGCCACTAAATCTTAATATTTACAAGCCAACAAGGACTCATATTTATTCACATAAGCTGCAAAATACAAGGAACTAACAAAAGCGTATGTATAAATAATTTTAATGAACGAGATAAATGGCAATGTAAAAAGTCATTTTAATACTCCTGCAATTAAAATTTTTCTTGTTTATTAAAATGTCTAATAAACACGTTTTTTAAAGTAACTTGCATCTACAGCTAATGTGAAGAAATATGAGTCATTCTTGGCTCATAATCATAAAAGTGACAGAAAAATATCAGAACATACTTTAGGTTCATAATACTTGTTTAAGATATATTAGGATTTTATTTGAATAATTTCACTCTTCGCATGTTCAGAAATATGTGGCAGAAATTGCATCTCAATCTGGCGGTCAGAAGTACCAGAAATATGATGTCCAAACTCAAGAAGTTGCCGAGAATAGCGTCTTCAAAAAATGCATTTGGTATGTAGAAATGCATGCTCATCTATGTTGCAAATTTATGTTGTATGAAATGATTTCTGCCCTCATTAGAGCTTGAAAATCGAGGTCATTTTGAGGATGTAGCCGTGGTGAACTTCTCAGGTGTAATGCAGTGGAAAGCAGCCAGGTGGCAACTTCCAGGGTATTCCAGACTATAAGATATTTATAGTTTTTAGTAACCACCTTGTGTCCTTTAAAAGCGGTTTTAACTTACTTCGAGTTTTATTACAACCTTGACTTTTTCGACTATGAAAACAGAGAAGCTAAACTTGTGAATACAAGTAAAAAGAAAAAAATATGTAAGTTTAGAAAAAAACCTGCATTTTTTTGTAGCAACATAAAAGAAATATGAAAAACTAAAAATCTTGAACACGATGTGTCAGTGCAATTGCATATTGTGAAAAAAACATTACTTGTGGAAACAGTGAATCCAGTGTAATCCCGAGTTCCATAAATTGTCCATCTCTTTAATCTTTAATCTTTCCTTGAGCTAGCCCTAGTGAGATTTTTATTATCTTGAGAAAGTATTGATACCAGTATTCGCTTTTGAGGTGTGTATTGTAGCCGACATAATGTAGCAATGAGACTCCCAGTCTCAGTAATTCCGCAGACTAGCAATTAGATTTTTTTATTAGATTTGCGAGACGCCGATGGTACGAGCTTTTTTATTTATTCTCTATCACAGTTACCAACAGAATGCACTCATTCGGATAGATCCAGATTTTAGTATCATTAACGATGTGACAGGTGCCGCGTGCAAGACTTATTGCAAGACCTCAAACCACTATTGAAGATACTCACAAAATATATTTCTGGGGTTTTAATGCCAAAAGCACGATCTAATGATGATATGATTATTTCTATGTTGTTGGGTGACTTCGGATTCAATTTCACCGCCCGCGTGTTGAATTACCGTTACCCTATACGTACAAGTTCACGGCTGTTTTCGCATTTCGCCCACAACAAAATGCGATAGCCATAAATGGGTGTCCAAACCGTGTGCTCGAGCTAACAAACATGACCCTGAATTGCAGCAACGCTATCATGTCACGTGTGAGTATCTTCGCATCGATCGCTAACGAACGTGCTAAGCGTTGACGCCGCTCATTTCTGCGGCACTATAGAAACTTACGCCTTTAACCACCCCTACCCCCTTCCTGCGCCTCCCCCTTCCATCAAACATAAAAAAAAACTTTCTATTAACACGGGACGGCTGAATAACGCGAATGTCCCGCAGTAAGCTGACGCTCGCGAGAGATGACACTGCCGAATAAGCATCAAGCTAAATGCGATACGACTCGATAAGGGCATGCTTGCTTAACAGTTAATTGCTAAACAGCTTGGGATCTGTGGCTATGCATATGTAATTCTGTGAAAATACCGTATTTCTTCCATGAATCTTTTCTTAATATCTGGAATTTTAAATGACCCCGACTGCATTCGCACAAAGTTTGCAACTGTACGATGCAGTCGCCGTGATTTCACTACTACAAAACAATGCATTTTGTGAATGCGTGATGACTGGCCTTTGAAGAAGTTCCGTAACCATTACTTTATGCAGATTAAATGACAAGCGTCAATACGCTCTCAACTTAGCCGGCAGTGTCAACATTAGTGGCTGCTTTGCACCAGACGATATACTATACGACCCTGCCTGGAGGTGAAAATTGCAGGTTAGCTCCATGGATACATTTTGACTACCTTAAACTTCTCTTTCGGCGCATTCACAGGCCATATATTCTTTATAATTGGGGATTAAAAAGCAAGCAGTCGCGAAGTACACCCGTGGTTTTCAATTTTTTCTGCCGTCATAGCTGGTGCACGCTTGTCCTGCTGCCACGATCTGGCTGGTGCACGCATTGAGCCACTCAACCCGAGGTGCTGCTGTCGTTGCGGTCAACTTGCAGTCGTGCTAAAGCGCTGCTACAAAGACAGAGGGTCAAATTTACACGCGTGCATGGCTATATCACGTGGCTGCAAACACTGCGCACCACTTTCTGCCCAAAGTGTGTTCTTGCGTGAGCTTGACAAAAATATATATTCACAAGAAAATTAAGCTGGATTGCTCATATACAATTGTTTTTATTTTGTTTTTTCTTATGGTTACGTTAGTTTGCTTTCCGAGCTATCAAACGGTGCATCTGATAATGGTAATGGCGCGTCATGACAGAATGACTGATTGATAGATATGCGGAGTTTAACGTCCCAAAACCACCATATGATTATGAGAGACGCCGTAGTGGAGGGCTCCGGAAATTTCAATCAACGTGCACCCAAATCTGAGCACACGGGCCTACAACATTTCCGCCTCCATCGGAAGTGCAGCCACCGCAGCCGGGATTCGATCCCGCGACCTGCGGGTCAGCAGCCGAGTACCTTAGCCACTAGACCACCGCGGCGGGGCTGACAGACTGACTAAAAGCAGAATCTATAAAAAAACTGGTTCCGGAGAGGTCGAGTGCAGGCACGGTAATGTTGTTTTCAGCAATATTCCCTGGGGCGAAACTTCCAGATTATTATCCTGCCAGTTTTGTTGGCCACAATGTGCTTCACGAGCGGTATCGCTCTTTCTCCCGTTCCAACGCGATAAAATTCGAAAGGTCTTCCGTATAGTACCGCATAAATGACTGCAATACGCACTCACATATTTTGTGCATGGAGCTGTATTGATACGTCGGGGAATCGTTGTCCAGCCTGCTGAGCGATGGGTGCGGCTTGTCTGCGAAACCAGGGCGTAGAACATGCACAGCACGCGATCTGATGATAATGATGACTATGATGACGATAGCCTCTATGTAAGCTTCACACCCACTCTGGGGTTGGTTGGTTTGTTTATCACCATGGCATATCCCCACTCCGGGGCATAGGCCATAGGTAAGATGATACTTGCTTATTAAACTAATTCGCTAACTGAGGGAAAAAGGGGGGATCAATGCACGCTCTTTTTCTTCTCCTGCCCTCTCACGTGCGTACGTATTTTATTATAAAAAGGATTTTTATCAAAATTTGACAAGGTACCAGAATTATTGGCAATTATTTTTTCTATAACAATATGCGTACGCCTCAGCGAACCTGCACCAACAACAATGTCTCGTCGCCAAAGAAGGCAGCCAAGGCCAGTAGGCTCCTGGAGTGAGATCTCCCCCTAAGGTAGAAGCGTAAGTTGTACGATTGATGCAGATTAGTGAAATAAACGTTAAGTCCTCCTCCTTATCAATGATTTGACAACGCTGAGATTTCTAAATGCTACGAGAAGCTTATTTTGCGTATTTGCAACTGGGTTAAAGATCTTTCACCGAGTAATTGTTTCTGCGCAGTAGCCAAGTTCCCGCACAGGTCCTCTCTCGTTCTTGTTAGCGCAGCCGTCCCGTTCTGAAACCCCCACCCCCTCTTCACCCCACCCACCCCCCGCTTCCTTACGCCGAGCCTAGCCAGTATGCCGCTTACAAAAACATCACACCGGTGTCCCAATCACCCAACTTTTTCCGTGGGAAGACATGTGTTGGTGGTGGTAGTGAGAAACATTGAATAAACGAGAGACGAGGACTCACACCGCAGCTTTATACATGCTGGTTAGAGTCCCTATTGGCCGCGAGATCAAGCAGAGTCGCCGCCTGGTGGCAACTGGCCGAAGTGACGAAGGGTGGATTGCTCCGTGCGTTGTCTGCTAGCCACGTCGTGTTTCTATGTGCGCGTATGGCATGCACGTTCTCAAAGTGTGGTTTGTCCGGTCATGTAAGCGCGAGCGTAATTGTTTCTACGTATGCCAGAAGCAACGTACGAAAGCATTTGGTCTTTCTTGGCTGCTAATGCATTTTGATAAGATTGGTGAGTGCAACTTTCCTGAGTGCTGTTTATGGTCGTCGTACCCTCCATTCAGAAGAATAATTTCAGAGTGGGTGCCTCTTTCTATTTCAAGCACATCGAAAAATTTTCTTGGCATCATCCCAAACATGGGGACTACTAAATGGTGTGTGAATACAGGAGGAGGAGGAAGAAAGTTTAAGCGGAAAGATAGGAAGGTTAGCCAGTTCTTAGACCGTCTGGCTACCCTGTGCTGGGGAATGGGGTGAGGGGAATAAAAGATGTTAAAAGGAAATGTTGCAAAGAGAGAGAGAGAGACAAATTACAAAAAAAAATGTGACAGATGAAAGCCAACATCAAAGAGTATAAGACACTATAGTCTGTCTCTGAGGCCAGTTGTCCGCAAAAAGCGCAGCAAAGCTTTCAAAGCTTTCTGGGCTGAGGATGGGCTCGGCCAATGACCCAGAATCCTATGTTCCGACAAAGGCCGATCATCCAGTCTATCCAGAGCTGCAGTCAGTTCTTGTCCTTGCGCGTTGAAATTGGTGCACTCACTCAGAAAGTGCGTGATGGTTTCTTCGCAGCTGCAGTAAATGCATGTAAAAGAGGTGGCCATTCCAATGAGTTGAGAGTATGCGTTCGTGAATGCCACTCCAAGCCACAGGCGGCATAGAAGAGTCTTCTCAGCCTGAGATATCCTTGAGGGAAGACGAAGCTGCAGATCGGGATCCAAGTTATGCAGGCGCGTGTTTGTGAAGTCTGTTGAGTTCCACTGTACCAGTGTGAGGTCACGTGCAAGCGAACGAAGTCTTGTAGTTGCGTCGGTTCCTGAGAACGGGATGGCTGTGTATTGGGTACCGTCGTGTGCAGATCTAGCGGCCTCATCCACGTGGTCATTGCCATATATGCCGCAATGACCTGGTATCCATTGATACACTATGCTGTGCTGTTTCTAAATTTCTTGGTGATAAAGAAGCCTTACTTCATCTACTAACTGTTCGTTATGTCCATGGCGAAAGGGTGACATAAGACATTGAAGAGCTGCCTTCGAGTCCGAGAAGATAGACCAAGTTCCCGAAGGTTGAACTGTAAACTACAGAGCTGCACGTTATAGCGGCGAGTTCTCCAGCTGTCGACGACGTCAATTGCGATGTCATGAATTTATTGTGAATACAGCGTTTTATAGCGTCTGGGTTGTAAAAAAAACAGGTTCTAGTCATGTACTTGCGCGTTGTTGGTGGGTGTACAACTATGGCACTGTAATTTACCGATTATGCGAGGAGACTTGGTTGTGTTTATCTGGCCATGGTACCAACACATACAAATATTACTGTCACATAAACGGTGACACATCGGTAATTAAACTGTACTCAAAACAGAGTTACCATGCGCAACCATGTGCTTAGATTTAAGAACGCTTTAAAGAGCCCAAACGTTGAAAATTAGTTCAAATGGCATGCTTTATATATAATGTCTTGTGATCTCACTGGATATTTCGTTCTTTTTTACATTGTATTCAGCGTTTGTGTGGCACTGTTAGTGACCGACGGAAGGTAGCGGTCATCTTTTGTCTGAAAAAAAACATGCTTGTCCTATTAACCAGGCCTTTGTTGTAGCACCGTCATGCACGTAGTTCGTTGATGAAAGATTTCTGCGAAACCCTTATATGAGATTTTCACTGTTGCAAGAACATCTGCGTACACGTGGTAAACACAGTGTAGCGCAAGCGCTGTCAGCCGCTAAGCCTTCTTGATTATACCTATCGACTGTCCCACATTTCATGGTAAACAGAATGAGAGGAAAGCTCATATGCCTATAAGGTGCGAACGGTGGTACTGAACTAACCACACAGATATGCGGGCTTTCTACGATCTTTCTTTCTCTCTTTTTTTATGTATGCAGATGACACAGATGTAAATAAGTAGTTCAGTCACGCTACAACAGTGCGTAGCAGGTAGAACAGAAGCTAAAAACGTACAAGAAACACAGCAAAGGCGTGATTTAGTGCGAAAGCGTGAAGTGAGTCACCTAGAACGATCATCCCTATGAAAGGCAGAATGCGCTTTACTCGCGGGTAATGATAACGTTGAATAGATGTCCTGCACATATTCAGCAGAGAAGAGCGTAGATTTCAACAGTAAACTGTAGTCTGCGTCTTTTATCCGCCGACAATCGGCTCAGACCGCACGCAGCGAAGCGCCGCTGCGTGTATTTGTATACGCGCCACCGATTGCCTATCCACACTTTCGAGGGACGGTGCTGCCACCTATAGCCCGATCTCGCCGCGAATAGTCCAGGACTCCATTGGCCGAAGCCGACGGTCTCGCGATCTCGCCAGTGCTTCTTAGGCCGGAAGAAATGAGAAACTCCGTAGGGCCGGCGGGAGCTATCGGGAGGATGCTGGTAAAAGGGAAGATGTCAAATATGTAATGCAGGGTGCCGGACGATCACCGTCCGGAAGCCGTTATATGGAGGAGGCCATAACGCCAATAGGCACGTCTTTATTGATGAGGGTCTTTACGATGAGAGAGAGAGAGCCGACGTCGGAGATCGACGTCGGTTGAAGTCTGGTCGACGAGAGCGGGGGTCATGTACATCAGGTGTCGCATGTGATTAAGATTGCCGATGCATGTTGCCGGAATGCTGATATCATTAAAATAGAATCCACGGTGACGACAGTAGCGCGCGACATGTCCTGGAATACCGCAGTTGTAGCAGACGGGCCGGTTATCCGGAGTAAATCAAGAGTTTACAGTTGCTAGAGGTGGTGGAAAGGGCCGATTTATCGGATAAACCGAAACTGCTGACCTGCAGTAGTTAGTGGCTGGACTGTATGAAGGGAGCGGCGGTTGGGCAGGAGGTCGGCGGACGGCTTCTGCATAAGTCAGCGGTGCCGCAACTGATGGGGACGCGGGCGAAGGGAGAGCCTCGGCAACTTGCGTCTGAATAGCACGGCGAAGTGAGTGGTCCAGTGCTGTGGGGGTCGCCTTTATGGTGGCGACAAGAGAGAGCTGTCGAGCAACCTCCTCCCGGGTGTACTGTTGAATTTGAGGCATTAACACGCTGTAGTCGGGGCCACTGCTTATGCACTCCAAAGCCGAAATATCCTCTGTTTGCGTATTAGCGCGACGTGTAGAAATTCGCTGCTTGCACAGCTCATCGAACCTCTGACATAGCTGAATCACCGCCATGACGGTTTGTGGGTCTTTGGCCACAAGCATATGAAAGCGTCGTCATCAATACCTTTCAATATATTCTTTATTCTGTCAGCCTCCATCATCCTCGCATCAGCTCGCCACAGATGCTGATCACATCCTCAATGTAGCTTGTGAAGCTCTCAGCATTTCGCTGAAATCATCCCCACAGGCCCAGTTCAGCGCAAAGCTTGCGCATGGCTGGACGACCGAAAAACGAGGTGACGGCCTCTTTGAAAACCGACCAGGTGGGGATGTCGGCTTGGTGGTTGGTGAACCATAGGTTGGCCGAATCTGTCAGGTGGAAGATGACGTGAGTCAGCTTCGCAGGGTCATCCCACTTGTTAATCACGCTGGCACGCTCGTACTCTGCCAGCCAGTCCTCAACATCATGATCTTCAGTGCCGTTGTATACTGGTGGGTCACTTAGACGAAGTACACCAGGGCACATGACAGGTGGCAGCGTAGAAGAGGCTTGTGGGGGATCGACGCGCTCGGTCATCGCGGACTGAGATGATAGCTTACGGCTGCGGAGCTCCAGGACGTTGCCCAGCACTTCCACCAAAGGCAACGAGTGAGGTGACGTGAAAACCCAGGTTATTATTTGACAAGCGTTAGCCGCAACAAGCTGGTACAGGCAGGGACCCGGCAAGCACGAGCCACACACGGACGTCAACGTTCTCTTTCCTGCTGGCACAGAGCTGGCGCCACTATTCTCCGGTACTATACCTATATATATATATATATATATATATATATATATATATATATATATATATATATATATATATATATATATATATATATATATATATATATATATTTCTGTGTAAGGAAAAGAAGTGTATACCTGAGGGCTTGTTTTTTGTGTTTTGACAAAACATTTATGAGATCTAACCGACAATAATACGAAGGAATGTATAGGGGAAGTTATTGGAACCAATGTAATGTAAAAAATAAGAAAGAAAAGTGGGTGAAAAAATAATTAGCCGTGAGCATATATATATATATTGATTGATATCTGGGGTTTAACGTCCCAAAACCACTCTATGATTATGAGAGACGCCGTAGTGGAGGGCTCCGGTAATTTAGACCACCTGGGGTTCTTTAACGTGCACCCAAATCTGAGCACACGGGCCTACAACATTTCCGCCTCCATCGGAAATGCAGCCGCCGCAGCCGGGATTCGAACCCGCGCCCTGCGGATCAGCAGCCGAGTGCCTTAGCCACTAGACCACCGCGGCGGGACTATATATATATATATATATATATATATATATATATATATATATATATATATATATATATATATATATATATATATATATGGGATATGGCACAACGGGAGCGTTGTCAACAAGGATAAATATATTTATTTCTCAACAGTCTCGGCAGGGGTCCTCCCTTCATCAGGGGATGAATTAAACTGGCATGAACTTCCAAACTTTGTTGCTGCCGCGTCCCTCTCGCCTTGAAAAATGTTTCCGAGAGTGAGAGGAAACTAAAAAAAAGGAAAAACAAAAAAACAAAAAGGGGGGGGGGAATGTTCTCACGAAGACTAACTGGCCCATTGAATTATTACTCCCACTATATATATAATGGACAGGAGTGTATACCTAAGGGCACGTATTCCGTGTTTTGACACAATATTAATGAGATATAACAGACAATAATGCCAAGGAATGTATAGGGGAAAATATCAGAACCAATGTAAAGTACATAAAAGGAAAGAAAATGGGGTGAAAATAAGTTGCAGTGAGCAGGAATCCATGGATTCGTTATTCATTGGAAAGTGTGGAAGTAAAATCTATCAACCTGTGGCGCACATACAACGGGAGATTGGCAAAGAACGGGGTAGGAATTAAAACATTTTATAAGTTATCTTTTGTCAATTAATGGAGAAATACTGGACTGAGCGGGTCTTCTCTTCCTATACCGTAGTGCAATGTCATATTGCACAATTATTTTTAGTTCTCATATATATATATATATATATATATATATATATATATATATATATATATATATATATATTGCCACCATTGATGAACGAGCCACTGTGGCTCATACGCGTTTTTGGGCGCGAAGAAGAAGAGAACATCTTCGTTGCTCTGGTTCAAGTGAACTCCTGGCTGCAGGTCTTGTTTTGTTCGTGACATTACTGGTGGAGGTGCTGGGTACGTGTACTTCGGCTGTGTCGGCCATCGCGGAGACAGCTACATCTCCCAGAGCAAGAATCAGCCGCCGCCTACGTGGATTACCCCCTGAATTTGGTCCCTTGGCATCGACACCCAGAAAGATGGCAACTTCGATGACAAGCCAGGCGGTCCAAACCAGCGATGGCCATGATTCGCTTCTCGCCCATGTTTTTCACGTGCCACAGACACCAAAGCCGTTCCATGGAGACATCTTCGAGGATGTTGATGACTGGCTAGACCACTTTGAACGGGTTGCCAGTATCAACAAATGGGACGATGTTCGCAAGCTGCGCCGAGTTTATTTCTACTTGGAGGATTCTGCGAAGACGTGGTACGAGAACCACGAGGGCTCCTTTGCAACATGGCAAGAGTTTAGCCGACAGCTCCGTGACGCCTATCGCAACACCGAAAGGAAGGAGAGGGCCGAACAAGCCATGTCCAGCAGAAACCAACGGCCGAACGAACGCGTATCCATGTTTGTCGAGGACATGCTTCGACTCTTCAAGCGCGCGGACCCTGCCATGCCTGAGGAAAAGAAGGTGCGCCATTTGATGCGCGGAGTAAAAGAACAGCTTTTCGCTGGGCTCGTGCGCAATCCACCGACGACAGTCGCCCAGTTCATCAGTGAGGCAGCTACGATGGAACGTACGCTGCAGCAGTGGTCGTCACAATACGAACGCCAGATCCCGGCCACCACATGCTCTATCGGCTCTGACAGCGAGAGACAGACCCTCGCAGACTTCATTCGAAGTATCGTTCGGGACGAATTGCGACAGCTGCAGGCAGTGGGATCCCATCCACCCGTGTCAGCCCTCGCGGATGTAATCAGACAGGAAGTCCGGCAGGCCGTCACACCCCTAGCCCCAATCGCACCGCCGATTCCCGAGGCCCCAGTCCTGACATACGCAGCGGCATTGCGATCCCCTGCGCCACCGGCTACAGATACTGCTATGCGACCAAGGTACCAGGCTATGCAGCCATTTCACGACACTGCTTCAAGCCCACCTTTCGGCTCAAGGTTTTCGAGCCCACCCACCTATCCGCCGTCCATCTCAAGACAAAGTGGTAGCAAGGCAAGCACGTGGCGCACCTCGGATAACCGTCCGCTCTGCTATCACTGTGGCGAAGCGGGTCACGTATACCGGAACTGTCAATACCGGCAACTAGGTCTCCGCGGCTTCCACCCTGATGCTCGATGCCCGCGCTACGGTGAGCGCCCCCGCGAAATTGAAGCCTATCTCACGGGCCAACGTACTCCTTCGACTATTCGGCACCACCAGTCGAATCACCATCGCCTCGCCGGTCTACGTCACCCAGTTTGCCCTCATCGTCTTCCGCTCCTTTCAGGAGCCGGTCACCAAGTCCCCGCAGGGGAAACTAGGAACGGCGACTTCTGGGGGTGAAGTCGCGGCCCGGCGAACTGTAAAAGACCCTCCTTCGACGCAACGACCAGACGAGGGCGATTCCGGTTTTGCAGTGTTCTCCGACAGCAAAAAGATTGTTTCTGCCGAAATTGCCGTCTTCGTCGACAATCATGCTGTTAACGCCCTCGTCGACACCGGTGCCGACTATTCCGTAATGAGCGCAACACTGGCATCTGAACTGAGGAAGGTTACGACGCCTTGGCAAGGACCTCAGTTGCGCACGGCAGGTGGCCATCTGGTGACGCCTACTGGTATGTGCACGGCACGCATTCGAATACGTACGTCAACATTCGCGGGCTCTTTCCTCGTATTGCGCGTGTGCTCTCGGCCAGTCATTCTAGGAATGGACTTCCTTCGTGAATACGGCGCCGTCATCGACCTCCGTGAATTACTTGTGTCGTTCGAGGATCCTTTTTTGCGCTGCAACTGACAGGATGCAATTCCGGAAAAGAGCGCTCCGTGTTACCGACGATTCTCTGACTCTCCCACCTCGAAGCAGCCTCTTTGTCAAAGTAGAATTGGGACAGGACTTGTCTGACGCGGGTAATTGCAGAGGCCAATTTGTCCCTCCTTATTTCACAACAAATCTGTGTTGCCCGAGGAATCATTCAGCCTAGCAATAGGCATGCTCACCTGCTGGTCACGAACTTCAGCGACGAATATCGCCACCTAACGAGACACACTGCCATTGCATATTGTGAAGAACTTGCCGATACCGATGGTCCATCTACGTTAGCTTCATTTTCATCGAATGGCCACCCTGACGAGGCCTTCGTGAGCACTCTCGACGTAAACGACAGACTACCTTCGGCTCAACGAGAAAGCCTTTTGCGTATACTCGGCTCATTTCAAGACTGCTTTGCCACTACGTCAAAGGTTAAACAGACACCACTTGCTCAACATCGTATCATCACGGAACCTACTGAGAGACCCATCCGACAGCATGCCTATAGGGTGTCGCAAAAAGAGCAAGATGCTATACGTGACCAAGTCCAGCAGATGCTTCAGGACGACGTCATTCAGCCATCGACCAGTCCCTGGGCTTCGCCAGTTGTGCTAGTAAAGAAGAAGGATGGTACGTTGCGTTTTTGCGTTGATTACCGTAAACTGAACAAGGTCACCAAAAAGGACGTTTATCCTCTACCCCGGATAGATGACTCGTTGGACCGTATACGCAACGCGAAATATTTTTCCTCCATGGATTTGCGTAGCGGCTACTGGCAAATCGCAGTGGACGAGCGCGACCGCGAAAAGACGGCGTTTATTACTCCCGACGGTCTGTACGAGTTTAAAGTGTTGCCTTTTGGTCTATGCTCAGCGCCAGCTACTTTTCAAAGAATGATGGATACGGTTCTCACGGGGCTCAAATGGCAATCATGCCTTGTTTACCTTGATGACGTCGTGGTCTTTGCAGACACGTTTGAACAACACGTCCAACGCCTTTATGCAGTTCTTCAGGCAATCAGAACAGCGGGGTTGTCTCTCAAACCCTACAAATGTCATTTTGGATATGAAGAACTGAAGTTCCTTGGTCACGTTGTGAGCCATGCTGGCATCCGCCCAGATCCCGAGAAAACCCGCGCCGTTGCCACATTTCCCGTGCCCACAAATAAGCGCGACCTACGCCGATTTCTGGGGCTCTGTGCGTATTACAGGCGCTTTGTCAAAAACTTCTCGAAGATTGCTGAACCCCTCAACAAGCTTACAAAAGACGGTGTCTCGTTTGTTTGGGGTCCCGATCAGTGCCATGCGTTCGACACCCTCCGAAACCTCCTCCAGGCTCCGCCTGTACTAGGTCATTTTGACGAAAGCGCTGACACGGAATTACACACTGACGCCAGCAACGTTGGACTAGGAGCGGTATTAGTTCAGTGGCAAAATGGCATAGAGTGCGTGATCGCTTATGCGAGCCGAACGTTATCCCCAGTAGAGAAAAACTATTCTGCAACAGAAAAGGAATGCCTCGCTGTTGTCTGGGCCATAACAAAGTTCCGCCCATACTTGTATGGCCGCCCATTCAGGGTAGTTAGCGACCACCATTCCCTTTGTTGGCTCGCGAACCTCAAAGATCCCTCAGGTCGTCTAGCACGATGGAGCCTTCGGCTACAAGATTTCGATGTCACCATCGTCCACAAATCTGGGCGGAAACACACCGACGCCGACTGTCTCTCACGTGCACCGGTCGAAAATGCCAACACTGACCTTGAAGACGACGACACTTTTCTTTCTGCCGTATCAGCGACCAGCTTAGCGGAGCAACAGCGTCATGACTCGGAGCTCATCCCGCTCATTGACTACCTGGAAGGACGCAATTCCCACCTTCCTCGAAGCTTTGCGCGCTCACTATCTTCCTTTTGTTTCCGTGATAGAGTGCTTTATAAAAAGAACTTTCATCCTACACAAGCTATGTATCTGCTTGTTGTGCCAACTACGCTTCGTGGTGACATTTTACGTGCGTGTCACGATGAGCCATCATCCGGACACCTCGGCTATACGCGCACGCTGCAACGGATTCAACGCTCCTACTACTGGCCACGTCTCGCGAAGACTGTGAAGCACTACGTTCGCACATGTCGCGACTGTCAGCGACGTAAGATTCCACCTTTACGACCAGCGGGACTACTGCACCCAATTGGCCCACCAAAGGCGCCCTTTCATCAGATTGGCATGGACTTGCTGGGGTCATTCCCCACGTCTTCGTCTGGAAACCGGTGGATTGTCATCGCTACAGACTACTTAACACGCTACTGTGAAACCAAGGCATTTCCAAAAGCCACCACAGCAGATGTCGCCCAATTTTTTGTTAACAGCATCGTCTTACGTCACGGTGCTCCAGCTGTCGTCATAACTGATCGTGGGACAGCTTTCACCGCAGAGATGCGGCAGGAAGTCTTGCGATTAAGTGGCACGGAACATCGTAAAACAACGGCTTACCACCCGCAAACAAATGGGCTGACTGAACGACTCAATAAGACAATTGCAGACATGCTGTCAATGTATGTGGACATCGATCACAGGAACTGGGACACCATACTTCCCTACGTAACTTTTGCGTATAACACTGCTATTCAAGAAAGTACCGGTTTCACGCCTTTTCGCTTAGTCCACGGTCGTGACGTCACGACGATGCTCGACGCCATGCTCCTGCCCGACAACTTAGGAATATACCACACGGATGCCGCCAAATTCGCGCAGTGCGCAGAAGAGGCCCGTCAACTTGCTCGTCACCGCATTCAACGTCACCAAATCGCAGACGCGCGCCGCTACAATCTTCGCCACCGTGAAGTTATTTTTAAGCCAGGTGATGAAGTCTGGGTGTGGACCCCTATCCGACAGCGTGGACGTTCCGAAAAGCTTCTTCGCCGCTACTTCGGCCCTTACAAGGTTGTTCGACGTCTCAGTGACGTCACTTACGAGGTTCTCCCACAAGGCAATTCGAGACGTTCCCGTTTCACCCCGCAAACTGAAGTCATTTACGTTTCGCGTCTCAAACCATACTTTTCGCGCTGTGAATCGCCAGGGAGTGACTGACTTTATTATAAACTTCGTGTCTTTCTTTTTGTTTCGTCTTTTCCTTACATTTTTCCTATTTTTCGTATTTCTCTAACTTTTGTCCCCACAACCAACTACGTTATTCCGCCTTACGCCATTCATTTTGCTCGCATGCTAATTTTCATCTAATTTTCTTTTCTTTTTTTGCCTTCATGTACAGCATCGAGACGATGCTTCTTGGGAGAGAGGGTAATGCCACCATTGATGAACGAGCCACTGTGGCTCATACGCGTTTTTGGGCGCGAAGAAGAAGAGAACATCTTCGTTGCTCTGGTTCAAGTGAACTCCTGGCTGCAGGTCTTGTTTGACAATATATATATATATATATATATATATATATATATATATATATATATATATATATAAAATAAGGGAAAGAAGTGTATACCTAAGGGCTCGTTTTTCCGTGTTTTAACACAATAATAATGAGATATAACAGACAGTAATGCCAAGGAATGTACAGGGGAAGTTATTAAAACCAATGGAATGTAAATAAGAAGAAAGAAAAGTGGATGAAAAAATTACCAACTGTGAGCAGGAATCGAACCTACGACCTTCGAATTACGCGTTCGATGCTCTAACCACTGAGCTATCACAGCGGCCCTCCCTCCATCCACTTTTTTGGGTTTTATCTGTGAATTTAGAAGTAGGAGTGACAGTCAGCGCCATCTATAAGCCAAACGACGAGTGTGAAAACACTCTTATACGCATATTTGGCGTCACGTAGCACGTGAACTTATTATGAGCGGGCAGCTGATTAATTGTCCCTCTTATACAACCTAAACACACCAAGTCTGCCAGTACGAGACCCTCGTTCAATGAAATAAGGGAAAGAAGTGTATACCTAAGGGCTCGTTTTTCCGTGTTTTAACACAATAATAATGAGATATAACAGACAGTAATGCCAAGGAATGTACAGGGGAAGTTATTAAAATCAATGGAATGTAAATAAGAAGAAAGAAAAGTGGATGAAAAAATTACCAACTGTGAGCAGGAATCGAACCTACGACCTTCGAATTACGCGTTCGATGCTCTAACCACTGAGCTATCACAGCGGCCCTCCCTCCATCCACTTTTTTTGGGTTTTATCTGTGAATTTAGAAGTAGGAGTGACAGTCAGCGCCATCTATAAGCCAAACGACGAGTGTGAAAACACTCTTATACGCATATTTGGCGTCACGTAGCACGTGAACTTATTATGAGCGGGCAGCTGATTAATTGTCCCTCTTATACAACCTAAACACACCAAGTCTGCCAGTACGAGACCCTCGTTCAATGAAATAAGGGAAAGAAGTGTATACCTAAGGGCTCGTTTTTCCGTGTTTTAACACAATAATAATGAGATATAACAGACAGTAATGCCAAGGAATGTACAGGGGAAGTTATTAAAACCAATGGAATGTAAATAAGAAGAAAGAAAAGTGGATGAAAAAATTACCAACTGTGAGCAGGAATCGAACCTACGACCTTCGAATTACGCGTTCGATGCTCTAACCACTGAGCTATCACAGCGGCCCTCCCTCCATCCACTTTTTTGGGTTTTATCTGTGAATTTAGAAGTAGGAGTGACAGTCAGCGCCATCTATAAGCCAAACGACGAGTGTGAAAACACTCTTATACGCATATTTGGCGTCACGTAGCGCGTGAACTTATTATGAGCGGGCAGCTGATTAATTGTCCCTCTTATACAACCTAAACACACCAAGTCTGCCAGTACGAGACCCTCGTTCAATGAAATAAGGGAAAGAAGTGTATACCTAAGGGCTCGTTTTTCCGTGTTTTAACACAATAATAATGAGATATAACAGACAGTAATGCCAAGGAATGTACAGGGGAAGTTATTAAAACCAATGGAATGTAAATAAGAAGAAAGAAAAGTGGATGAAAAATTACCAACTGTGAGCAGGAATCGAACCTACGACCTTCGAATTACGCGTTCGATGCTCTAACCACTGAGCTATCACAGCGGCCCTCCCTCCATCCACTTTTTTGGGTTTTATCTGTGAATTTAGAAGTAGGAGTGACAGTCAGCGCCATCTATAAGCCAAACGACGAGTGTGAAAACACTCTTATACGCATATTTGGCGTCACGTAGCACGTGAACTTATTATGAGCGGGCAGCTGATTAATTGTCCCTCTTATACAACCTAAACACACCAAGTCTGCCAGTACGAGACCCTCGTTCAATGAAATAAGGGAAAGAAGTGTATACCTAAGGGCTCGTTTTTTCCGTGTTTTAACACAATAATAATGAGATATAACAGACAGTAATGCCAAGGAATGTACAGGGGAAGTTATTAAAACCAATGGAATGTAAATAAGAAGAAAGAAAAGTGGATGAAAAAATTACCAACTGTGAGCAGGAATCGAACCTACGACCTTCGAATTACGCGTTCGATGCTCTAACCACTGAGCTATCACAGCGGCCCTCCCTCCATCCACTTTTTTGGGTTTTATCTGTGAATTTAGAAGTAGGAGTGACAGTCAGCGCCATCTATAAGCCAAACGACGAGTGTGAAAACACTCTTATACGCATATTTGGCGTCACGTAGCACGTGAACTTATTATGAGCGGGCAGCTGATTAATTGTCCCTCTTATACAACCTAAACACACCAAGTCTGCCAGTACGAGACCCTCGTTCAATGAAATAAGGGAAAGAAGTGTATACCTAAGGGCTCGTTTTTCCGTGTTTTAACACAATAATAATGAGATATAACAGACAGTAATGCCAAGGAATGTACAGGGGAAGTTATTAAAACCAATGGAATGTAAATAAGAAGAAAGAAAAGTGGATGAAAAAATTACCAACTGTGAGCAGGAATCGAACCTACGACCTTCGAATTACGCGTTCGATGCTCTAACCACTGAGCTATCACAGCGGCCCTCCCTCCATCCACTTTTTTGGGTTTTATCTGTGAATTTAGAAGTAGGAGTGACAGTCAGCGCCATCTATAAGCCAAACGACGAGTGTGAAAACACTCTTATACGCATATTTGGCGTCACGTAGCACGTGAACTTATTATGAGCGGGCAGCTGATTAATTGTCCCTCTTATACAACCTAAACACACCAAGTCTGCCAGTACGAGACCCTCGTTCAATGAAATAAGGGAAAGAAGTGTATACCTAAGGGCTCGTTTTCCGTGTTTTAACACAATAATAATGAGATATAACAGACAGTAATGCCAAGGAATGTACAGGGGAAGTTATTAAAACCAATGGAATGTAAATAAGAAGAAAGAAAAGTGGATGAAAAAATTACCAACTGTGAGCAGGAATCGAACCTACGACCTTCGAATTACGCGTTCGATGCTCTAACCACTGAGCTATCACAGCGGCCCTCCCTCCATCCACTTTTTTGGGTTTTATCTGTGAATTTAGAAGTAGGAGTGACAGTCAGCGCCATCTATAAGCCAAACGACGAGTGTGAAAACACTCTTATACGCATATTTGGCGTCACGTAGCACGTGAACTTATTATGAGCGGGCAGCTGATTAATTGTCCCTCTTATACAACCTAAACACACCAAGTCTGCCAGTACGAGACCCTCGTTCAATGAAATAAGGGAAAGAAGTGTATACCTAAGGGCTTGTTTTTCCGTGTTTTAACACAATAATAATGAGATATAACAGACAGTAATGCCAAGGAATGTACAGGGGAAGTTATTAAAACCAATGGAATGTAAATAAGAAGAAAGAAAAGTGGATGAAAAAATTACCAACTGTGAGCAGGAATCGAACCTACGACCTTCGAATTACGCGTTCGATGCTCTAACCACTGAGCTATCACAGCGGCCCTCCCTCCATCCACTTTTTTGGGTTTTATCTGTGAATTTAGAAGTAGGAGTGACAGTCAGCGCCATCTATAAGCCAAACGACGAGTGTGAAAACACTCTTATACGCATATTTGGCGTCACGTAGCACGTGAACTTATTATGAGCGGGCAGCTGATTAATTGTCCCTCTTATACAACCTAAACACACCAAGTCTGCCAGTACGAGACCCTCGTTCAATGAAATAAGGGAAAGAAGTGTATACCTAAGGGCTCGTTTTTCCGTGTTTTAACACAATAATAATGAGATATAACAGACAGTAATGCCAAGGAATGTACAGGGGAAGTTATTAAAACCAATGGAATGTAAATAAGAAGAAAGAAAAGTGGATGAAAAAATTACCAACTGTGAGCAGGAATCGAACCTACGACCTTCGAATTACGCGTTCGATGCTCTAACCACTGAGCTATCACAGCGGCCCTCCCTCCATCCACTTTTTTGGGTTTTATCTGTGAATTTAGAAGTAGGAGTGACAGTCAGCGCCATCTATAAGCCAAACGACGAGTGTGAAAACACTCTTATACGCATATTTGGCGTCACGTAGCACGTGAACTTATTATGAGCGGGCAGCTGATTAATTGTCCCTCTTATACAACCTAAACACACCAAGTCTGCCAGTACGAGACCCTCGTTCAATGAAATAAGGGAAAGAAGTGTATACCTAAGGGCTCGTTTTTCCGTGTTTTAACACAATAATAATGAGATATAACAGACAGTAATGCCAAGGAATGTACAGGGGAAGTTATTAAAACCAATGGAATGTAAATAAGAAGAAAGAAAAGTGGATGAAAAAATTACCAACTGTGAGCAGGAATCGAACCTACGACCTTCGAATTACGCGTTCGATGCTCTAACCACTGAGCTATCACAGCGGCCCTCCCTCCATCCACTTTTTTGGGTTTTATCTGTGAATTTAGAAGTAGGAGTGACAGTCAGCGCCATCTATAAGCCAAACGACGAGTGTGAAAACACTCTTATACGCATATTTGGCGTCACGTAGCACGTGAACTTATTATGAGCGGGCAGCTGATTAATTGTCCCTCTTATACAACCTAAACACACCAAGTCTGCCAGTACGAGACCCTCGTTCAATGAAATAAGGGAAAGAAGTGTATACCTAAGGGCTCGTTTTTCCGTGTTTTAACACAATAATAATGAGATATAACAGACAGTAATGCCAAGGAATGTACAGGGGAAGTTATTAAAACCAATGGAATGTAAATAAGAAGAAAGAAAAGTGGATGAAAAAATTACCAACTGTGAGCAGGAATCGAACCTACGACCTTCGAATTACGCGTTCGATGCTCTAACCACTGAGCTATCACAGCGGCCCTCCCTCCATCCACTTTTTGGGTTTTATCTGTGAATTTAGAAGTAGGAGTGACAGTCAGCGCCATCTATAAGCCAAACGACGAGTGTGAAAACACTCTTATACGCATATTTGGCGTCACGTAGCACGTGAACTTATTATGAGCGGGCAGCTGATTAATTGTCCCTCTTATACAACCTAAACACACCAAGTCTGCCAGTACGAGACCCTCGTTCAATGAAATAAGCGAAAGAAAGTGTATACCTAAGGGCTCGTTTTTCCGTGTTTTAACACAATAATAATGAGATATAACAGACAGTAATGCCAAGGAATGTACAGGGGAAGTTATTAAAACCAATGGAATGTAAATAAGAAGAAAGAAAAGTGGATGAAAAAATTACCAACTGTGAGCAGGAATCGAACCTACGACCTTCGAATTACGCGTTCGATGCTCTAACCACTGAGCTATCACAGCGGCCCTCCCTCCATCCACTTTTTTGGGTTTTATCTGTGAATTTAGAAGTAGGAGTGACAGTCAGCGCCATCTATAAGCCAAACGACGAGTGTGAAAAACACTCTTATACGCATATTTGGCGTCACGTAGCACGTGAACTTATTATGAGCGGGCAGCTGATTAATTGTCCCTCTTATACAACCTAAACACACCAAGTCTGCCAGTACGAGACCCTCGTTCAATGAAATAAGGGAAAGAAGTGTATACCTAAGGGCTCGTTTTCCGTGTTTTAACACAATAATAATGAGATATAACAGACAGTAATGCCAAGGAATGTACAGGGGAAGTTATTAAAACCAATGGAATGTAAATAAGAAGAAAGAAAAGTGGATGAAAAAATTACCAACTGTGAGCAGGAATCGAACCTACGACCTTCGAATTACGCGTTCGATGCTCTAACCACTGAGCTATCACAGCGGCCCTCCCTCCATCCACTTTTTTGGGTTTTATCTGTGAATTTAGAAGTAGGAGTGACAGTCAGCGCCATCTATAAGCCAAACGACGAGTGTGAAAACACTCTTATACGCATATTTGGCGTCACGTAGCACGTGAACTTATTATGAGCGGGCAGCTGATTAATTGTCCCTCTTATACAACCTAAACACACCAAGTCTGCCAGTACGAGACCCTCGTTCAATGAAATAAGGGAAAGAAGTGTATACCTAAGGGCTCGTTTTTCCGTGTTTTAACACAATAATAATGAGATATAACAGACAGTAATGCCAAGGAATGTACAGGGGAAGTTATTAAAACCAATGGAATGTAAATAAGAAGAAAGAAAAGTGGATGAAAAATTACCAACTGTGAGCAGGAATCGAACCTACGACCTTCGAATTACGCGTTCGATGCTCTAAACCACTGAGCTATCACAGCGGCCCTCCCTCCATCCACTTTTTTGGGTTTTATCTGTGAATTTAGAAGTAGGAGTGACAGTCAGCGCCATCTATAAGCCAAACGACGAGTGTGAAAACACTCTTATACGCATATTTGGCGTCACGTAGCACATGAACTTATTATGAGCGGGCAGCTGATTAATTGTCCCTCTTATACAACCTAAACACACCAAGTCTGCCAGTACGAGACCCTCGTTCAATGAAATAAGGGAAAGAAGTGTATACCTAAGGGCTCGTTTTTCCGTGTTTTAACACAATAATAATGAGATATAACAGACAGTAATGCCAAGGAATGTACAGGGGAAGTTATTAAAACCAATGGAATGTAAATAAGAAGAAAGAAAAGTGGATGAAAAAAATTACCAACTGTGAGCAGGAATCGAACCTACGACCTTCGAATTACGCGTTCGATGCTCTAACCACTGAGCTATCACAGCGGCCCTCCCTCCATCCACTTTTTGGGTTTTATCTGTGAATTTAGAAGTAGGAGTGACAGTCAGCGCCATCTATAAGCCAAACGACGAGTGTGAAAACACTCTTATACGCATATTTGGCGTCACGTAGCACGTGAACTTATTATGAGCGGGCAGCTGATTAATTGTCCCTCTTATACAACCTAAACACACCAAGTCTGCCAGTACGAGACCCTCGTTCAATGAATAAGGGAAAGAAGTGTATACCTAAGGGCTCGTTTTTCCGTGTTTTAACACAATAATAATGAGATATAACAGACAGTAATGCCAAGGAATGTACAGGGGAAGTTATTAAAAACCAATGGAATGTAAATAAGAAGAAAGAAAAGTGGATGAAAAAATTACCAATTGTGAGCAGGAATCGAACCTACGACCTTCGAATTACGCGTTCGATGCTCTAACCACTGAGCTATCACAGCGGCCCTCCCTCATCCACTTTTTTTGGGTTTTATCTGTGAATTTAGAAGTAGGAGTGACAGTCAGCGCCATCTATAAGCCAAACGACGAGTGTGAAACACTCTTATACGCATATTTGGCGTCACGTAGCACGTGAACTTATTATGAGGCGGGCAGCTGATTAATTGTCCCTCTTATACAACCTAAACACAACCAAGTCTGCCAGTACGAGACCCTCGTTCAATGAAATAAGGGAAAGAAGTGTATACCTAAGGGCTCGTTTTTCCGTGTTTTAACACAATAATAATGAGATATAACAGACAGTAATGCCAAGGAATGTACAGGGGAAGTTATTAAAACCAATGGAATGTAAATAAGAAGAAAGAAAAGTGGATGAAAAAATTACCAACTGTGAGCAGGAATCGAACCTACGACCTTCGAATTACGCGTTCGAATGCTCTAACCACTGAGCTATCACAGCGGCCCTCCCTCCATCCCACTTTTTTGGGTTTTATCTGTGAATTTAGAAGTAGGAGTGACAGTCAGCGCCATCTATAAGCACAACGACGAGTGTGGAAAACACTCTTAT
>WOVY01000154.1:0-14451 GCA_013436015.1 Rhipicephalus annulatus
TCAGTGTGACCGAACGCTGTTCGCATACAAGTTTTTCAGAAAAAAAATCGTCATGGACTGTGAGCTTTGTAGGTCGACCTGCCACCACGAGAAGGAACATTCATATCGTGTGCTTGTCCCCACTTTCATGCTCGTTGGGCACTAATAAATGCAAAAAAAAAGAATAGAACCGAACTTTCCCCTGAGAGAAAAAACACAACCTTTTACGGCACTGCGTTTAACTAGACGTAGGAAATTTGTTACAGAAGGGAAAAGACATCAATTGTTTGTTGCATATTTACAATCGACGCGAGTTACCCCCATTACCATCAATATTGCTCTCACATATAATTTGCATCAACGTTTCTTGCAATCAGATTTGCTTATTTTCATGAAGCAGAATATTTTTCACGTTCTCAAAATAGTAGGTGTACCCATAGAGACAAATGCTTGTGTCAAAGGTTTTAGATCGAAAGCTTGAAAGTACCTGCACACACTTCTTAGCCAATGGTAATATTTGAGACAGTAACAATGAACAGTGCGAGATATCCGCGGTATTCATCACAAACGCATAAATGCATTTACGCGTCGAAAAGCAACCACCTTGCGCAATTATTTTTGATGAGTGATCGTCAAACGCGCCAAGGTTTTCAGGGTGGCACTTTTATTTAATTTTTACTCGTCCCCGGCTTTAATTTTTCATCACTTGAAACGTCCCTACAGTAGCCTGGTTTTGTTTTTGTGTGGAAGCAGCTGTCGAGTATCATTTTTTACGGCTTCCACAGCGGGGACGGGCAACTAGACGCGCGTGAATGCACTTGGACAGCCATCTGTGCGCTTCTCTCGGACGACGAGGCTGTGTGTAACACTTGCTCAGTCGCACCTTAGACGCCCGATGAGACGAGCAGGGGGCGATGGCACACGTTCTAGACTACGCAACGTTTTTGCTGCTAACTGGGGCCGGTCTTGCTGTGGGGTGCTACTTCTCATTTCGCAAGAAGACTTCACAAGCAAGAGTCGATGAGATATTCCTGGGCAGCAAGAGCCTGATGGTGATACCACTGGCCGCGTCGAGTCTGGCAACCGCAGCCTCCGCGACGGGCGTCGTGGGGGTTCCGGCCCACATGTACGCGTACGGATTTCATCTGGCCTGGGCGTTATTGTTCCACATCGTTATGATTCCGGTTTCCATCAAGGTTGTTGTGCCGGTGCTGTACCAACTCAACGTCACTTCTGTATTCCAAGTTAGCAGATATTACTCTATCACCTTTCAAATGCAGGGCCGGTGTCTGCGACGGCTGTGGCTTCTTAAAACTACTCGACTAGACACTAGACATTAAGAATATCACGGCGCTTGGTATATACGACACCACGATTTACCATCTTCCTGTCTTCATCATCATCTTCGTCACTTTTCTTTCCTTTTTCTCTTTTCTTCTCAGCACAGTCACAAGCTCTATACTCAGAGTAGTACCCAGAGTATAGTACCAAGAGTGGAGATTCGTATGTGACGTCACAAGAAAACTAAGCTATACAGCCACATATTAACAGACGTTCCACAGCATGTTTGTTTGTAAGACACATAATATATTCAATTAATTCTTGCTCTAATAACAAAAGAAAAAATTAAATTTTTGGTGGTAAGAATATTAAACTACTTTTTGTTGCAAACGCATCGACTGCAAGAAGTCTCGCGAGCTTCCACAGCGTTGCACTTGATGTGTAACAGAGTATAACTGTCTTTTTGTTCCCCTTTCCCCCGTGAATCTATCGGTCGAGGTGTCCTCACATGAGTCAGTTATTGTGCGCTTCCAACCCTATTTCCTTATGTTTCCGCTATTTTCTATTTTTCCGTAAAGAATCCCCCCTCTCCCCCTTAGCTCCAGTCAAGGTATTTGTCTTCTTATATTATACCTCATCTGTTCTTATTTCAAGATGATTACTACCGACTACTGGAGGCTCACTTTTCCTGAAGAATTGAAGCCTGTAGACGGCTCCCAGAAGTGTGGCATTTGGTGTTAATGGCGCCAAATAAACCAATATGTAATAATTGCTACAAAAGTAGCAAAAATGAATTTTCGTTGTATTGAAGGAATGTTTTGGGTCGGCGGACCCTGTCAGCCGTCCTCTGTACATTGACTTCAAGCCCGTACACATTATAATGGTAATAAGGTAGTATAACTATGAGACAGAATTTAGCAGCCAATCCGAAGTCCTCTATAAGTTCTATGCCTAATGAACCAGTTGCAAGCTATCACATCAACCATTGCACACTGTCAGCATACATGTATTTTAAACACAATGCACGAAGAAACGATACACAATAAAAAGCTTCGGGCAATCCCACGTACCTGGGAATCGACATCATGCGAAGCATGCGGAGGGAAGATGACCGTGCTGCAGTTTCTTTATTGAGCGATACGTCATAAAATGGTGCTAAATATATGTACAAATGTTTTATGCACAGACGTATGTTGAAGAGTTGCAGATGTTTATGATACGAGTTGTATGCCCTTGCGCAAGGATACCAACTGAAACATGCATATTAGCAACGCCAGAAGCTCTTATGAAGTGCTGATGCTCGCGAAGATGCTGGCCTTGGATGCTGCTACATAAATTGACTTCAGCGCATGGCAACTAACGACATTTTACGTTAAGCCGACCTGACGGCTGTATGAAAGGGGTACGTATTTAATGCTCATAAACTTGAGTAGGCAGCACTGCAACCACTATTGACGTTTCACGAAGATTAGCGTCAATTTGAAAAGTATTTCCTAGACCTGGCGCAGCTCTGTGGTAAAATGCTTCATTGCCTTGAAGAATGCTTGGGTTCAATTTCAGCTGGGACTCGTCGGGTCGACGCTACCGACGTCGGGTATTTCTTAACACTCGTGAGTTAAAATTGCCTATGCGTGTTCTCGTCATTCCTGGGTAGATACTAAGTGTCAATCACCTGTGGCACATACTCGCATACCACCGGCACATACCCGCCCGTGAGTATGTGCCACTGTCTGACGGAAAGTGTTTGACGACGTTTGCGACGGGTGTGGGGCATTATTCGTGTCTTGACCAGGGCGTATATTTTTTGAGCCATCTTACACTCCCAAGCTAATTTTTGTTCACGCCAAGTTACGGGTGTGACCACGACATCACCCAAACGTAAGCGGATAGATAGATAGATAGATAGATAGATAGATAGATAGATAGATAGATAGATAGATAGATAGATAGATAGATAGATAGATAGATAGATAGATAGATAGATACGCTCAAAGAAAATAGCCGAAGTTTGCTAAGAAATGCTTCGCATTTAAAACCACAATAAAATTGGATAATTGCAGTCAGTACTACACGAGTACCAAGGCGATGAAAACAGACCTACACTCGAAGTTTGCTTCAAGAGATTTCGATTTATCATCTCGGAAACTGCAGCATTTTCGCGCTTTTTTTTTAGAAAAGCGAACGACGTCCCACATTTACGGTGCAGTAGGTGCACCATAAATTGAACGGGTGATAATTATAAGATACTTATTTATTAATCACTATGTGCAGCAAAGGCTATCTGGCATTGGCAGCGCTGCGTTACATCACTCGCAGGTATATTCGCAAATGCATATAGGGCAGAGGGGTGGTTGCACGTAGGTTTGCATGAATGTTTGCACATGAATGTATTCCTCGGAAGGGTTTCGAGTCCCGCTAACCAACTTTCTGGCTGTGCCATTAACGTCGCTATCTGACTGCGGCGGCTGCAATTCGGATGGAGGCGAAAATGCTGTAGGCTCGTGTGCTCCAACTTGGGTGCACGTTAAACAACCCCAGCTGATCGAAACTTCCAGATCCCTCCATTACGGTGCCTTTCATATTCATATGCTGCTTTCGAAACGTTAAATTTCACATATCAATCATTTATATTGCTATTCAAAAGAAATCGGCTCTGGTCTCGCGAAAAACAGCCTGCAGATATTGAGCTCAACGCATGCCTACTTTATGTTTTGACTTTAAACTTTCCACGCTGTCGGACTGCGTGCACAATTCAACGTTGTTGCACTGCTTATTCCTACACCCATCCGTGTGCCCACTCGCCGAGTGATAACTGAGGGCTTCGAAAGCGTCAGAGACCCTAAGTAGTCATGTGCAAAGTGCTGCAGATGTGCTGAGCTGTGCGTGCGTGGTATTCTTATGTGTGCGTAATTGTTCGAAGCAGGTACACACAAAACGTAAAGAAAATACAAAGCGGTGTCGTTTCCGGGATTTCGAAATATGATAACACCACATACGTGCAGGCCGCAAGACAACAAAGCTGAATTTGCGAATATATATGTGGTCGTGCACGTGTGTCGTAGTTCGCGAATGCATATCCAAGCGCGCCCGTATGGCTTTGTGCACTGGTTCCTTGTTTCATAGCGCTACTATTCTATTTTGATTGCACAGGTGTCTCTCAAAAAAATTTCAAATGGCAGAACGAGAAATTATAAGATAGTTTGCAGTCTTTAGATTTTCATTTGTCCACGTAAAATCTGGGAATCAAATTGAGCAGAATTTTGCGAAAGTGTCGATGAGATACTTTTCGAAAAATATAAATGTCGAGTCACGCGGTTCTCTGCAAATTATGCGTTTAAACGTGTTCGCAGATGAACGAAGGCTTGACAAAAACGTCATAGTAGTTACGATGATTCAGTGAATGATCACGTAACGTAATAATGATTTATCGTAGCTTGTATTAAATTGAACACACTAATTATTGCAAATAACGACGTTCATTGTAGCAGTCTGCATAGGCTCTATTATAAATGACTCTCATTGCGGTATAGGAAAAATCGTAACGGTCCCTACGCAAAAGCCATGCGCAATCAGTTGACACCACGCTGAATATAGGTATTCTCTAACAACAGACGAGGCATCAACACACTAAGCGATGTACCTTAAACTGGGCTTATACCTCTATACTGAATCCGTGGCAGCTGGTTCATCATCATCATCATCATCATCATCAGCCTGTCTACGTCAACAGCAGGACAAAGGCCTCTCCCATGTTCCGCCAGTTAACCCGGTCCTGTGTTTGCTGTAGCCAATTTATACACGCAAACTTCTTAATCTCATCTGCCCACCTAACCTTCTGTCTTCCCTACCCCGCTTCCCTTCTCTGGGAATCCAGTTGGTGACCCTTAATGACTAGCGGTTATCCTGTCTACGTGCTACATGCCCGGCCCATGTCCATTTCCTCTTCTTTATTGCAGCTATGATATCCTTAACTCCCGTTTGTCCCCTAATACACTCTGCTCTCTTCTTGTCTCTTAAGGTTACACCTACCATTTTTCTTTCCATTGCTCGCTGCGTCGTCCTCAATTTAAGTTGAACCCTCTTTGTGAGTCTCCAGGTTTCTGCTCCGTAGCTAAGTACCGGCAAGATACAGCTGTTATATACCTTCCTCTTGAGAGACAGTGGCAATCTACTTGTCATAATTTTAGAGTGCCTGCCGAATGTGCTCCACCCCATTCTTATTCTTCTAGTTACTTCAATCTCGTGGTTAGGCTCTGCGGTTATTACCTGCCCTAAGTAGACATAGTCTTTTACAACTTCAAGTGCACTATTACCTATCGCAAAGCGCTGCTCCTTTCCGAGGTTGTTGCACATTACTTTCGTTTTCTGCAGATTAATTTTAAGACCCACCTTTCTGCTCTCCTTGTCTAACTCCGTAATCATGAGTTGCAATTCGTCCCCTGAGTTACTCAGCAATGCAATGTCATCGGCGAAGCGCAGGTTACTGAGGTACTCTCCATTAACTCTTATCCCTAACTGTTCCCATTCTAGGCTTCTGAAAACGTCCTGTAAGCACGCAGTGAATAGCATTGGGGAGATTGTGTCACCCTGCCTTACACCCTTCTTTATTGGTATTCTGTTGCTTTCTTTATGAAGCACTATGGTAGCAGTTGATCCCCTGTAGATTTCTTCAAGAATGTTTATATATATTTCATCTACGCCCTGATTCCGTAGTGTCTGCATGACGGCTGATATTTCTACTGAATCAAACGCCTTCTCGCAATCTATGAAGGCTATGTATAGCGGTTGGATATATTCTGAGCATTTCTCTATCACCTGATTGATAGTATGAATGTGGTCAATTGTTGAGTAGCGTGTTCTAAATCCTGCTTGTTCCTTGGGTTGATTGAATTCTAATGTTTTCTTTACTCTGCTAGCAATTACCTTTGTAAATAGCTTGTATACTACAGAGAGCAAGCTGATCGGCCTGTAATTCTTCAAGTCCTTGTCATCTCCTTTCTTATGTATTAAGATGATGTTAGCGTTCTTCCAAGACTCTGGTACTTTTCCCGTCAGGAGACACCTCGTAAATAGAGTGGCTAGTTTTTCTAACACAATCTGTCCTCCATCTTTCAGCAGATCTGGTGTTACCCGATCCTCACCAGCAGCTTTTCCTCTGTGCATGCTCTCCAAAGCTTTTCTGACTTCTTCTATCATTACCGGTGGGGTGTCGTCTGGGTTACTGCTAGTTCTTATAGTATTAAGGTCGTGGTTGTCTCGGCTACTGTACAGATCTCTGTAAAACTCCTCCGCTATTTTAACTATCCTATCCATATTGGTAGTTATTTTACCTTCTTTGTCCCTTAGTGCATACATCCGCCTTTTGCCTATCCCAAGTTTCCCCTTCACTGCTTTGACGCTTCCTCCGTTTTTCAGAGCGTGCTCGATTCTCTCCATGTTATACCTTCGTCTATTGCATACTTTACGTCTATTAATCAACTTCAAAAGCTCTGCCAGTTCTATTTTGTCTGTTGTACTTGACACTTTCATGATTTGACGCTTCTTAATTAGGTTCTTCGTTTCCTGGGAAAGCTTGCCGGTGTCATGTCTAGCTACCCTGCCTCCAACTTCCACTGCACACTTCGTGATGATACTCGTCAGATTATCATTAATTGTATCTACGCTAAGGTTGGTTTCCTCGCTAAGAGCAGAGTACCTGTTCTGCAGTGACACTCTGAATTCCTGTACTTTCCCTCTCAGTGCTAGCTCATTGATTGGCTTCTTGCGTATCAGTTTCTGTCGTTCCTTCTTCAAGTCTAGGCGGATTCGAGCCCGTACCATTCTATGGTCACTGCATCTTACCTTGCCAACCACTTCCACATCCTGCACGACTCCTGGGTGTGCAGTCATTATAAAGTCTATTTCGTTCTTATTTACGCCATTAGGGCTCCTCCATGTCCACTGGTTATAGTGCTTTAATTGCGAAGCATTTCTTAGTGAACTTCGGCGTTTTGAGCGTATCTATCTATCTATCTATCTATCTATCTATCTATCCGCCTATAGCTTTTAGCTCTCCTGGCCGTTTCGATAATGGTATCGATACAGAACTTGGGATGGCATAACCTGACTGTATGAAGAACATATTTCAGTAATCATGAAGTGAAAATAATGGTGTGTATGTCGTGAGTGTCCTAATTTACATTTCATGGTCCTGCAGCTCTTGGGGTGGTTTCGTTGACATGGCATGTTGCAAAACTGGTATGGTATGACATGATTCCATGGCGAACACAAGCAACAGACGCTACATGAAGATCATGACATGCGTGCCACGTAACAACATGACTACACCCCACGCCCATGATGCGCTCGCGGCTGTTTCGCTAGCGTCACATATACCAAATTTGGTATTACGGTACGTAATTGGTTGAAGGTATGTGACTGGTGCAATCATGATAATCATTAGATGCGTCATCATCATCATCATCATCATCCTGTCTACGTACACTACAGGACAAAGGCCTCTCCCATGTTCCGCCAGTTAACCCGGTCCTGTGCTTGCTATTGCCAATTTATACCCGCAAACTTCTTAATCTCATCTGCCCACCTAACCTTCTGTCTCCCCCTACCCCGCTTCTCTTCTCTGGGAATCCAGTTGGTGACCCTTAATGACCAGCGGTTATCCTGTCTACGTACTACATGCCCGGCCCATGTCCATTTCCTCTTCTTTATTGCAGCTATGATATCCTTAACTCCCGTTTGTCCCCTAATCCACTCTGCTCTCTTCTTGTCTCTTAAGGTTACACCTACCATTTTTCTTTCCATTGCTCGCTGCGTCCTCCTCGATTTAAGTTGAACCGTCTTTGTGAGTCTCCAGGTTTATGCTCCGTAGCTAAGTACCGGCAAGATACAGCTGTTATATACCTTCCTCTTGAGGGACAGTGGTAATCTACTTGTCATAATTTGAGAGTGCCTGCCGAATGTGCTCCACCCCATTCTTATTCTTCTAGTTACTTCAATCTCGTGGTTAGGCTCTGCGGGTATTACCTGCCCTAAGTAGACATAGTCTTTTACAACTTCAAGTGCACTATTACCTATCGCAAAGCGCTGCTCCTTTCCGAGGTTGTTGTACATTACTTTCGTTTTCTGCAGATTAATTTTAAGACCCACCTTTCTGCTCTCCTTGTCTAACTCCGTAATCATGAGTTGCAATTCGTCCCCTGAGTTACTCAGCAATACAATGTCATCGGCGAAGCGCAGGTTACTGAGGTACTCTCCAATAACTCTTATCCCTACTTGTTCCCATTCTAGGCTTCTGAAAACGTCCTGTAAGCACGCAGTGAATAGCATTCGGGAGATTGTGTCCCCCTGCCTTACACCCTTCTTTATTGGTATTCTGTTGCTTTTTTTATGAAGCACTATGGTAGCAGTTGATCCCCTGCAGATTTCTTCAAGAATGTTTATATATATTTCATCTACGCCCTGAATCCGCAGTGTCTGCATGACGGCTGATATTTCTACTGAATCAAACGCCTTCTCGTAATCTATGAAGGCTATGTATAGTGGTTGATTATACTCTGAGCATTTCTCTATTACCTGATTGATAGTATGAATGTGGTCAATTGTTGAGTAGCCTGTTCTAAATCCTGCTTGTTCCTTTGGTTGATTGAATTCTAATGTTTTCTTTACTCTGCTAGCAATTACCTTTGTAAATAGCTTTTATACTACAGAGAGCAAGCTGATCGGCCTGTAATTCTCCAAGTCCTTGTCATCTCCCTTCTTATGTATTAAGATGATGTTAGCGTTCTTCCAAGACTCTGGTACTTTTCCCGTCAGGAGACACCTCGTAAATAGAGTGGCTAGTTTTTCTAACACAATCTGTCCTCCATCTTTCAGCAGATCTGATGTTACTTGATCCTCACCAGCAGCTTTGCCTCTGTGCATGCTCTCCAAAGCTTTTCTGACTTCTTCTATCATTACCGGTGGGGTGTCGTCTGGGTTACTGCTAGTTCTTATAGTATTAAGGTCGTGGTTGTCTCGGCTACTGTACAGATCTCTGTAAAACTCCTCCGCTATTTTAACTATCCTATCCATATTGGTAGTTAATTTGCCTTCTTTGTCCCTTAGTGCATACATCCGCCTTTTGCCTATCCCAAGTTTCCTCTTCACTGCTTTGACGCTTCCTCCGTTTTTCAGAGCGTGCTGAATTCTCTCCATGTTATACCTTCTCACATCGCATACTTTACGTCTATTAATCAGCTTAGAAAGCTCTGCCAGTTCTATTTTGTCTGTTGTACTTGACACTTTCTTGATTTGACGCTTCTTAATTAGGTTCTTCGTTTCCTGGGAAAGCTTGCCGGTGTCCTGTCTAGCTACCCTGCCTCCAACTTCCACTGCACACTCCGTGATGATACTCGTCAGATTATCATTCATTGTGTCTACGCTAAGGTTGGTTTCCTCGCTAAGAGCAGAGTACCTGTTCTGCAGTGACACTCTGAATTCCTGTACTTTCCCTCTCAGTGCTAGCTCATTGATTTGCTTCTTGCGTATCAGTTTCTGTCGTTCCTTCTTCAAGTCTAGGCGGATTCGAGCCCGTACCATTCTATGGTCACTGCATCTTACCTTGCCAACCACTTCCACATCCTGCACGACTCCTGGGTGTGCAGTCATTATAAAGTGTATTTCGTTCTTATTTACGCCATTAGGGTTCCTCCATGTCCACTTGCGGTTTTCTCGTTTTCGGTAGAAGGTATTCAAAATACGCAGATTATTGCGTTCTGCGAATTCTACTAGTAGCTCTCCTCTGGCGTTGCTAGTGTCGATGCCATAATCTCCTACTGCCTGGTCTCCAGCCTGCTTCTTCCCTACCTTTGCATTAGAGTCGCCCATTACTATAGTATACTGTGTTTTCACCTTACTCATTGCCGATTCCACGTCTTCATAGAAGCTTTCAACTGAAGCGTCATCATGGCTGGATGTACGCGCGTAAGCCTGTACTACCTTCATTTTGTATCTTTTATTCAGTTTAATTACAATGCCTACCACCATTTCATTAATGCTATAGTAATCCTCTATGTTGCCAGCTATGTTTCTGTGAATTAGGAACCCTGCTCCCAGTTCTCTTCTCTCTGCCAAGCCCCGATAGCAAATGACGTGCCCATTCTGTAGCACAGTATAGGTCTCATCTGTCGTCCTAACCTCACTCAGCCCTATTATATCCCATTTAATGCCTTCTAACTCCTCGAATAATACAGCTAGACTTCCCTCACTAGATAACGTTCTAACGTTAAACGTTGCTAAGTTCAAGTTCCAATGGTGGCCTGTCCGTATCCAGAGATTCCTAGCACCCTCTGCTGCTTTGCAGATCTGACCGCCGCCGTGGTCAGTTGCTCCGCAGCTGGTGGGGACTGAGGGCCGTGAGTTAATTGACGAATGCCTACGGGAGGGGGTGGCCAGATACTGCACCAGGGTGGCCAATCCTTCTCTGGTGAGATCATCGGTGCGTACCGGCTTTAAGCCGGTACGCACCGATGATGCGTGTCATGTAACAACATGAATACATGCCACGCTCAAGACGCGCTGGCGGCCGTTTCGCTCGCTTCACTAATTAAAATTTGGTAATACAGGACGTGAAATAATGACGAAGGTATGACACTAGTGCAATCATGATAATCACGACTTGCGTGTCATGTAACAACATGACTACATGCCACACTCATGATGCGCTCGAGGTCGTTTCGCTAGCTTCACATATGCCAAATTTTGTATTATGTGGCGTAAATGGTTGACGAAGGCATGGGACTGTTGAAAACATGATAATATTGAGATTCGTTTCATTTGAGAACATGACTACATGCCACAGTCAAAGCGTCAATACATTTCGACGTGACGCTGTGCGCATGCTCGCCGGCGTTAATTTCATCGCGTCAAGCCGGAGTTCCCATGCCAAACACCGGTCCTGCCATATACTCGCAGGCATGCACTGCGCTGCGTTGCTTTGACGCATGCGCGTTTAAACACGTCCGGCGTTCCTCCGTCACAAAAATAGGGAGACGCAGGGTTGTCTGCGTAACACATCGGCGCGAATTTCACTGCGGCTGCCGTCGGGCCGCGCTGGCAGACGCCGGTCGCGCCGGTCGCGCCTGGCGTAAGACTTTGAGTGTTAGCGTTTTGGTAACGTCGCGTCGCTGAGCACAGCGTGCACACGCGTCAACGCTACATTGGAGTATATTGAGCTCTTCATGATGCGCTCTCGGCCATTTTGCTAGCTCCACATATGCCAAATTTGGTGTTACGTGACCTTAACGAATGACGCAATATATGACTGGTGCAAACATGATAATCCTGACACGCATGTCATGTAAGAATATGATATACCACGCTCATAGCGTGCTCATGGGCGTTTCGCTAGCTTCCATGTACTAAATTTAGTATCACGTTACGTGAATAGATGACGAAGGTAAAAGACACATCCAAACATGATAATCATGACACGGAAGTCATGAACAGCATCATATACCTCCCCCTCGTAACTTTGTGCTGATTTTAAATGACATATCAATCTTTCTCATTAGCGCTTCACATATCATCGATTGCCACTGTACGTGGGATCTGCCATTTTTTGTGTCTTCTCTTGCTCTGGGCCATATCAAGTGTGCTGCCAACTCTTGTTTAAATGAAAGAAACTTCCAGCTCCACTCAGTCTTCGATATACCTCCCACAGATAATTTCTGACGTTTTTTTTTTCGAGTGACCCGCCTCGTTCAGCAAGGTGACAACACCTGTTTGCCTGTGTGTGCATCCGCTTCCCTGCCCTCCCTCTGTCTTTCTTACTCTTGTCTCGGTTTACCCCTTTCCAAGTGCAGGGTATACCCAACCAGATACTTTTTTTCTGAGTAACCTCTCAGTCTTTTTGAATCACATCTCGCTTTCTCTAGCTTGAATATGTATTTCGTCAAATAGCGCCTAATAATGAACCTGACGTCAATCAGTTATTGAACGTTTCGCGCAGTTGACTTTCCCAGATAATGGCACGTTTGTTGTCACAGGTCTTAGGCTTGAATCTTGAAAGTCTGGGTGACTTTAACTCGGGACTACCCCATCGCAGCTTGGGTGCACCTGACAATTTTTAATTACGAGCACATTTAACCCTCAATGTGCGTACTATATACATCAGCAGCGAAAAAGTTTTAAGGCCGACCAGCGAGCGCTTGTGTATTTCACAGGTGAAGACAAGGCACGCTTTGGTTCTCTTTGAGTGCAGCATATATTTATTCATTTCATTATATATCAATGTTTATTTATTTATTTGTGTCTAATAGGGCCCTGCAGACTTTGCTGAGTTTTATATGGGATAATTGCACTATTAGCACAAGACACTTCCCTAATCACGCACCACAAACTTCTTTCGGAATCTGTCAAGTAGCAGCGAAGCTACAGGTATTCGTCGCATGCTTCAGGCGCTTTCGCCCACTGCTCTCAGGCTAGCGAGCTCGCTGAAAGGAAGGGGGATCACAAGCAATACAGAATAGGTGGCCCTTTCTGAGGATGCGCGACGATCCTCAATACTTTTTTTTCTTGTTTTTCTTACGTGTAGCCTAGTTTCGGTGTGGGCATAAGCCCGGCAGCGTGCAATCGCAGAAGTCATGTTTTTTTGACGCCTAAATCAGCCAACCACCTTGTACGCTCTGAAATGCAAGTATATTACATCGTTCGTAGGCGATTTCTTGCGACCATAGGAACTGATAGTGAATCCTAGGCCACGCGCCGTGCTATAGTTTGGCTCACGTGTTCTCGAGAGCCTCCACCACAGAACGGCAGCGTTTACTGACCATGCTCAGAAAGTGTTACCGGGCCCCTTTAAGTTAAAATATATAAACTATATATATGTCGCTTCATGTGCATTTCTCTATTAAGCCTAACGAGCCCACAATCTTTAAAAACAGGTGGTAACGCTTTATTATTATATGAACAATATGAATCAATGGCATCGAATACCACCCAATCTCTGTGATTCTATTTCAGTACGTTCGAATGCGCTACAACACGCCCATTTCCGTGGTGACATCTGTGACCTACATTATTCTGTCCGTGAGTATTCAAATAACGAAAAAAATAAGGCTACCTATACACTCAAACTCACATTTGCCAGAATGCGCGAAGGCACCCCAAACCGAATGTATCACGATTTGTCGTAAAACCGGTAAAGAGGAAATGGAAAAACCATAAGTTCCGGGCTTCAAGATCGAAGCTGTGCCGTATATGTACTAGTGTTTTGATTATCATCTCTGTTGAAACTCTGATAAGTTGAAAGCAAGATGGCGGAATATGGAAAAGATGATAGTAGCCGCAACCAATTTTCTGGCATCATTCTACTTATTCGCTGAATACATCGCTAATTTTATGTATTGTATACATACATTGAAGGGCTTACTCTTCAGATTGGTATCTGCAAATATTTACGTACGAGAATAGCCTTGAACGTCCATCATGTTTTAAATATAGGACTTGAGCGGCCTCAGCAGTGTCACATCTGTAAACGCCTTCAATGCTGATTCATAAGAGTGTGAGCTGCTGCCAGCTTGTGGTGTCCTTTATTATGTGCACAGAGTCTGTCCGCCTCTTCTTTTGCTAATTTTAAGTGGAACCTAATAGTGAAACAGCAGCTAATCTTCCTGAATAAGCTTGCCGCACTGCACAAATAATGAGTGAGGGAGCTAAAAGAAAGTGATGCTGAAGGGAGCTCCGGCAGCCGGGTCGTGCAGGCAGGGCACGAAAAAATGCTAACAGAAAAAAATTTTGGATCAACAGTCATTATAACAGCGATACGCGATGACTTGGTAATCGCTCTTCTTATGAACTGTAACTTAATTTTGCCGAAGTAATTCTCAAAGTTAATGCGCCCGATTGTATTCAAAGGTCATCGATCAGCCTGTACCAATGTTCTATGCAGCGGGTTAGTAGAGGTGTTCTGAAAAATATGTCTTGAGATATTCGAAAAATAAGCAAAATTCTTATTTTTGTCCACTCGTTGCCTTCGTTATTTTTCAGTAGTGGAAGACAATTTTATGCGGTATGTCTTTGGACAAGAAACATAATTTACACAAGTATTATAAAAATCAAACCAATAAAATTTCATTAAATGAGACAGTGGTCTGTCCAAATACAAAGTTATCACTGTGAAGAGCCCCATGGTGCTTTGAGATTTCCGAAATT
>WOVY01000155.1:0-11295 GCA_013436015.1 Rhipicephalus annulatus
GACGCCAAACAGGCTCAAAAAAAGAGTGCCACACTCGCCGCCTTGGCTACTGGTGGCGCTGACTGACACTTCCACGTTTAATTTACAATAACCTTATAAAGTGGCTGGGGGATAGCTTTCGTTGTAGCCTCAGTTGTAGAGCATCTAACGCGTCATTCGAAGGTCACAGGCTCGGATCCTTCCCACGGCAAGTTATCTTTTCACCCACTTTCTTCACATTTACAGTACAATTTGGTCTAATATCTTCCCCTATACTTTTCTGGGCATTATTTTCAGTTGGATCTTAATAATATTGTGTAAAACACGGAAAACGAGCCCTTAGGTATACACTTCTTTCCTTATTCATTAACGAGGTTCTCGTACTGGCAGACTTAGTGCCTTTAGATTGTATACGAGGGACAATTGTTCAGCTGCCTACTCGTAACAAGTTCACCTGCTACGTGACGCCAAACAGGCTCAAAAGAGAGTGCCACACTCGCCTCCATGGCTACTGGTGGCGCTGACTATCACTCCCACGTTTAATTCACATACAAAACCCTATAAAGTGGCGGGGGGATAGCTGTCGTGGTAGCTCAGTTGTGGAGCATCGAACGCGTCATTCTAAGGTCGCAGGTTCGGATCATGCCCACGGCAAGTTATCTTTTCACCACTTTTCTTCGTATTTACAGTACAATTTAGTTTATTGTCTTCCCCTATACTTTCCTTGGCATTATCGTCTGTTATATCTCATTATTACTGTGTAAAACCAGAAAAAACGCGCCCTTAGTTATGCACATCTTTCCTTATTCATTAACGAGGGTCTCGTACTGGCAGACTTAGCGCTTTTAGGTTGTATACGAGGAACCATTGGTCAGCTGCCCACAAGTAACAAGTTCACGTGCTACGTGACGCCAAACAGGCTCAAAAAAGTGTGCCACACTCGCCGCCGTGGCTACTGGTGGCGCTGACTGACACTTCCACGTTTAAACCACAATAAACCCTATAAAGTGGCTGGGGGTTAGCTTTCGTTGTAGCTCAGTTGTAGAGCATCGAGCGCGTCGTACGAAGGTCGCAGGTTTGTATCCTGCCCTAGGCAAGTTTTTTTTCACCCACTTTTCTTCATATTTACAATACAATTTGGTCTAAAACCTTCTCCTATATTTTCCTTTGCATTATTTCCTATTACATCTCATTATTAGTGTGTAAAACACGGAAAAACGAGCCCTTCGGTATACACGTCTTTCCTTGTTAATTAACGAAAGTCTCGTACTGGCAGACTTAGTGCCTTTAGGTTGTATACGAGAAACTATTGGTCAGCTGCCCACTCGTAACAAGTTCACGTGCTACGTGACGCCAAACAGGCTCAAAAAAAGTGTGCCACACTCGCCGCCATGGCTACTGGTGGTGCTGACTATCACTCCCACGTTTATTTCACATATAAACCCTATAAAGTGGCTGGGGGGATAGCTTTCCTGGTAGCTCAGTTGTAGAGCATCGAGCGCGTCGTACGAAGGTCGCAGCTTTGGATCCTGCCCTGGGCAAGTTTTTTTTTCACCCAATTTTCTTTATATTTACATTACAATGTGGTTTATCATATTCTATATTTTCCTTTGCATTATTGCCTGTTACATCTCATTATTAGTGTGTAAAAACACGGAAAAAACGAGCCCTTAGTTATGCACTTCTTTCCTTATTCATTAACGAGGGTCTGGTACTGGCAGACTTAGTGTCTTTAGGTTGTATGCGAAGGACTCTTGGTCAGCTGCCCAATCGTAACAAGTTCACGTGCTACGTGATGCCAAACAGGCTCAAAAACATTGTGCCACACTCGCCGCTTTGGCTACAGGTGGCGCTGACTGACACTCCCACGTTTAATTCACATATAAACCCTATAAAGTGTCTGGCGGTTAGCTGTCGTGGTAGCTTAGTGGTAAAGCATCGAACGCGTCATTCGAAGGTCGCAGGTTCGACTCCTGCCCACGGCAAGTTATTTTTACCAACTTTTCTTCATATTTACATTACAATTTGATCTAATATCTTTCCCTATACTTTCCTTGGCATTATTGTCAGTTATATCTTAATCATATTGTGTAAAAAACACGGAAAACGAGCCCTTAGGTATACACTTCTTTCCTTATTAATTAACGAGGGTCTCGTACTGGCAGTCTTAGTGCCTTTAGGTTGTATACGAGGGACTTTTGGTCAGCTGCCCACTCGTAACAAGTTCACGTGCTACGTGACGCCAATTAGACTCAAAAAGAGTGTGCCACACCTGCCGCAACGGCTACTGGTGGCGCTGACTGACACTTCAACGTTTAATTCACATATGAAACTTATAATGTGGCTGGGGGATAGCTGTCGTAGTAGCTCAGTGGTAGAGCATCGCACGCGTCATTCGAAGGTCGCAGTTTCGGATCCTGCCACGGCAAGTTATCTTTTCACCCAGTTTACTTCGTATTTACATTACAATTTGGTGTAATATCTTCCGCTATACTTCCTTGGCATCATTGTCAGGTATATCTCATTAATATTGTGTAAAAACACGGAAAAACAAGCCCTTAGGTATACACTTCTTTCCTTATTCATTAACGAGGGTCTCGTAATGGCAGACTTAGTGTCTTTAGGTTGTATACGAGGGACTATTGGTCAGCTGCCCAATCGTAACAAGTTCACGTGCTACGTGACGCCAAACAGGCTCAGAAAGAGAGTGCCACACTCGCCTCCATGGCTACTGGTGGCGCTGACTATTACTCACACGTTTAATTCACATACAAAACCCTATGAAGTGGCTGGGGGGTAGCTGTCGTGGTAGCTCAGTTGTAGAGCATCGAACGCGTCACTCTAAGGTCGCAGGCTCGGATCCTGCCCACGGCAAGTTATCTTTTCACCCGCTTTTCTTCATATTTACAGTACAATTTGGTTTAATGTCTTCCCCTATACTTTCCTTGGCATTATCGTCTGATATATCTCATTAATACTGTGTAAAAACGCGGAAAAACAAGCCCTTAGGTATGCACTTCTTTCCTTATTCATTAGCGAGGGTCTCGTACTGGCAGACTTAGCGCCTTTTGGTTGTATACGAGGGACCGTTTGTCAGCTGCCCACTTGTAACAAGTTCACGTGCTACGTGATGCCAAACAGGCTCAAAAAAGTGTGCCACACTCGCCGCCATGGCTACTGGTGGTGCTGACTATCACTCCCACGTTTATTTCACATATAAACCCTATAAAGTGGCTGGGGGGATAGCTTTCGTGGTAGCTCAGTTGTAGAGCATCGAGCGCGTCATACGAAGGTCGAAGGTTTGGATCCTGCCCTAGGCAAGTTTTTTTTCACCCACTTTTCTTCATATTTACAATACAATTTGGTCTAGTACCTTCTCCTATATTTTCCTTTGCATTATTTCCTATTACATCTAACTAATAGTGTGTAAAAACACGGAAAAACGAGCCCTTCGGTATGCACGTCTTTCCTTGTTAATTAACGAGGGTCCCGTACTGGCAGACTTAGTGCCTTTAGGTTGTATACGAGGGACTATTGGTCAGCTGCCCACTCGTAACAAGTTACCCGCAGGGCGCGGGTTCAAATCCCGGCTGCGGCGGCTGCATTTCCGATGGAGGCGGAAATGTTGTAGGCCCGTGTGCTCAGATTTGGGTGCACGTTAAAGAACCCCAGGTGGTCTAAATTTCCGGAGCCCTCCACTACGGCGTCTCTCATAATCATATAGTGGTTTTGGGACGTTAAACCCCACATATCAATCAATCAATACTCGTAACAAGTTCACGTGCTACGTGACGCCAAACAGGCTCAAAAAGTGAGTGCCACACTCGCCGCCATGGCTACTGGTAGCGCTGACTATCACTCCCACGTTTAATTCACATATAAACCCTATAAAGTGGCGGGGGGATAGCTGTCGTGGTAGCTCAGTTGTAGAGCATGGAACGCGTCATTCTAAGGTCGCAGGCTCGGATCCTGCCCAAGGCAAGTTATCTTTTCACCCACTTTTCTTCATATTTACAGTACAATTTGGTTTAATGTCTTCCCCTATACTTTCCTTGGCATTATCGTCTGTTATATCTCATTATTACTGTGTAAAAACATGGAAAAACGAGCCCTTAGGTATACACTTTATTCCTTACTCATTAACGAGGGTCTCGTAATGCAGACTTTGTGTCTTTAGGTTGTATACGAGGGACTATTGGTCAGCTGCCCACTCGTAACAAGTTCACGTGCTACGTGACGCAAAACTGGCTAAAAAAGAGAGTCCCACACTCGTCACCAGGGCTACTGGTGGTGCCGACTATCACTCCCACGTTTAAACCACAATAAACCTTATAAAGTGGCTGGGGGATAGCTGTCGTGGTAGGTCAGTTGTAGAGCATCGAGCGCGTCGTACGAAGGTCGCAGGTTTGGATCCTGCCCTAGGCAAGTTTTTTTTTCACCCACTTTTCTTCATATTTACATTACAATATGGTCTAATACCTTCTCCTATATTTTCCTTTGCATTATTTCATATTACATCTCATTATTAGTGTGTAAAAACACGGAAAAACGAGCCCTTCGGTATACACGTCTTTCCTTGTTAATTAACGAAAGTCTCGTACTGGCAGACTTAGTGCCTTTAGGTTGTATACGAGAAACTATTGGTCAGCTGCCCACTCGTAACAAGTTCACGTGCTACGTGACGCCGAACAGGCTCAAAAAAAGTGTGCCACACTCCCCGCCATGGCTACTGGTGGTGCTCACTATCACTCCCAGGTTTATTTCACATATAAACCCTATAAAGTGGCTGGGGGGATAGCTTTCCTGGTAGCTCAGTTGTAGAGCATCGAGCGCGTCGTACGAAGGTCGCAGCTTTGGATCCTGCCCTGGGCAAGTTTTTTTTCACCCACTTTTCTTTATATTTAGATTACAATTTGGTTTATTATATTCTATATTTTCCTTTGCATTATTGCCTGTTACATCTCATTATTAGTGTGTAAAAACACGGAAAAAACGAGCCCTTAGTTATGCACTTCTTTCCTTATTCATTAACGAGGGTCTGGTACTGGCAGACTTAGTGTCTTTAGGTTGTATGCGAGGGACTCTTGGTCAGCTGCCCAATCGTAACAAGTTCACGTGCTACGTGATGCCAAACAGGCTCAAAAACATTGTGCCACACTCGCCGCTTTGGCTACAGGTGGCGCTGACTGACACTCCCACGTTTAATTAACATATAAACCCAATAAAGTGTCTGGCGTTTAGCTGTCGTGGTAGCTTAGTGGTAAAGCATCAAACGCGTCATTCGAAGGTCGCAGGTTCGACTCCTGCCCACGGCAAGTTATTTTTACCAACTTTTCTTCATATTTACATTACAATTTGATCTAATATCTTTCCCTATACTTTCCTTGGCATTATTGTCAGTTATATCTTAATCATATTGTGTAAAAACACGGAAAACGAGCCCTTAGGTATACACTTCTTTCCTTATTAATTAACGAGGGTCTCGTGCTGGCAGTCTTAGTGCCTTTAGGTTGTATACGAGGGACTTTTGGTCAGCTGCCCACTCGTAACAAGTTCACGTGCTACGTGACGCCAATTAGACTCAAAAAGAGTGTGCCACACCTGCCGCAACGGCTACTGGTGGCGCTGACTGACACTTCAACGTTTAATTCACATATGAAACTTATAATGTGGCTGGGGGATAGCTGTCGTAGTAGCTCAGTGGTAGAGCATCGAACGCGTCATTCGAAGGTCGCAGTTTCGGATCCTGCCAAGGCAAGTTATCTTTTCACCCAGTTTACTTCGCATTTACATTACAATTTGGTGTAATATCTTCCGCTATACTTTCCTTGGCATTATTGTCAGTTATATCTCATTAATAGTGTGTAAAAACACGGAAAAACAAGCCCTTAGGTATACACTTTTTTCCTTATTCATTAACGAGGGTCTCGTAATGGCAGACTTAGTGTCTTTAGGTTGTATACGAGGGACCATTGGTCAGCTGCCCAATCGTAACAAGTTCACGTGCTACGTGACGCCAAACAGGCTCAAAAAAAGTGTGCCACACTCGCCGCCATGGCTACTGGTGGTGCTGACTATCACTCCCACGTTTATTTCACATATAAACCCTATAAAGTGGCCGGCGGGATAGCTTTCGTGGTAGCTCAGTTGTAGAGCATCGAGCGCGTCGTACGAAGGTCGCAGGTTTGGATCCTGCCCTAGGCAAGTTTTTTTTCACCCACTTTTCTTCATATTTACATTACAATTTGGTCTAGTACCTTCTCCTATATTTTCCTTTGCATTATTTCCTATTACATCTAACTAATAGTGTGTAAAAACACGGAAAAACGAGCCCTTCGGTATGCACGTCTTTCCTTGTTAATTAACGAGGGTCCCGTACTGGCAGACTTAGTGCCTTTAGGTTGTATACGAGGGACTATTGGTCAGCTGCCCACTCGTAACAAGTTACCCGCAGGCGCGGGTTCAAATCCCGGCTGCGGCGGCTGCATTTCCGATGGAGGCGGAAATGTTGTAGGCCCGTGTGCTCAGATTTGGGTGCACGTTAAAGAACCCCAGGTGGTCTCAATTTCCGGAGCCCTCCACTACGGCGTCTCTCATAATCATATAGTGGTTTTGGGACGTTAAACCCCACATATCAATCAATCAATACTCGTAACAAGTTCACGTGCTACGTGACGCCAAACAGGCTCAAAAAGTGAGTGCCACACTCGCCACCATGGCTACTGGTGGCGCTGACTATCACTCCCACGTTTAATTCACATATAAACCCTATAAAGTGGCGGGGGGATAGCTGTCGTGGTAGCTCAGTTGTAGAGCATCGAACGCGTCATTCTAAGGTCGCAGGCTCGGATCCTGCCCACGGGAAGGTATCTTTTCACCCACTTTTCTTCATATTTACAGTACTATTTGGTTTAATGTCTTCCCCTATACTTTCCTTGGCATTATCGTCTGTTATATCTCATTATTACTGTGTAAAAACATGGAAAAACGAGCCCTTAGGTATACACTTTATTCTTTACTCATTAACGAGGGTCTCGTAATGCAGATTTTGTGTCTTTAGGTTGTATACGAGGGACTATTGGTCAGCTGCCCACTCGTAACAAGTTAACGTGCTACGTGACGCCAAACTGGCCCAAAAAGAGAGTGCCACACTCGTCACCAGGGCTACTGGTGGTGCTGACTATCACTCCTACGTTTATTTCACATATAAAACCTATAAAGTGGCTGGGGGGATAGCTGTTGTGGTAGCTCAGTTGTAGAGCATCGAACGCGTCATTCTAACGTCGCAGGCTCGGATCCTGCCCACGGCAAGTTATCTTTTCACCCACTTTTCTTCATATTTACAGTACAATTTGGTTTAATGTCTTCCCCTATACTTTCCTTGGCATTATCGTTTGTTATATCTCATTATACTGTGTAAAAACACGTAAAAACGAGCCCTTAGGTATGCACTTCTTTCCTTATTCATTATCGAGAGTCTCGTACTGGCAGACTTAGCGTCTTTAGGTTGTATACGAGGAACCATTTGTCGTCTGCCCACTTGCAACAAGTTCACGTGCTACGTGACGCCAAACAGGCTCAAAAAGAGTGTGCCACACTCGCCAACATGGCTACTGGTGGCGCTGACTGACACTCGAACGTTTAATTCACTTATAAACCCTATGATGGGGCTGGGAGACTGCTGTCGTGGTAGCTCAGTAGTAAAGCATCTAACGGCGTCATTCGAAGATCGCAGGTTCGGATCCTGCCCACGGCAAGGTATTTTTCACCCACTTTTCTTCATATTTACATTAAAATTTGGTCTAATATCTTCCCCTATACTTTCCTTGGCGTTATTGTCAGTTAGATCTTATTAATATTGTGTAAAAACGCGGAAAAACGAGCCCTTATGTATACACTTCTTTCCTTATTCATTAAGGAGGGTCTCGTACTGGCAGACAAAGTGCCTCTATCATATAATTAGAAATTTGGCGCAACCTCGACTCACGCAAACACTCACACAGGCACACACACTTGCACCAGAGCAACACACACGACACGCAGCGCTCACTACCAACTGTTTATTGCTCCTATCTGACCTTCTTAAATACGTACATCAAAATGCGCAAAGGCACAAACTAACAGAACTGCGCCAGTAGAAAGCCAACATCACGTGAAGTAAATGGCGTCACCACACCACAAGGAACAAGTAAAAAAGGGGGGGGGGGGGTGAACACGAAAAGGAGATATAATCTCTAAACCCTCGCATCAAGGAAAGATATTTCTTGTTGATGCAACACCAAAGAGGGCTCGCTGACACATATATCTTTATTCTTTTCTATATAATATGCTTCTAACAGCAAACGTGCTGATAAATTTGAGCTTCTTCCAAGAATCCTTGTATCAGAAAATCGTGGTTCACACCCACATGTGGCAATATGCGACACAAGATGTGCGTACTTGTCCTCGTTTTTCTTAACCTTTAGCGCATGCTCCCTAAGCCGGTCATTGAGGCATCGCTCGGTAATGCCAATGTACACGTTACCGCAGGAAAAAGGAATGGAGTAAACAACTCCCATGGAACATTTGACGAAGGCATTCTCATGTTTTTTCACGCAACCGCGTCTCTTGCCATTGCAAATACGCGGACATAACTTGGCGAGCTTTTCTGGCGCAGAAAAGACCACAGCCACACCATGCCTTGCAGCAACCTTCTTAATATTATGGGAGAGCTTGTGCACGTAAGGCACGACTTGAAGCTTGGAACCCGAAGGATCCCAAGTAGCTCTATCCCTTTGTGTTCCACGTTTCATCTTCTGCAGTAGTGACTCGGCGACCGCGTTTAGGACCGACGAAGGGAAGCCCGCCGCCGTCAATCGGCTGATCTGATCGTAAAAACTAGTACGCATGTGGTGTGGACACGACTTAATCAACGAGGACTCTAGACATAGCGAAGCAATTCCTCTTTTAACTATTTTCGAGTGCGCAGAATCATACGGCAACAGCCCCTTCTTCACTCTAGGCCGGTACACCCAACAAAAGTGTTCACTACCCCACAGTAGCTTGAGGTCTAAAAACTGGAGACAAGTCTCTGTGGGTACCTCGGTAGTGAACCTAAGTCCGCGTCCATGATCTTTAAAAACACTAAGCACATGGTCACAATAAGAACGCTGCACTTCATATGATACCTCTTCCGCACACACACTCACTGAAGTACAGGCGTCTACTTGAAAATCTAAAAAGTAATTGGGGGGTGTATAGGGCCCCCGCTTGTCTAAAAGAATTAAAAAATCGTCAACATATCTAAAAATCTTCAAAACCTTATTCCCCCTTAAAAATTTTTCCAACGTCCTATCTACATCTGCTAAAAAAATATCAGTAAGAACAGGGGCGACACAAGAACCTATACAGATGCCTTGTCGTTGTAGATAGGGCTTGTCGTTAAAAGTAATAAAAGTAACGTTAAGATAAAATTCTAAAAGTGCTAAAAAGTTTTCAACGGATACGCCCGCATTATTCATAAAAGAAACGTCACCATTATCTTCTATGCACTGTCGGACCGAAGTCAAAAGCTTATCATGAGGTACCGAATAAAACAAGTCTTCAACATCTACTGAGAAAGCAAAGGAATCTGCTGGTTATTCCGTATGAAATCTGCGACATCACTAGAGCTTTTAGTGCGAAACGGGTCACTGACACTGAGTGGCTTTAGTTTGCTTAACAGGAATTTGCTAACGTTGCCCTGCCATGAACCATTTTCACTAACAATGGTTCTGAAGGGAATGCCCACTTTGTGGGTTTTAGCGGAAAAAAAGACGTTCAAGTTAGTGCTTTTGCTACTAGCTAAGGTTCCAGCCAGCGTAGGAAGTCCTACTTCCCTACAGAACGCGGTGAATTTGGATTTAACGCGTACAGCACTTTTTTTAACAGGTAAAAAGTTCTTGTCAATGGCGCTAATCGCTTTCTCATTGTAAACACCCTGTGGCAAAACAACGAAAACCACCCTCCTTGTCGGCTTGTACTAACATCAAATTCTGCTTCTTGAAAAAAGACACCACACTACTCAGTCTTCTGCTACCGCTATTGTCCGGAAGTTGGCTTGCACACCTCGTGAGGCAGTCCATACCGTCCAGCAGGCATCTTTCTCGGTCCTGGTTGGCCCTTGGATGACAGGTCCCTGTTCAGGCCTACCAGGTCATGGGCGGAAACACTTGGTGTGCACGCATACTTTGGTCCTTTTCGCAGAAGCTTATCAATGTCTTCAGGTAGCACTGCACCCCCGAGAACAACGAGGTCCTGACAATTATCTCTTCTCCGTTTACCTTGAAGCCTCAGTAGGGGGGTCAACACGCTCCTCCACCTAGATTCAGTTGTCTGAGCTATACGACGCTTGACTTTCCCGAGTTTATAAGCCGCAAGTTGTCCAGGGTATTCGCACTGAAGAATCACACGAAGCCAATCATAGAGCAGCCTTACTTGGCGCCACAATTCCGCTCTAAGAATTTTGAGCACTCTTTTTACGTGTCCCCAAGAAGGTCTCACACACCCAAAAGGCACTTACTTCTTCTGGTGTGATGGCTTTCCGGATGCAGAAGGCCGAAAATCCTTGCTCTGCATGTGGCTTCATTGATGTAGCCCATAAGAAGGTCAATCTTCGCAGACACATTAGGAGCATAAAAAGAGGGGGCCCATTGCACTAGAAATATAGCTTAATAAAACTTGTTGTTGGGCTAGTTGGTTATACATCATATAATTAGAAATTTGGCGCAACCTCGACTCACGCAAACACTCACACAGGCACACACACTTGCACCAGAGCAACACACACGACACGCAGCGCTCACTACCAACTGTTTATTGCTCCTATCTGACCTTCTTAAATACGTACATCAAAATGCGCAAAGGCACAACTAACAGAACTGCGCCAGTAGAAAGCCAACATCACGTGAAGTAAATGCGTCACCACACCACAAGGAACAAGTAAAAAAGGGGGGGGGGGGGTGAACACGAAAAGGAGATATAATCTCTAAACCCTCGCATCAAGGAAAGATATTTCTTGTTGATGCAACACCAAAGAGGGCTCGCTGACACATATATCTTTATTCTTTTCTATATAATATGCTTCTAACAGCAAACGTGCTGATAAATTTGAGCTTCTTCCAAGAATCCTTGTATCAGAAAATCGTGGTTCACACCCACATGTGGCAATATGCGACACAAGATGTGCGTACTTGTCCTCGTTTTTCTTAACCTTTAGCGCATGCTCCCTAAGCCGGTCATTGAGGCATCGCTCGGTAATGCCAATGTACACGTTACCGCAGGAAAAGGAATGGAGTA
>WOVY01000156.1:0-10000 GCA_013436015.1 Rhipicephalus annulatus
GGCTAGTCTTGTCTCGCTACACTACATACCGGCTTACTTGGGGTCGTTGCAGAAGCGACGGACCACTCAGGCACGCCGGCGATTCGGCTTTCAATCGGCTCCCGATGGTCGCTCTGCACGTCGTCCAATCGACAGTTATATATGCCAGTGGCATTCCGCCATGTTACTTTTGTAGCCTTTTCTTTGGTGTAGTACCTGAAGCTAGTGAGATAGAGTGACAGTCGAAGACAGTTAACACCGCAATTGAGACGGTTTGAAGAGCATTTCTGCTAGATGTTTGTTCGTTAGCGTCGAGGACTGTGGTTATACTTGTTCTCTATCAAGTTTACGGTCATCACAGTTCACTGACCTCACACTCGCCATTACTGTTTTTGACCTTTGCGTTTGTTCGTATCTCGACGTTTATTTAAAATTGCTATGAGGTCATTCGCGGTTAGTCAACTGTGATTTTGGTGTTTCAGTTCTTTTCAGAACGATGGTCACCCCAGGTAACCACCTTTTCTTCCTTTTTTTTCTCCTTTGAAGCTCGCGAGCCCCGCACACCGCATTTAAATGGCGCATATTGTAATCTCTTGTCAATCTGATATAGATGGCGCTACTTCGTTTGCGACTTGTTACTTTGCTTTATTCAGGCTACCGTCGTCAAAGCCCGCCTGATAGTGGACCCGAGATATATCTTGGGATATATATCTATGTGTGGTTCCAACAATGCTGATAGTGCAGAAGAGAGTATTGTATAAATAGCTAAAGCTAAGGAGTCTAGAAAAAAACACGTATTTTCACTAAATATGACCAGTAGACCCTAATGCATTGTGGTCATCTGAGGTGACCACGTTCATATTTTTAAACTAAAATTGCCAATTTTTCTTGTTTCTTACGAGAAATCATTTTCTGGCAGAATATTTCATCATTTTTTTTATAAGCTCTGTGTCTCGCTAAAAATAAATTTCTTTACAAGAAAGAGTTGAACAACCATGAAATGTCAATTCATGCCGTCGCTCATGCTTTGAAGGTGTGTTCCACGAAAAACGAGATATTTCGTGAGATTATGAAGTCCATAAGCCAGGATGAGAAATAGGAATAGTAATTATTATTCAGAATTTCCTTCGCTGTAAACGTCAGAAAATCTACCAAGCATTCTTTAAAAAACCGTTAGCTGATGTCTACAGAACGCGTATTGGGCGAGCTATCAGAAAATAAAATACACATAGAGCGAATGGTTTTATGATTTTTACAATTTCATCAAAGTTTTTTCATCACAGTCCTGTAACAAATGTTTAGATGATTACCTTGTTTTATGTAGATAGCGTGTTAGTAGCTGCTATAAAAACGAATATAAGTGAAGTAAATATAAACTAGAATATTTGCACTTATTTACCAAACACCTTGAGTATCCACAAACCTATAACGGCAAGGTCACACAAAATCTTGAATTACTTCAAATTTTACGGGAAAGGTGTTAACATCCCTACGAAAATATTTATAAGTAGCCTCTTAGGATTGGTAACAGTAATAGCGTTGAATTTGGCCTCGTCTTCTCTACTTTTAGTCCTTGTGCGCACCTGTGTGCGAGTGTTTGTGCAGTCTACGTCCATCCAGGTGTCTTGACCTTCTTTGACAGAGTTTTTTTTTTGTGTCTGCTTTACAACGTCTGGACTGTACAACAATGAGCTTCAGAGGCTTTCTGACACCTTCCAAGCGGTGTGAATAACGGTGTTTTCGAACCTCGTAGCCTTCCGCTGAGCAAGGTGCCTACACTGCCATGATTGTTGTGGGAAGTCCATCATTCTAATTTTTTTTTGTTAGAGGTCATTATGTTTAGGATCATTCTTATCTGACAATCTGTTGTCGAGTCCTATATCTTTCAAACCATAAGACCACCTTGCAAAAGTTCCTATTGAAATTCTGCTCTCCTGTGGTGTCTCTGTTGGCATAAACCCCGTTGCCATCTTAGAGAGGTAGCAGTGCTAAAGTGAGGCCCAGTTTATATTTTCCCAATTTTTAACAACTTTCTTCAGAAAACTACAAAGCGTTGGAGGATAATTCCATCGGAGGTATCCTACATGCAACACGCTTTCATTGACCTGAGCTGCTAAGAAAAAAAAACTAATTTTTTGGTTCCAAGGTATGTGATGGTTCTCTCTATAGGTAGCAGCCCCAAATCTTAAAGGCTAAGCTCCGTGCACTCCAAGCGTCGCATTCAGTTGCTAGAGCCGGAAACACGTCATGACCGCGTAGAAATATTGTCAGCTTTCCAGTATGGCGTGTCTTTTCCCGGGCTTTTCTATTTCGTCATGCTCTTTGCTGCTATGTCATCTTTTAAGATGCGGGAATCAGGCAACGGTGTCGTCAACGTCGTTGTGCTCTGTAGCTGTTCGAACCGACGCAGTGGGTACGAATTCACGCCTCACAAAGCCGAGAATTGAACCGCAAGCCAAAAGAAAAGACCTCAGCGAATCAAAGCCACGACAAACAAAACGAAAACGACGTTTCGGCGAGTAAGTCGGCCGTGAACTCGCGATTTGGGTTGGCAGCCATTAACCGCCAGAAGGTGCCAAATGGCACGGCTGTTCTTTACTTCTTTAACGTCTCTCTTTGTATTTCACTTTGCTTTTTTCGTCTGGCTCGCTTTTCTATATCGTCTTAGCCGTAGCCGTAGCGTAGATGTCGTCTGAACAGACGCAGTTGCAGACGGCGCTCCTTTTTCGGAAGTACTGTAGCGAGCAGAAGGACAGAAAAAGACATGCGACGGTGGAATCGCCGCCATGTTTCTTGATTTCTACAGCGACGATGTTTTACGCGACTGGGTGTATAGCACGCCTTTCTTCTTTTTTCTTTTACTCGTCTCGTGTGAAGGCTCCACGCGTATACTATGCTTCGTGGGTCGTGTACACCTGTTCGTGTGTGTTCGCACTTTGGTGCGAGGATGTAGCACTTATACGACGTCTTCGTACACATCCAACCCATTTACAGCCTCTTCATCCGCCCTGCCTTCTTTTTTTTACTTCCTTCTTTCTTGGTTGCGTTAGGCGTAACGCCTCTCGCAGGCGACCGCACTTTCTACTTTTACTTTAGGATGCATCTGAAGCAATACACGAGCACAGTGTCGCGGAACATGTAAGCACACCTTAGTCACGCTATGAATAACTTCGGCGAACTAGCTACACCACGCCGCGTAGCGCGCATAAGAAGTGTCGTTATATGTATAAATTGCACGTTCCGTAACGCGCGGTGCAAGTGTGGTAGTTATCGAAGAAAGTAAAATCTCCGAGATGACTGATTTACCCCCCCCCTTTTTTTCTGCAATTTATGGCGCAGTGTTAATTCAAGTGCCCACTCGTTACTGTAACTCACTCTGCAGCTTGTCACCTGGGCATCTAGTGAAATAAATTTGTTTCAAGCAGCGCAATAGACTGTCTCGGGTGAAAAACTTGTTTTAATATGAGCTCGTGTGGCAGCGTCTAAGAGTCGTCTAGACGTTTAGAAGACAAATTGTTGGAAGTGGCAGGCTAGAGGACGTCTAGCCGACGTCCTTTGGATCACCACATTGTTGATTGATGATTGATATGCGTGGTTTAACGTCCCAAAACCATCATATGGTTATGAGAGACGCCGTAGTGGAGGGCTGCGGAAACTTTGACCACCTGGGGTTCTGTAACGTGCTCCCAAATCTGAGCTTACCGGCCCACACCATTTTCGCCTCCGTTGAAAATACTGCCGCCGCAGGCACGATTCGATCCCGTGACCTCTCGGTCAGCAGCTGAGTACTTTAGCTACTAGACCACGGCGGTGGGGCCATCGCCACATTGTTTTCAAGTGAACGCCAAGGCCGTTACTGTTATATAATTTCATGTCTATGTAAATGCTCTGAAAGTCTGCAAGAACCCAACAGCAAGACACATGTGATGGTTGCTACAAGAAGGTACATCTCATCAACTTGGCCACCTATATATGCGGGTTGTTAGGCTTCTCGACATAATGTTATGTACTTTAAGATCGCCTTGAATACACGCGTTCATGCTACATAAACGAAGTGTGTAATGCAAGCTTTACTCATAGTGAAAGAAGCTTTCACGTATTAGTAATATTATTGCAGATCATTACGTGAAAGCGGCGAACAACATACCAACAACGACATTTTTATCTTTACCAGACATTCCCTCAAACCTTGCTCCAGCCGCCTTACGGAATGCAAGTCTGTATCATTGGCTTCACTACTACTTTCGCTTCTAAAGGGACGCTTCTACCTCGAAGAAATGGCAGTTTTTAAGAGAAATGTGACGGTGTTCCAAGGCAACGAAAGGGGGGAGGGGGGGGGGTCTGTTGGAGGTATCTGCTTAACTGCTACTTGTTTCGAAAGGGGGGAGGGGAGGGGTCGGTTGGAGGTATCTGCTTAACTGCTACTTGTTTTTTACTTAATGCTTTCTTCATCTTCTTTCGACATGCCGTTATTTATGGAACGTTCCAGCGTGCCTCGGTTTTACATAACCTTGCTGTACGCATTCGAGTGTTTCGCGGATGCATGCATGGCCCGTCTTGAGCCGCCCAGTTGCTTCATTCGACCAGAGAAAACCCGTTCCCCCGTTGTGGTTCCCGCACGCAGCAGCTTGGTGCTGATGAAGAAACGAAAGATGGCGGAGAGAGAGAGAGGGGTGACCTGCAGACTCGCTTTTGAAGAATCATCTGCTACAGCTGCGCTGCCCCAGTGTGAGCGAAAGGATCGTCTGCCCGTTTCTAGTTGTTTTTGTCCGTGCTCTCCCCCATATATAAGATAACGGCGGGCGTCCTCTCGCTAGGCAGGTCGTCTGCTATTCAGGACACGATGCGTGGCTAGCTGGACCGCCATTTTTAGGCCAAGTTTGACCGAGAAAGAGAAGGGGAGACGGGAGTACCCCACGTGTTTTAAGGGTGCTCGTATAGTAGCCGAAAGAAGCAAGACGACGACAAACGGAGGGAGAAGGGGTGTTTCGACTGGGCCGTCGGCTTGCTCTCCGACTTTGGCTTTGACTCGGATCGGCCGGCGAGCGCGCCGAATTGAGGGCGACCCCTCTCAAACACGTCGCTGCGACGTTCCTTTTGGTATCTGGGTCACCGAATTGTGCGCGCCGGGCCCTTTCTTGTCCGTCTCGCCTTCTCGGGTGTAGCTACTTCTCATCTCTGCTCTTCTTCATTCAGCTTCAGAGGGAAGAAGCTCTTCGAATCCGGGCCTCTACAAATCGGCCGTGGATGAGCTTCAAGGCTTCGATGATGTCGCGGCATCTAGGCGAACCTAGTAGGTGCCGTTACGCAACCGGTAACATGGCTTTAAAATCGCCATGCGTGGAAAATCGACGTAGCATATTCTGTTGGGCAATGGGCCTTGATTTTTTTTTTATTTTCTTTGGGCAACAGCTTGAATCTAGCCGATTTCGAGTATTATGGAGTTACGATGCGCTAGGCTGCTCTTCGAGCTATACAGGGTGGTTGAGAAAGGCAAGGCCACATTTAGTTAAAAATGTCGTATTCGTGCACCATTGCGCCAAAGTAAGCCATGTGTTTTCTGTATTGAAGTTCCAGCTCGAGGCAGGACTCCAGTGACATTTATGGCTGCATGGACTTACCTTTTGTGAACTTGAGAACGCGTTAATCGCTCATCAAGTAGCAGCTCATTAGCCAAAGGTTACCTTTTCCTACAATAACAATCAAAGCACGTCAGACCACTTGGAAACATGTCAATTGTCTCCTGTTTTTCCTCCTTCGCTGTGACTATTAAACTAGCTTCAGTTATAAGTCATGGGGATCATGGTTAGGTTGTCGCGTATAATTAAGCTTCTGCAATAACTTCATATGACGCTTGTTAGGTATTGCTGCTTAGTTAAATGTTAGAGTTTCAAGCGATGTGCGCAATCACAACACGTCCACAAGCTTCCATTGCATTGTATTGGAGGACGCGGAAGGACTCGTATGACGTGCGAAGCGTGCAAAATAGATTTATTAGTAAGAAATGATCTCACAGACCTTGAAGGTACATTGAAGTCGCTAGAACTCCTCGGATATTGATGGGGAATTATGCGGAACTGTCTGCGACTACTTGCATCAACGACTCTGTCAACGTCGAGGAAATCTCCGAAGTCTTTCCGGTGTGCCAGTTATCTTAGAAGCGGCAGCAGCTGTCAGACTAGCAGCTCGAGACTGTCGCGCTTCTATTTGCAACGTCTTGAGCCTTGACACTGATGGGCTTGCGTTATTACAGCGCACGTGCATGGTAATGAATGAGTGCTGTGTTTCGCTGTCACGCTGACTCATCTTTCCGGGTAGTTAGCGTGTTTCTAATTTCAATGTTTGCGCTCGCGCTTTAAAAGCTGCCTCTTTCCTTATACTGCCGTGGTCCCCGGGTTGAGTTGTACTATTCTGGCGTCATGTCCACCGCAAAACTTTTTTTTTTCGCTTGCCACTTCTGACCACACGTAGTCTAACGCGTATTGATGGGGAAAACGGTTGATTAGGCATGAATGGAGAGTCTCTTGATGCAGAGTATGTTTACGTGCCCAAAAGAAAAATATAATCCTGCGGATTGCGTGGCGGACACTGAATTGGCTGCTGCTGATCGCTGCCAAACTCGAAGATTAGGAATGGTTTCACCCGAGCGTTTCACCCCATACGGCGTCGTTTCTTTTGCACTATGAATAAATTAGCCACCATCCAGTTTCCAGAGCAGCCGTTCCCCACGCGTGTACATCAATGACCAACGAATCAAGAAGTACGTGGGTTCTCCAGAAAACGCTTGTCTTTGGCAATTAATTCATTTTTGTCAGTTTTCTAATATTGCTCCTATGCCTGTCTTTTAACATTTCTTTCCCTTGCCTGTTCACTTTTTTTTTTGTTCGCAGCCTTTGTCCTGGTTCATGTTTTGAGTTTCCCCTTTATTTGTATAATCCATTTCGCTGCCTCTCCTTTCCGGTACCACTCTTTCCTCTGTCCCTATTTCTATCATTACAATTTCCTGTCGTTTTTTTTCTATGTATGCTTCCCCGTTTTCCAGATTCTAGCGCAGCTCTCTTCTCCCAAATTTCAAGGTTTTATTCTCCATTCGTATTTTCAGCTACTCGTACTTTCTTTTTTCTGTATTCCTGCCCATTCCAGCTTTTAATTTCTCGGCCCCGTGTTTCCATTTTCCACAGCTGTTTCCCTACTACAGTTTCTCTTGCTTCCTTCATTCGACCTGCGGCAGTGCTCATGCACGTTATACGGTGGTTGGGTTCCGAGTATCATTATTACCTTCATTCATTTGATTGATTGATATGTGGGGTTTAACGTCCCAAAACCACCATATGATTATGAGAGACGCCGTAGTGGAGGGCTACGGAAATTTCGACCACCTGGGGTTCTTTAACGTGCACCTAAATCTGAGTACACGGGCCTACAACATTTCCACCTCCATCGGAAATGCAGCCGCCGCAGCCGGGATTTGAACCCGCGACCTGCGGGTCAGCAGCCGAGTACCTTAGCCACTAGACCACTGCGGCAGGGCTGAAATGTACCGCGGCGGGTACATTTCATGTACCCATCAGTGTGTAATAACCTTGCGAGCCATACCGGAACCAGTACCATCGCCTATGAAGACCAGTCACGGTACCTCACCGGGTAGATGACTCGGTTCCGGACCCTGGCGTCCGCGTTCCGACTGAAGTCGAGCCCCAAAACGGGAGCTATATACACGTTAAAGGGTCCCAGTGGCTGTGTGTGATAAGAACACAGTGCGTCCCCATCTACTTTACTCTATGGTGTCGGCATACCCACATGTCCTCTGCAAAACAACGGGCGCGAGAAGTCTACAAGTCGTCATCGCTGGCGAGTTCGAGGGCAGCCGCCATTTCGTGAGCCATCTCGCGTTTAATAACCGGCCGCGTGCACCGCGATTGGCCCGATTCCGAGATCTTTCGACCACTATTGTTCCAACCACATCCCTCCCCCGTTAAGCGCCCCGTGGAGGATTAGGCCACATAGGGGTTAACCGGGGAAAGCGATGAGTGCGGCTTTTGTCTTACGTCCTCGATGGTTACGTAACGGCACCTAGTGCACGATTCTTGGTCATTTGCGTTGTTGTACCTCTTTCTTATTCACTCACTCTCTCTTCGATCCGTGTAGCCTGTACCTTGTTTCCCAGCTGTTTCCTTGTCTTTATTGCTGTCCCCGTGGTGACCCCACCGTCTCAAACCACTAACCTTTTGTTCGTCCAGGATATGTTCTGGCACGGTGTCGGAAAGATGAACGACCTTTTTGTAAGACATGCACTGAGCTTCCTAAAACACATTCCGCTTTTGATTTCGATTATCTGCTGAGGAGAAGGGGGAGTATCAGCCATGGAGCGGGCGTCCACTAGAGGAGGTAGGTGTTCCTGCCGAGAGAAGGAGCATCTACCAGGGCTGGGAGGTGAGAAGGGTCACGGTTGTCTGTTGAACTGGCGGTGAGGCTTCCTGGCGCCAAAGTGTTTCGGTTTCTACGGCCCGTTCACATCGTTCTGGGTGTCTGACATCGATAGCTATTGCGCTGGGGTTACCATGTAGCGATGCCAGGCAATACGCTTTTCGCACAGGCCATGAAACTCGATAGAGGAACTGTTATCTCAATGTGTTACAATGCTCGTAAAAATAGCTGAGACTGAGGTGTCTTTAAAGCGTTACAGCGATGCATAGAGGAGGAGTAGCGATGGGCGTGAGGTATTTTGCCACCAGCGAAGTTTTCCTTCAAAGCCGCAGTGCTCTGTTTAATTATACAGGTGGCTTACCCGTCGGATGTCCCATTTCCGATGGCGTCACTGTTGTCAGGAGAAAACAATTGAAGTGCACACCTTTACGAAAACGGCTTTTTGGTTGCCACCATAGCCCTTCCTGGGCTGCCAAATCAGTGTGATACACTCCCCCACCACCACCATCCAAGAAAAATGTCCTGCTGAGGCTGTGACGTCGGCTTTGTACTCCATCGTGCTGTGTACTCCATTGTACTCCATCGTACTCCATCGTGCTACATGCTGGCGTTTTTTCCCTCTTATGAAAAGGTGTATATCATCTCGGCGTCTTCAAGGCTCAAGTGTACAGTCTGTGTCTGGGTGGCTCAATAGTAAAATTACATCTGAAATACTACAATAAGCACAGTAAACATATGAGTTTGATTGTCTCAATAAGCAGAGTACATCTGACGCGTACATATACTCTCCGTTGGCACGGTGCGTCGCCTGCTGTTCGTGGCATCCGAAATCTGATGCCATCCATCTCGCAGGCTCACTGTCTCGCACGCTGTTTCTTTTTTCCTTAAGGAAACTTGTACGGAAAACTCGTTTTTTATTTTGATCGTTCATCGTTGAACTTTCGGAAGCAGCATGTTGTAAATATACTGCAGGCCGAGGTCACTCACGCCCCATGCAGAAGTGGGTGCATGCTTACATAAAAGTGCATGCATTGACAAAAATTTCATTGTAAAAACTCAAAGTGCACTGAATGAGGTTCAAGAGTCATTCGTGTTGCACATAATGCTAATATCTTTTCCAATAACATTTTCCGTGCAATGTATAGGCCTCCTTCAACCCGCTACAGATGGTGAGAATCTTCACAAATCAAACTAGCGGTGCAATTCCGAAGCAGTGCTACCCAACCCAACTAAAAAAATTCATTCGCGTTGTGTGCGCTTTGTTTTTTTTTTCTTCGGCTGAGGTAACTTCACACTCCCCCTCTCAGTCTTGCTCGTGCATTTACTTTTTTTTTTCTTAGGAACGTGTCTACGCGTTCGTAAGATCTCCAGAGGCAAACGGTCATGTATATTCCACGGCCCTCCACCAGCGACACTTGCTTTAAGAGTCCGACTTTAGACGGCCTGGGAAAGATAGGCCCAGTCTGCCTCATCTACCACTTTTTATTTTTATATTTTGTTCGTTTCCGCTCTCACCGTTTTTTCATCCCTGCTCTCCGTCGCTTTCGCACGTTTTCCTCGTCTTCCAGCAGCGGCTTTCATTTTTTTTTTTTTA